>JAWNNB010001592.1:0-555000 GCA_035043285.1 Drosophila subsilvestris | reverse complement strand
GTGTGCCGAGCCCTGCTTTAGGCCATCAAAGTTCCAAACGGTAAAATGTGATTTTTGGTAGGTTGGCCAACCCACTTTAGCTCAGCCGTTGCTACATAGATTTTAATGCGCAATACCTTAAACGACGCCGAATTAATGCACTAAAGTTAAAAAAATATAAGGACACAGGATATCATTTTAAAGTTTAAAGTTAAAATTTTGACTTTAATTTTACATTTGAAAGCTTAATATTTCCCAGAAGGTAAGCTGAAGCTACGAAGTGCTCAGGTCCACTTTAGAGCTGCAAATATTGGCTTTTAAGAATGGCAAAGTTAATTATAACCAGATGTAAGATACCTAAGTTACATATGTGAAAATAGAATGCCATGTAAAATACAAAAAAAATAAAATCATTAGGCGTGTTTAATGCCCCAAATCTGTATCTATATCTAGTCTATGCCCCAAATCGAAGCTGAACGAAAAGGATCATGTGAGTCGCTTCTGGTCGCGACTCTACTTTTATAACCGTACTCAGTCTGTATATAAATTTGTGAGCTTATGATTGAAATTTTGATAGAAATTTTAAATATTTTATGTTTTAAATTTGTTTGCTACACCTGTTAACTACATCTAAAATGTAGATTATACATGTAGAACAAATATTTTACATCTACCATTTAGATTCTACAATCTGCACAGGGCAGAGTGTGTGCGAGCGAGAAAGAGAATGAGTAGCGTCAGCAACGCCAGAGGAGGTGGGGTAAGCAACTGAAAATTCTTCATTCTGGCTATAATAATGATCCGATCTTTACCAGATTTGGCAATCTGGTAGATATGGTTATTCCTTACGTCACTGCGTTTTTAGTTTTATCGTATCTTCAAAATTGTGGCTGCCACAGATTTTTGTTCTTTGTGAAGGCGGAGGGGGGCGTGGCACAATTTGGAAAGAAACTTGATTCAGTGTGATATCACATGAGTCTGGAAACAAAATTTGGTTGCTCTAGCTTTTATAGTATCTGAGAACTAGGCGTCAAACAAGACGGACGGACGGACAGACAGACATGGCTCTATCGACTCGGCTATTGATGCTGATCAAGAATATATATACTTTATGGGGTCCGAAAATTTTCCTTCTCTGCGTCACAGACATCCACAAATACAATATACCCCTTAACTCTTTTGAGTACGGGTATAAAAATGGTATCGGGTAGTGTTATCTATGCCCAAATGCACTTTGTTCGTGGAAAAAGAGAAAGATATGGTATGGAAACAGATAGAATACTCTTCATTATGTGGAAAGACGAAAGACGGTATAAGTTAAATAAGTATTTATTAACTGGTCGTCGTAAAGGCTGGGGAATCGTAGGAAAAGTATCTTCAAGTTGCGACATTATTTTTTGTCTTTCAAACACTGTCGTCGATGTCGTAGAATGTCGATCGGGAAAATACTCAAATGGCGTTTGCAGCTCTCACAAAAATAGTGTCCATTAGAAGCTTCGGGTGACTGCTGTACTTGTACTGTACTGGCTGGCTTACGACGTCTCTGCTCCTCCATGCACTGTAGACGATGCACCAGCTGTTCGAGCACATCAAACTTGTTCATCTTAAAGTCGCATTTTGAGCACTGCCAGACCCGTGCCTGGAGGGCCGCTTGCATAGCCAGTGACCACGGCTGGTCCGCGAGACAGCCGTACACAACGTGTTCAGAAACGTTGATGCCGCCCTTGGCCATGTTGGGACTGAGAGGATAGTCGATGGCAAAGGGATTTTCCTGGAGCTCTTCAAGGCGCGGTATTGAAGTTTTCTCTGTGTAGAGGCTTTTGAGATCAGCTGGCAGCAGTCGTCTAACGGTGTACGGCACTTCTAGTTCCATGAAGTCGATAAGATCGTGCCAAAACGTGATGTTTTTGTTAGTAACAGCTGGAACTGTGTCGCTAATGTTGAGCTCTAAAAAGAGTTGGTATACGTTAAAACTAAAATACTAACGATTTCTCCCCAGGAAAGACACGCACCATCAAGCTTGTTATACAGCAGGCTGCTCCAACGGCGCCGCAGTTTGATGGATTGGCACAGCAGCTTCATCCCACTACCGGGCACAGGGAAATCCAGACAGAGCCACCCGTCGAAGACCATCTGTGTCAAGCCTACGTTCGTATCGATTGCGTAGCCAAATAGGAGAAGTGTGTGGGCCACTGGCAGACGAAAGCAGCTCATCAGGTATGGCTTCGCAGTCTCGAGTAGTGACCTGTAAATGGCTGGTTATAAAGTATTTATTATTTCAGGCTTTGTTGCCGGGTTATTACTGATAGCACAGCAACTGATGGCGCTCACTGAGCGGATGCTTAGGTGTATAGTAGTCCGGCTTCAATATTAGGTCACTTTCGGCGAGCTTAAGGCAGTCGTAGTACTTGGCGAAGTGGGAGTTCGGATGCAAAGAGAGGAATGGCTTAAGTCGGGTGTGAAAGAACTGTTGACCGCCTCCCTTGCAGTAGTTGAACACATCCCCGATAGCCAGCTGTGGGTAGAAGCCGCTTACCAGTAGCAGCTTCAGCAAAATCACGTCCCTGTTGCGGTCCAGACGGGACGAGCGCTCAAGTAGGGCGAGCTGGCGGGCATCGTGACGCAGTCGAAAGTCCACGTCTCGCATGTCTTCGCAGCTCTCATCCTGCTCGTCGTATTGTCCCCCGCTATGCTGGTGCTTGAGTAGTTTGGGATGTCGGGGATGCTCAAACCGATGGCGCCGCTTGAGAGTCTTTAGTTGACGCACTTCACCGTGCCGTCTGGATCTTTCAGCACTAGTCAGCGGGCCAGAAGTGCTGGAGGGAGCCATGCGACAACTCTCCAAGATACGCTGGAACTGCTGGCGCAGCTTGCTGACCTCGTAGAAACGTTGCTCTTCAATGCCTAGACGATGGCACCATTTCCTGGTGTTTTCCCGGACCATTTTTAGCTGCAGCCACTCGCGGTAGGCGCTCATCAGAGTGAAGAGATCTCCTTGTGCGGATTCTAGACGCTGACGTTCCCGTTCGCAGCGCGGGTCCGTGTAAGCACGGCTGGTAAGCGGATTTTGCACGCTAAGCATGGCGGCCAGCGTCAAAAGCTGATCCACCTCTGGGAAAACGCAGCCCATAAGCAGCATTTTTCCAATGGATAATTCCACTGGCAGGTTGCTCAACGAGCTGCCCAATGGGGTGATCTTCTCCTCAAAGCTAATGGCACCCTAGTGGATAGATACAAAAAAATGCGTACATATATTTCCTATGTCCTTCTATCTTGCTTATGTTGTGTGTTCTTGTTGTAATTGTTACATTTGTAGTAAAAGTGGGTGTGTGAGACGCAGAGAAGGAAACGTTTGATCAGCATCAATAGCCGAGGTGATCTAGCCATGACTGTCTGTCTGTCTGCCCGTCCGTCTGAATCATATACAATTATTTGACAAAAAAAAGTTCGTATGTATATTCAACTAAAAAGTATTCTTTATTTCAGTGTTCCGCAAAGCGTGTGCCGCGGCACACTGGTGTACCGTGGTCAGCAGTGGGTGTGCCGCGGCAAAAAGTCAAGGTTTTGTGAAGATAATACACCTACAAATATCTGAGAGCTATAAGATCGTGGTGCTTTGTTAAGCGGGGGCGGGACAGCCTATGTCGCCGAGAGCAGCAACCATGCCTATCGACCACTTAAATATCGTCTGTTCCATGCAGTGCACTATGAGAAATTTTACCTGGCCAAAACCCATTTTTAAAAAGTTGTTATTTTATTTTATTTTTAGCCTGCATATATCCGAATAACATTGGTCTTTGATGTTACGCAAAACAAAAAATTAACAGTGCGCACCACTGTTAACAGCTGTTAAAGTCAGATGTTTGATATCGATAGGCGAATTTTGGTGCAAAAAGTTATTTTTTTATCATGTAAAAAGTGATAAAAAGTTGTAAATTCATTTAATTAAGTGAATTTTTTACAATGGGTTAAGACAGTTATGTACAATGTGTTTGTGAGTTTGAACTGTCAAAAATGCCCTCATAATTATGTTTAATGGCTCATTTTTAACAAGCTTAAATTTGTGACAAAAATTTTTCTTTGAAGAAGCGTACAAAAAAGTGCCTACGCGCGCCACCATACGACCTAGTGCATCTTATAGAATATTCAATTCTTGTTCAAATGTATATCACATTAATCTGCGCCGGTGTGCGTCTTATCTGAAATCTGGATCTTATCTTTTGGACCAAAACATAAGAACTGCAGCAACGTTTCAAAATGTAAAATGTGATTTTTATCTCAGTCCTTTCTCTATATATTTTGATGGACAATACTTTAAACGACGCCCAATTGATGCATCTATACACAACAAATATAAGAACAATGGGTATAATTTTATTTACTTTTCCTGAGTTTTTGAAATCAAAATTTTGAAAAAAGTACTGAAAAAACGATCAATTTTGCATTTGAAAGCTTAATATTGCCCAGACGGTAAGCTGAAATCACAAAGTGTTTAGGTTTATAGTTGCATTTATCAGCTTTTAAGAATGTCAAAGTTTATTAGAACCAAATGTAAGATACTTAAGTATTGTGATAAATAAAAGTGTGAAAAAGCTACCTGAAATAATAATTTTTTCTTGTTTTTCATTTTTTTAAGGCGTGCCACGCCTTTTTGGATAAAATACGAATTTCCCAACTTGCTCCCAACATTTTTGTGTTTTTACATTTTGAGCAAAATAATTGAAATATGATTTTTTTTATTAAAAAAAGGGCGTTGCCACGTTTTTTTTTTCAAAATACCTTCCTCATGCTGTTATTACTTCATATAAAAAAACTAAACCATAAAATATTGTTTCGTTTGGTAGTTATTAATTATTGCCACAAAAAGTTGTCAAATTTCCCATAGTGCAGTGTTTCAGAAGTTCGATGGCTTTATCGCGGAAGAGTGCTGTCTCTGATGTACGAGCTCGGATGTATATTCAATGTTTAAATCAGAAGAATGTGTAGTAATACTTTAATATCTGGCGGACATATTCGTTCATTTAGATGAGCTCAACAGAAAAAAGACAGGCAGGAATTCCAATATTTTAAAATCTTCGGACATAATGGAAATTATGTCACACAGTTAATGTTAGTAATGAATTAGTGAAACTCTTGGAGCTATTGGAACAAGTAAATGAACAAATATGTTCGTGAGTGTGCCTGATCGGAGTTTTCGAAGGTGAGGTAGCAGATTTTTGGCTGCATATAAAAAATTAGTACCCACTACTTCCGAAGAGTACTGTTGCAATTTTATTACCATATACCACAACTCATTTATGCGAAAACAATAGGACTCCTGAGGACGAAAAATTAAGAGATGAGAGTAGCCTTATCAAAAGTTGCTCCAAATTTTGATCGCCTGTGCTCTTTTCATGTTAGGTAAATTGATTTTTTAAATACTAAATAAACATACCTTTTTTCATTGGTGCACCTCAAAAATTTCTGATTTGATAGGTACACCTTGAACTCAAAAAGTTTGCGGAACACTGCTTTATTTTGCCAATCAGAAATATAAATAAACCTTTCGCCACAAAAATTATTATTTATTTATATATTTTTATTATATTAATTTAAACGAGAAGGAACGCTTCTGGACGCGACTCTACTTTTATACCCGTACTCAGTCAGTATATAAAATTTTTGAGAATTTAAAAATATTTTAAATTTGTTTGCTACATCTGTAATCTACATCTACAATGTCGATTATACTTCCAAAATGTATATTCTACATTGTGTATGTAATTCAGATTCCACATCTTCCCCGCAACGGTCACGGATTGCACGGGGCAGAGTGTATGCGAGCGAGAAAGAGAACAGGTAGCGTCAGCAACGCCAGAGGAGGTGGGGGAAGCAACTGAAAATAAATTTCTTCATTCTGGCTATAATAATGATCTGATCTGTACCAGATTCGGCAATCTGGTAGATATGGTCATTCTCTACGATAGTTCTATCGTATCTTTAAAATTGTGGATGCCACAGATTTTCGTCCTTTGTGGGGGTGGAAGAAGGCGGAACGAAATTTTGAAATATACTTGTAGCAGTGTGAATCTCGAAACAAAATTTGGTTGCTCTAGCTCTTATAGTCTCTGAGAACGAGGCGTCAAACAAGACGGACGGACGGACGGACAGACAGACATGGCTCTATCGACTCGGCTATTGATACTGATCAAGAATATATATACTTTATGGGGTCGGAAACGTTTCCTTCTCTGCGTTGCACACATCCACTTTTACCACAAATACAATATACTACTTGACACTAATTGACCAATTTCGTAACTATTTATATGTGTTTATATATTATAATCATTCATAATATAAATATATATAATTTTTTCAGCGTAAGTCACTTTTTTATATGTGATAAATAATATAAATGTCTAATTTTATATGTAAATATTTACATATGTATGTATAATATATGTTTATGTAAAAATTTCTGTATACAGTTATGTATACAATAAAGTATGTGTATATACATATGTATGTAATATACAACAGTACATTAAAGGATGCATAATTTAATGCTGAGGTGCGAAATTAGTCAAAACAGAATTTAGTTTAATACCAGCGCATCAAGCCGAATACTCTCGGTGTTTTCGACGAATATTTCATGGCGACCGTTTCTTTGTATGAAGTAGCACACCTATGTATATAATGTATGGTTACTGGTCCAACAAAATGGTACAAATTTCAGTTAACAAACTCTAATTAAATGCATGCTTATGCATATGTACATATATATACATATTTAGCATACATAAGACTGATTTTTATACCTGTACTCAAAAAGAGTTTAGGGGTATATTGTATTTGTGGTAAAAGTGGATGGTGTAACGCAGAGAAGGAAAATTTTCCGACCCCATAAAGTATATATATTCTTGATCAGTATCAATAGCCGAGTCGATAGAGCCATGTCTGTCTATCCGTCTTGTTTGACGCCTCGTTCTCAGAGACTATAAAAGCTAGAGCAACCAAATTTTGTTTCCTGACTCATGTGATATCACACTGAATCAAGTTTCTTTCCAAATTGTGCCACGCCCCCTCCGCCTTCACAAAGAACGAAAATCTGTGGCAGCCACAATTTGGAAGATAAAACTAAAAAAACGCAGCATCGTAAGGAATGAGAACTACCAGATTGCAACATATGGTACAGATCGGATCATTATTATGGCCAAAATGAAGAACTTAATTTTCAGTTGCTTCCCCCACCTCCTCTGTCGTTGCTGACGCTACTCATTCTCTTTCTCGCTCGCGCACACTCTGCCCTGTGCAATGCGCGAGCAGCCCCTAGCGGAGGGGATAAAGAATCTAAATGGTAGATGTAGAATATCTGTTCTACATGTATAATCTACGTTTTAGATGTAGATGTAGTTAACAAATGTAGCGAAAAAATTTAAAATTAAAATTGTTTTTTTTTTTAATTTCATTCATAAGCTCACAAATTTATATACTGACTGAGTACGGGTATAAAAGTAGAGTCGCGACTAGAAGCGACCCACGTTCCTTCTCGTTTGTTCATGTTTTGTAATTATCTCAAGGTTTATTAATTTTGGTCAGATAAAAGCCCATCTTCCACTGTTTGAAAAAATATAACTATAAGGATGCTTACATGCTGCTTTAGTGTTAGAATTGTCTGCTCGATGCGCTCTGATTCCGGAGGCTCAATGAAGGGAAAGGCTCTGACGTCAGGCAGTCCCATGGATACCATTTGCAGCAACATTGTGTCCAGAGGTACGCGGTAGATTTCTGGAGCAGGATATGGCTCAAACGCATCGAACTGCTGCTGCGTGTAGAGACGAAAACAGAACTGAGGGAAGTAAGCAGAAATAGATAAGAGCTGGGACTAGTCCACTCCGTATATTATTGAGCTTACACCTGGCCCTGTGCGACCTGCGCGACCCTTCCGCTGTTCTGCCGAAGATTTCGACACCCAGAACTCTTTTAGGCGTTGTCCCTTACAAGCTACATCGTAGCTCATCTCTTTGACCTTTCCCGAATCGACTACAAACCGCACACCGTCCACAGTCAATGAAGTTTCGGAAATATTCGTGGATACTATGCACTTGCGGGTGCCTTCGGGTGCATAATCGAACACCTTGTCTTGCTCGGCCAGTGCCAGTCCGCTGTGAAGTGGCAGGACGAGCCAGTGCGTTTGCTGGGTAGCGTACTCCTGTATAGCCCCGCAGACGGAGTCGATCTCGCTAACGCCGCTAACAAAGATGAGCACATCACCGCGCTCCGTGGCTGAAAGGGAAGGCCCAAGGACTCAACAATGTATAATCGTTAATTTTGGTTTTAAAGGCTTACAGGGATATTGCTGGTCGATCAGGCTAAGAACTTGCACGAATGGGGCTGGGTCGATACGCGTTCCCTGCGAACGATTAGACCTCGCCGTGGCTTGGCCGGCTTTCAGCTCTATCGCTGGGGATGGTATGTAGCGCATTTTTATGGGAAACAAGCGTCCCGGCACCTGCACCAACCGTGCCCCCTCCTCTTTAAAGTAACATTGGAACAGTTCCACATTGATGGTGGCCGACATAAGGATTAGTTTTAGTTGCGGCTTGCTCCGCAACAGACATTTGCTTACACCCAGCAGGAAGTCACCAAAGAGATTCCGCTCGTGTATCTCGTCCAGAATGAGCACGTCATAATCATCTAGGTTAGAAGAAATCGCAAGTTGGCGAAGTAAAAGACCTTCAGTGATGAACAGGATGTTCGTGTGCTGCGTTTTCCTTCGCTCGAACCGAATCTGGAAGCCCACCTTGCTGCCGAAGTCTTCCAGCAGTTCATGAGCCACTCGCTTCGACAGCGATACGCATGCCAACCGGCGAGGTTGAGTACACGCTGAATTTGTATGAAAAGGAATTAGTGTTCCTACTGGGATGGCCTTAAAACACTTATTTACCTATGCTGCGATAGCCAAAATCATAGAGGAACTGCGGAACTTGTGTGGACTTACCACATCCCGTGTCGCCCGCGATAATGACCACACGGGACGAGCCCATTGCCGCACGCAGATCCCCCTTGAAGCGGGCAATTGGTAAATTTCGCTGGCCTTGGCGCAGTTTCTTAATACTTTTAAACTTTTCTTTTTGTTTAAAGTCTAGGTAGATAAGCAGCAGCTGCTGGAATTGCGCCTCCACCTCGCTAATGTTGTCTTGTTCTTGCCGCAGGGCACACTCATCCAGTTGAATAGACAGGTGCTTGCTCCTGTGATATGGCAGTGGTCTTACACGTTCTTGGTCTGGCAAAACTTGCGCAAGAACTGTCTGGCCCATACTGCGCAACATGCACTCATATTTTTTTACAAACTTCCAGAAGTCGGGCTCGTTCTCGACAAAATTTAGCTGCTGACGACTTTTGACCTTCATAATGCAATTGAGCTCAACCTTAAGCTCCAAAAAACTAAAGTCCACTAGATTGAGCAATCCTCTTGTTTTACTTGATTTCTTTGACATAGCTAATTTAAATTTAGGTGAACATCGTCCTCAGTAAAATTATTCCACTACACTTCACGACCTGTATATGACACCAGCACAACGATAGTTAGCGTTGCTGGTTTTTTGGTTCATATCGTTTCGATGATGCTGCTGACTGAAGATCGATTAAAAATAAAAGCCTAGTACTGAGATGCGCTAAATTTTCCAGCGACAGAAGGTGCTATATATCCGCTGCCCAGTGTGACTTAAAGTCTAGTACTCAGTTCCGAAAAATCACCTCGCGAACAGAATCAGGGTTGATATTCGTATGAAACCGATACGAATTTTTTGGTCGAAAACTGTTTTCTAGGCTCTGTACGGAAGGCAGTACTCAGTTCAAGAAAAACAGGGTCGGTATATACTAGAAAAGTATCCGAATGTATTTGCTGGTATTGCTGGTATCTTTCTACCCCCTGTAAAGTTATATAAATTGCATATAAAGCCTAGTACTCAGATCCAAAAACTGTTTGCTGGCAAACTCATGTCATATAATTCGCTAGCGGCCATGTGGTGTGACCAGAGGTGTGCACTGCATTCCGTACGGTTACACTGCTTAGACAGATGCTTGGTTCTGTTAAAAGTTAATGAAATGCACTTCTTCGGCTGGGGTCGCTCTTCCCCAGGCATATCCTGGGCTCCCCAATATTTTATTGGCAAGGTAGTTTGTCTGACTATCAGCAGCAGCAGATAGCGACACCGCCCGTGCCGACCACCGTGAGGACAACATGTTTGAAAACCATATTTGATTTATATTCATGAAAATTAATAAAAATAATATATTATAATATCCATATAATTGTCCTTCATATAACGCTGAATTAATTAGATTCTATTTGTCTTCATTATTTCAATATTTCATTTGGTTTTTTGGTCTCATATTGCAATGGTTGCCTCGAGTTTGCTAGCAACTTATATGCAATTTATATAACTTTACAGGGGGTAGAAAGATACCAGCAATTCCAGAAAATACTATGGGATACTTTTCTAGTATATACCGACCCTGTTTTTTCTGGAACTGAGTACTGCCTTCCGTACAGAGCCTAGCAAACAGTTT
This sequence comes from Drosophila subsilvestris, assembly GCA_035043285.1. NCBI lineage: Eukaryota > Metazoa > Arthropoda > Insecta > Diptera > Drosophilidae > Drosophila > Drosophila subsilvestris. The sequence goes on along the minus strand of JAWNNB010001592.1, from coordinate 544,464 downwards.
TCGACCAAAAAATTTCTTATCGGTTTCATACGAATATCAACCCTGATTCTGTTCGCGAAGTGTTTTTTCGGAACTGAGTACTAGGCTTTAGACTTGAAGTGTAGTGGAATGCAACCACTATACGTTTACTGGTTTTTGTATAAATTTTGTGTTAACAAGCAAATACTATATTGACTTAGATTCTACCACATGGCACGTTGCACACCGGAAAGCTTGTTATAGTCTGCCAAATGCCTCCACACAATTCTGCTTAGGCGATATTTGTGGACAACTCCACGCGGCCGTGACGTAAGTGCGCAACGTTCCCGAACACGGACCAATGAAGAGTCACGGGGAAAAGCAGCAATCTTGGCATCAGCCATTTCCCTCAGCTCAATGGGCAGTATGTCATTTTTTCGAAGTGAATTAACGCGAAGCCGCTCCTTGGCATGCTCACTAACGCACTTGCGGCGCTTGACATCCCGGATCATCTTCCAGTCGGCATACTTTGTTCGCACTTGCTGTAACTGCGTGTGCACGAAAAGGAGGCTGATTAAAGTTTAAAAATTTACTTGAAATTATAATAAACTTACGCCAAATCCGGCGATTTTCCCGGCTTGACAAGCGAAACTACCAATTCTAGCCAGAGAATTCATTGTTTTTGTTAATTTCTGGTTCCTTCTCCACCGAGGTTTAGTTCATATCGATATTTTTCATCTAAGTTATCGATATGCGGATGACACACAGCTGATTGATGCCTACTATGGTGAATGGCTCATTGCTGTGGACATTTTTGTGTTTAATTGTGGTTTAGTTTTAAATTAAATGTGAGCAACAAAAAAGAGGGAAAAATTCAAGAGTTCAAATTTTTGTTTCCGGTGCCATGAAATTCATCGAATAGTCTCATTTTAATTAATAACTCAACGGTTTTACATAACAATTTTGAGGATATATCTTCTTCTTTTGACACCCCCTCCCCAACCCACACCCCGCCCACTCACTACCATCACTTATAGATAGATGCTGTAGATGATGTTTTGTTTCCTTAATGAAGCGTAATTTTTTCGATTTGAGCCCCTCTCAAAATAACTTGATAGTTTCAGAGATTCAATCGAAACCGAAGCACAGCACACATTACTTTGTTCATTGTCATTCACGGGGAAACGCGCCCACGTCGCGTGCATGTGTATAGTTCTAGTTCCTGGTGTGTGCTGTCTCACCATTAAGTTACAAATTTTGCTCGTGCTAGCAAAGTAAAGTTTTTTGTTTGCTGTGTGTGCGTATTTGGTGCATACAAATTCTTTAAGTTAATAATTGATTCTATGATTTTCTTTTAAATAACTCTCGCAGAAGTCTCAGTCGGCATCCAAGCATTATCATATCCAACAACCAAGCTTAGTTCGGTGTAAAGGCAAGACAACCGTCCGCAGCTGAAGAAGAAGCACTTTAGAGATGCCTTCCAGTGATCCACTGCCGCCCAAGGAGGGTGCGCTTTTCCGAAAGCTACTGGTAAGTTATAAACACCTTTTTGTCCACCCCCTTGCTAGTAAAAAAAATTCCTTGCCGGCTTCCGACTGTAACGCTTGCCGTCCACATCCATGTGCTTTTTTTATGACGTGCCTATTTTAGGCACTGCTGCGGAAATAGCCATAGCTAAAGCTCAACCAACTACATATATTCCAATTGAGAAGTGCGAACTCTTGAATTCGCAACTTATATTGAACTTTGTTTTTTGTTTGGTTTTCTCGTCGGTCGCATAACCTCAAAAATTTTCATTGTGCGGAATGTATAAAATGTTATTGACTAATGAACCAATGCTACGCCTCTACTATTTGCTTTTTTGCCTTTACTCAGAAATGCTACGAATTAAAGCAGTACAAAAATGGCCTCAAGCTGGCAAAGCAAATACTATCAAACCCCAAGTACATGGAACACGGAGAGACACTGGCCATGAAAGGTCTCACTCTAAACGGGCTGGGGAGGCGCGAAGAGGCATACAAGTATGTGCGTTTGGGTTTGCGCAACGATCTACGCTCTCATGTCTGCTGGCATGTTTATGGCCTTCTTCAGAGGAGTGATAAGAAATATGATGAGGCCATTAAGTGCTACCGCAATGCCCTAAAGTGGGAAAAGGACAATCTGCAGATTCTAAAGGATCTGTCGCTGCTTCAGATACAAATGCGTGATCTGGAGGGGTACAAGGAGACTCGTCATCATCTGTTCACGTTGCGGCCCTCTCAACACGCTTCCTGGATTGGGTTTGCCATGAGCTATCATCTACTAAGGGACTATGAAATGGCCAACAACATACTGGAAACGTTTAGTCAGTCTCAGACATCGATTGTATGTAGCAGGAAGAAACCTTTTATTTCCATTCTTATAATCTGTTTCCCAATTCACATCTTTTCCATCTCACTCCGCTGGCAGGAGGCGCACGACTATCGCCATTCGGAGCTGCTTCTTTATCAGAACCAGATACTCATAGAATCATCGCGTCTGGAGCAGGCCCTCGACCATTTGATCAAGTACAACGCACAGATTGTGGATAAGTTGGCCGTACGTGAGACAATGGGCGATTTGTACATTCAGCTGCAGCAGCATGATATGGCGGTGCCCATATTTGAATCATTGATTCGTCGCAATCCCGAAAACGTCCTCTACTACGAACAGTACCTGTCTGCAAGACAGGTCTCAGAGTCCAGCGCTGTCGTGGCCGTTTATCGTGAGTTCCAGGAGAAGTATCCACGCGCGCTCTGCCCCCGCCGTCTGCCGTTGAACGTTGCCAGTGGTTCGCAGTTCCGAACGGTAGCCGACGAGTACTTGCGTCGCGGCCTCCGCAAGGGCATTCCGCCGCTTTTTGTAAACGTGCGAACCCTTCATCAGGAGTCTAAAAAAGCGACTATTATTGAGAAACTCACGCTGGACTACTTTGAGAATCTGTCACGCTCTGGGCACTTCTCTCGCGAGGATGCTGATGCTGGGGCGCCCGTTGAGCCAGCCTCTGCGCTCGTGTGGACGGCTCTTTTTCTGGCGCAGCACTATGACTACATGCGGGACACAGATCGGGCTCTGGAGTACATTAATGTCGCCATCGACCACACACCTACTTTGATCGAACTTCTTATAACTAAGGGACGTATTTTCAAGCATGCCGGCGATGCCGTTGAAGCCTACGTCTGGCTGGAGGAGGCTCAGAGTATGGATACAGCCGATCGGTAGGGATTTCATTTCATCAATCATACACAAATTCCAAGTTAAACCGCAATCCTAAACGGATCCCAAAAAAAGCGATTTGCTTGAAGTTTGTACCCTAAAATGAATTGGTTTTATATGATAATTATTATTTATGCTTCTTAATAATTTCAATTAACATGCGAATTTATTTTAAATAGCTACATCAATTCAAAATGCGCAAAGTACATGCTGCGCGCTAACATGGTGCAGGAGGCGGAAGAAATTTGTGCTAAATTTACTCGAGAGGGTGTCTCTGCAATGGATAATCTAAATGAGATGCAGTGCATGTGGTTTCAAACGGAATGTGCGTTAGCTTACCAACGCATGGGACGCTGGGGCGAGTCTTTAAAAAAGTGCCACGAAGTAGAGCGTCATTTTGCCGAGATTGTCGAGGATCAGTTTGATTTTCATACATATTGCATGCGCAAGATGACGCTTCGGGCCTACGTCGGCCTGTTGCGACTGGAGGATGTCCTGCGCCAACATCCATTCTACTTCAAGGCTTCCAAGTGCGCCATTGAGGTGTACCTACGTTTGTATGACAAACCTCTCAAGTCGGAAGCGGCCATTGAAGAGATTGACATTGGTGTGTTAAAACTTAAAATTATAATGCACCAGGCAATTTTTTTTTTTTAATAACACGTTTCTATGCTCTGAAACAGAAAACCTTCCCCCCTCTGAGTTGAAGAAGCTGCGCAGCAAACAGCGCAAGGCAAAAAAGAAAGCTGAGCTTGAGAGCGCGCAGGCCGCGCAAGCCCAAGTGAAGCGTGAACAGCATCAGAAATCCAAGCAGCAGGCTAGTCAGGAAACCGATCCTGATGCGCCGCAACTAGACGAGCTCGTGGCAGAGAAACTGGAGCGGACAGACGAACCCTTAGAAAAGGCTATTGACTTTCTAAAGCCGTTGCAGCAGCTAGCCAAAGAACGCATTGAAACGCATTTACTGGCCTTCGAGGTTTACTATCGTAAAAACAAGCTTCTATTGATGCTTCAGTCCATACAGCGTGCCCGTTCCGTTAATGTAGCGCACCCTGAGGTCCATAGTTGCATTATTCGTTTTATGAAGTCGCTCTCCAGCGCTTTTAGGCAGCAGCCGTTCAACGAACACGTCCAGCAGGTGCTTGACAAGGCTACCAAAGAACTGATAGGCAGCAAGACACTCCAGCAGCTCAACGATGAATTCATTGCCAAGCACAACGCATCCATACTGCACTTGTACGAAGGGGCACGTAGTCTCTTCGAGCTAGATGCTAGTAAAAAAGATACCGCTATCAAGCTGGTCACCAGCTTCAATCAGAAAAAAGCTACGGTTAGAGGTAATATATGCGATTACATGAAGAACGTGGTAATTTGGCACTAATTTTGCAATTCCACAGGAAGCCATCAAAGTCTACACCGCGTTGCGGGACGGGGATGTGTTTGGAGAGTGTGAGGAAGAAGCCGCTGCATATCAGCAAGCGTGTCAACAACGCTTTCAGTACGCTCGCATCTTCCGCAATATAGAGGAGCTTGAGGCACAGTTACAAGAGAAAGAGGCTGCGAAGTTACGCGCTGAAGAGGAACAACTCCAATTGAATCATGTCGATTCCAGCGAAGCGATTTCGCCAGTTTCGGCCACAGCAGTGGCAGCGTCTTAAGAAAAAAAAAGACTGCTACATTACATAAAAAACCACAACATCAACAACAGCAACTGCAACACAAGTAACAAAGAAAACTTTCAAATAAAAAATGAGCTGAACTCTATAAAAAAACAGCAACTAGAATAAAAATCAATATTAACAAATTACAAACATTTAAAAAGCGTGAGCTTATCAAGCCAACATGAAATAGGTCTAATGTAGAAATTCAGTGGTGGGGTGAGCTGCGACAAGCCGAGGTTACGCTCCATTTATATGAATGAAGTCCCGCTTAGCCGGTCGATAACACCTGAATACGTCAACAACTAACTTACACCCACCTCACAGACAGAAAATGTTTTAGCAACAAAATAGAAGAACTCTGTGCAGGCGAAAAGATGTACTGGTATATTGTATATCTTTTCCGGCATCGAGAACATACTCGTATGTAGGTATACCCAATGTGAACAACTACTGCTTGTTTCTTTTTAAATACATTTATTTTTATTATTTTTAACATGCGCATTGTGTTTGTATATATAAAGTCGTAATTAAATATACGCAACTCTAAACACTAATTTTTAATGACTTTACTTAATAAAAACATTGCTAAATTGAATACGTATTATTATCTTTTCTTTTTTAATTTTTATACCCAGTACTCGAAGAGTTAAGGGGTATATTAATTTTGTGGCCAAAGTGGATGTGTGCAACGTATAGAATGACCATTTATACCAGATTGCCGAATATGGATCAAATCGGATCATTATTATAGCCAGATTGAAGAAATAATTTTTTGCAGTTGCTACCCCACCCACTTCCAGCGCTGCAGTCGCTACTTATTCTCTCTTTTGCTCGCACACTGCTCCCACACATTTCCTCGTGCGCCCTCTTTCGGAAGAGATGTTGAATCTACATTGTAGATGTAGCGAAAAAATGTAAGCAGATCAAAATCATAAGCTCTTATATGTACATATGTGTATGCCGGCTGTGTTCGGGTATAAAAGTAGAGTCGCGTCCACCCAAGCGAGTAAAAACGTTGAATGTTCCCTCTCGTTAGTGCTGAAAATGCCGACGCAGCGGCAAGCGACTTGCACAAAGATCTTTTTCTTTTCTTGCTTTGTCTTAGCTCTTGACTCCAATCTTATAAATAAATATGACGAATTAGATATTATCGGATGCGTACCTTAACATAGGTACAGTGATAGCAATTTTAGTGATTGGTCGAGTCATTTCTCCAGATGTAGTCTTGAGCCTGACCGCTCGAACCAGTTCGTACTTTCCTGGAAAGTCTTGCTCACCCTTGCGATGTACCATAAAGACAGTTGTGTGGTTTACTCATAAACGAACACATCGTCTCCGATCGAGATGTAAGGGTTTGCAGTAGTTCGAGGGCAGATCAATAGGTCCGAGACCTTTTGAATTTCCCGCCACTTAATTTATATTGCAATAACTTTTTGTAAAAAGGCATCTAATAGCTGATTCCATTCAAAATTTAAAGAAGCTGCGCCAGTATGTTTGTGGTTTACAGCCACTGATAGGAAGCTTCCCCGATTCGATTTCAATCATTCTAGGCAAAAGAATGAAAAGAGTCATGCGAACGTTTTTATACCCGTACTCAAAAAGAGTTAAGGGGTATACTGTATTTGTGGTAAGAGTGGATGTGTGTAACGCAGAGAATGAAAATTTTCCGACACCATAAAGTATATATATTCTTGATCAGTATCAAAATTATAATCCTGTATGTAAAGTATAACCATTTTTGTCGCCTTCTTCTATACAAGTCCGCCCACTGTGCAATGGCGAATACTATGCCAACTTTTTGGATCGATTTAATGAGGATTTGAAAAAAAACGACAGCATTTGGGCAGGAAAAAAATCTTTTCCACAAGGACAAGGGCGCAGACATGTACAGTTTCCATTGCGAAAATCCATGATTTAAGCTACGAATTGCTCCCTCACCCACCCTATTCACTGGATTTAGTCATTAGTTTAATCATCATTCTTGTTTCCAAACCTGAAAAATTACGCGGCGAAAAGAGATTTGAGTCCAATGATATGCCCTTCTCTCAAAATAAAGCCTATTTTGAGGACCTCGACAAATCCTTATTTTTTAAGGGGTCCAAAAATTTGAGTTATGCTGAAAAAAGTATATAGCGCTAAAATAAAACCATCAGGCTCCGGTTTTCACATTCACTTTGCGTTTTACTTTTCAGCAAAATCATACTTTTCATTTCAAGGCGCTCTGGAATCCAATTTTATGAATTCGTTTACTCTTTTTACTGTTAAGCGCGAAATTTACTGCTGTTATACCCACGCGTTAGTGCCAGCTCATACAAAAAGGTCTCTGTTATGTTTAACAGAGAGTTATCGATAGCCAAATCGGGCTGCCCCAGCTGTTGGGAGCAATTCACTTTTTTCTTTTTCCCCTGACGAATTCTGCAGATCCCATTTTGAATTAAATACAAATTATTTATGAAAAGAGCACAAGCTCAACTGCCCTGGAAAGGATGTCAAATTCATGTCAATGAATCAATATTAAGATTTAAGATTCAAAACGAAAAAGTCATGCATTTCACGTGTGCGGGAGCGCCTGACATTTCGTTTTGAAAAGTAAATCACATTTTCTTGGTGAAAGTGAAAACCGGAACCTGCCTGATTGGCAAATATTTTGTGTACACACATACATTCCTAATGGCCCAGCTCTCGACCCGAATTGTTCTGTTGGCGAGGTGTTTTTTTCGGATCTGAGTACCAGGCTTAAACAAAAATATCTATTTAGAAACAAAAACAGTGGTTAATTTCAAATTCAAAATTATTAAAAAATTAATTATAAAAAAATCAATTGTTGAATATCATGGTGATGAAATATACTGCACAGCTCGGCAATTCTATGATCCTTTTAGGGAGATGAAATCATGGCCAGGAGCTTTCTTTTCTTTGAGATTTGGTCTTTAAAGACCCTTGTGACTTCTCCTGATTGGAATAAGATAGACGGAGTAACTTCGGGATTGTTGGGTGGTGGGAGCACAAGTTTTATCGCGTAGCAGCACTTCAATGTGCCTAGAAACACGACTTTTGTTGGAAAGTTTACACGCTGCTAGTATTGGTGTAGAGTGTTTTGCCGCCAGTGACATTGCGGATACTAATGCTTCAACAGAGCTATCAACGTCATCTTTACAATAAATGCAGCCATCAAATATGGGAACTTATGCACTTCCTGTATTTAAGCCAATCTGTTTTGCTAGATGTTAGAAAGTGTGGGCGTCCCGATAGCTGTGTATGGTCGTAAAGTTGAAGTAGAATGAAGTAGAATCAGATGATAAATCTGTTAAGTGTTCTACATGGATCTGATATTGCAACACTCTTTGTGTAACTGCACAGGGGTGGAAGGGGTGGGGATTGTCGCAGTGGGTCAACAATACCGGGAGCTGAGCAGTTGAAGTTGTTGTTGTTGTGGTTGTTGTCGTTGCTGTGGTCGAAGTCACCGTTTTGAGCGAGGGCATAGTACTTGTGGTCGTTGCTATTAGAAAATCATTGGTGAGGCCGTAAGAATCGGGGGATGGGAACTGAGCACTCCATGACCCACTGTGCAATGCAGGGGAGAGAGAGCGTGCTCTTTCCTCGTTCACTTGCAATGATTCAGTTTTTGTTGGTACTGCTACCGTTGGCGAGCGTATGGAGAAGTACGCGTTGCTTTTTACAAGTACCCATGCATACCCCGAGAGTTTATTTTTCGCGAATTAATTTGCGATTATTTGATTTTCACGGTGGAGCGATACAAAAAAAAACGTCTGAAGTCGTGGACGGTTGACGGTTGCTAAAAAGTGTCATCCTTCTTTTCCTTTATGCCAGGATCTTAAAGTAAATAAACTTTTAATATATCTTTTTTGACTCTTTAACTCAAAAAGAGTTAAGGGGTATATTGTATTTGTGGTAAAAGTGGATGTGTGTAACGCAGAAAAGGAAACGTTTCCGACCCCACAAAGTATATATTATTGATCAGCATCATAAGTCGAGTCGATTAGTCATGTCTGTCCGTCCGTCTGTCCGTCCTGATGAGCGCCTAGATCTCAGAGACTATAAGAGCTAAAGCAACCAAATTTTGTTTCGAGACTCTTGTCACACTGTTCGAATTTAAATCGGCGCCTCAAAATTGTGGCGCCTGCGGAAATTTGATCTAGTTTTAAGGTTGGGCTAAAAAAAACTATTTATAACGAGAAGGAACGTGAGTCGCTTCTAGTCGCGACTCTACTTTTATACCCGTACTCAGTCAGTATATAAAATTATGAGATTATGAATGAAATTTAAACAAAAATTTTAAATATTTTACATTTTACATTTTTTTGCTACATTTTTTAACTACATCTACATGTAAAATGTAGATTCTACATCTCCTCCGCTAGGGGTTGCTCGCGCATTGCACAGGGCAGAGTGTGTGCGAGCGAGAAAGAGAATGAATAGCGTCAGCAGCGCCAGAAGCAACTGAAAATTAATTTCTTAATTTTGGAAATAATAATGATCCGACCTGATTCAGACTCGGCAATCTGATAGTTATGGCCATTCTCTACGATACTGCTTTTTTAGTTTTATCGTATCTTCAAAATTGTGGCTGCCACAGATTTTCGTTCTTTGCGGGGTGAAATTTTGAAATACACTTGTAACAGTGTGATATTACATAAGTCTGGAAACAAAATTTCGTTACTCTAGCTTTAATAGTCTCTGAGATTTAATCGATCATCGGGGCGGACAGACGGACGGACAGGCAGACATGGCTCTATCGACTCGGCTGTTGATACTGATCAAGAATATATTATATACTTTATGGGGTCGGACAACGAATGTGTTACAAAAAAATTTGCAGCTCCAAGTGCTATGCTCTCAGGGTATATGTAAATAAATGTGCAATTTCAAGTTAATAAAACAAATATCAGCTTTTATTTTTATATTTTATTCATTTCTCACGCCCAACCCCACCCACTCTGCCCATTCCTCACATGTGTATGTTGCGAAAGGTCAGGTCGGTCGCTGGCTGCACAAAACAAATTTCAGTTCAAGCGGCCAAAAATTGTAGAACCCACACACAAGCACAGTATGTTTGAATACGTGGCACACACAACCACCTGGAAACTCAAAAATCAAAACCTCAAAACCTACATTTTTTCAGTGACTCTAAACCAGGGCCCTATGGTCCAAACGACTACTTTTTTGGAAACAACCCATTTTTGAAAAGTTAAAAAATAACCGTTCTTTTGATTACTTTGTATTAGAAAAAGAGTGACCATATAAGTTGCGTACCAGAAATTTCCATAGTGGCGCCACGTTCGCGAAAACAGCGGTGCAACCCAGCTGTTGTTACTAAAGTGCACGCGCAGTGAAAAAAGCCAATTTAATTACAGTTTTAAATCTCTTATAAATTGAAAATACGATCAAACTGATCAAATTTTTTTTAGTGAATCTTGATCTGTCGGGTTTTTACTACGTGTCGTGTATTGTTTACTGTATCTAATAGTTTTGATTTCTTCGTAGTTATAGGTTAAAGTGAGTCCCTTTTTTGAGCCAATTTTTATTGAAAACTGATTTTTGAAAAGCTATAACAACTGAGTCCCACCGAGTCCCACCTTAAAATCTATTGTGTGTCGTAGATTAATAAATTCTTGTTGAAATCTATATAGTAAGAAATACCACATTTGACCACAAATCTTAAAATTTGCATTAGTAGATTATAACCTCAAAATCAACAATACAACATTTATTTTTATGCCCAGAGAAAGCTAAATTGATTCGCAAGGCTGTACAGAACCCAGTAGTAAAGCCGCCACTTTTCTGACCCAACGAGCACCATGGAAAAGCGTTTTCCACCCTGACAAAGGCGTTTTTCTCTTTGCTGCAACAATTTACTATTGTTTTTGGTTAAATCAAAATTTGTGTTCTTTTTATGCGTGCCACGACTTTATAATTTTAGTAAAAATGAATTACATTAATTTCTTAATAAAAATGTTATAAATATTTGTTATTCCCTATAATTCATTATTTTTTAATATGCATTATTAAAAAAAGGCGGTGCCACACCCATTTTTTAGTAAATCCACTTCCTATTAATTATATATATTCAATACAAAAAACCAAATAAGACGAGAAGGAACGTGTGAGTCGCTTCTGGACGCGACTCTACTTTTATACCCGTACTCAGTCAGTATATAAATTTGTGAGCTTATGATTAAAATTTAAAAAAAAATTTTAATTTTACATTTTACATTTTTTTGCTACATTTGTTAACTACATCTACATCTAAAATGTAGATTATACATCTAGAACAAATATTCTACATCTACCATTTAGATTCTACATCTCCTCCGCTAGGGGTTGCTCGCGCATTGCACAGGGCAGAGTGTGTGCGAGCGAGACAGAGAATGAATAGCGTCAGCATCGCCAGAGGAGGTGGGGGAAGCAACTGAAAATTAATTTCTTCATTTTGGCCATAATAATGATCCGATCTGTACCAGATTTGGCAATCTGGTAGGTATGGTCATTCCTTACGATACTGCGTTTTTAGTTTTATCGTATCTTCAAAATTGTGGCTGCCACAGTTTTTCGTCCTTTGTGATGGCGGAGGGGGCGTGGCACAATTTGGAAAGAAACTTGATTCAGTGTGATATCACATGAGTCTGGAAACAAAATTTGGTTACTCTAGCTTTTATAGTCTCTGAGAACGAGGCGTCAAACAAGAAGGACAGACGGACAGACGGACGGACAGACAGACATGGCTCTATCGACTCGGCTATTGATACTGATCAAGAATATATATACTTTATGGGGTCGGAAAATTTTCCTTCTCTGCGTTACACACATCCACTTTTACCACAAATACAACTCTTTTTGAGTACGGGTATTAAAATCTTGTTTCGTTCGCGAGTTATTAATTTATTCCAAAAAAGTGGTCGTTTGGACCATAGTGCAGGGCTCGGCACACACGCTCTGACATGTTTTTTTAGTGCGCTTGTGTGAGTAAAAAAAACCGAAGAGGCCTGCCGCAGCTGCGGCTGCACTGCAACAAACGATTTGTAGCAAAAGTTGAACTGTTGCGGGTGAAAGAAAAGTTGAAATGAAATAAAATAAAAATGTTATGTATTGAAATTTAATTCCTTTTAAACTGGAGAAAAATTCTAGGCTCGCATTAATTTTTTTCCCATTTTACGTTGAACATGTTTTTGCGCAGTGTAAAATCAAAAGGCTGCGAATCGTGGTCTTGCATTGTCGACTGCTAAACACAACTGACTCATTATTGTTCTCGCTTTGGGTATCAAGCTCGATCGCAAGAGCCGAAGTCGCATTGCCGAAGACACACGAAGGCTCGCTGCTTTTTGATATTGTACGTGTGCCGGCAGCGACGTGGCAGCGCCTTTTCCTATGTTTTTAAGATAGGGCCGTGCCGAGCCCTGCTCTAAACCTAGTGTTTCTACTGAGCATACACGATGGCTTTTAATGACACCCCATCCCCCTTGGCCATCGGTTCCGACTTTGCGCACTGGAGTTAAGCGTGCGTTTGAAGTCTCTGACGGACTTGATATCAAAACGAATATCAAAACGCTTTAGAAAGAATAGATCTGGATGAGATCTGAAGTGCAGTCGCGACGAGTTTGATGAGTGCGCGGTCGCACTGCCTGAAAGGACCAGCGTTAGACACGACCTCGTCACTGGAACTCAGCCACGCCAGATAACCCACAAGCGTCTCATATTTCAGGCACATATCACAAACATTCTGGGGTTGCAGCGTGTCGAGGCCTCATCTGTTTTCCAACTAGGGTCTCTTTTAGATATACCTCAGGGAAAGAAGTATATGTGCACTTTTTAATTGGCTAATATTTTCTATAAAGGTAACGGTTTATTTTTTGTCGGTATGTAAGTTTGTACTCTTATCTATTATAAAGATCTCCCACTCTATTGTTCCTCTTTGCGCTTTATTCTTTGTACCGTTTTAAATAATGTGTATAGCAACTCGTGGTTTTCAAATGCAATAAGTATATGTGCAAGCTTAGATTATTGTGCTATCGCGTGTGGGTAAGCTAAGAAGTGTGATCCAAAAAAGTTATTTCATTAGCAGAGAGTAAGTAAAATTGTTTTTAAACGTTTGGAGAAACAAATTTTTGTTGTAATTTGGATTTTAAGGTAGAATGCCACGTGGAACACATTTGTCAGAGGAAGATCGCGGTCTGATCAAAGGACTGGCCGAATCTGGCAAGAACATTTCTCATATTACCGCCAGATTAAATCGCCATAGAAACACAATTACAAACTTTCTCAAAAATCCGGAAATGTATGGAAAAATAAAGCGGAGCGGCAGACCCACTGAAATCGATACACGGTGCAAGAGGCAAATTCGTCGTCTAGCCGTTCAAAACAACAAGTCTTGCATGGAGATCAAAGGTCAACTGAAGCTTGACATATCCAAACGACGTATTAATCAAATTTTAAACGAAAACGAAACGGTTACATATGCTTCCCGCGACGCTGTACCGAGGTTATTGAAGCGCCACATAACCGCCCGACTAGAATTTGCTGAGAAGTACAAATTTCGGTCAGAAGAGTTTACCAAAGTTATATTTTCGGACGAAAAAAAATTTAACTTGGACGGTCCTGACTCCTGCCAAAAGTATTGGCGCGATAAAAGGCAACCACGGCAGCACTGCCATAAACGAAGCCACGGTGGAGGATCATTAATGGTTTGGGCTGGATTTGGGTATGCTGGGAAGTCCCCACTTTGTTTTATACCAACCAAAACAAATGCAGACGTGTATGTAGAGTTGTTGGAAACAACACTCATTGAATTTGCTGGAGACCTTTACGGGGATGAGTGGATCTTCCAGCAAGACAACGCGCCAATCCACACGGCACGTAAAACAAAAGACTTTCTACAAGCTAGAAAGATACCCTTATTGCAATGGCCAGCGATCAGCCCGGACCTTAACCCAATAGAAGATCTTTGGGGAATATTATCCAACAAAATTTATAAGAATGGACGCCAGTTTAATACGGTAAATGACCTTAAAAAAGCACTGCTCCAGGAATGGGATCGAATTAACCCTACAATTCCCAAAAACTTGGCAACCTCAATGTTAATTGAGGTTTGAGGTTTGTTAATATATACTTATACTAGATAAATAAAAACAAAACCAAAACATTCCATTTGTTTTTAATAGTTTTTTTTAAGGTAATATCAATGCACATATACTTCTTTCCCTGAGGTAGTAAATGCCAATCTGCGAACTTTACAAAGTATGGGGACTAAGGATCAGATTGCTGACTGCATCTTAATACACAGCCTGCTTCAGAAAGTGGACAGTGCCAAACAAACCGTCGCATTCCATCCATCCAGCGATTCGCCACGATTCTGGAGCAGAGATGTCAGAGATGTTTTTAAAGAATTATGGTTTTTTTTCTATTGGAGAATTTTTTTTTAAAGAATTTTTGAAAAGGTATTACATTGAAAAAAAATTAGTTACAAAATATTAAAGCCTAGTACTCAGTTCCGAAAAAACATCTCGCGAACAGAATCAGGGTTGATATTCGTATGAAACCGATAAGTAATTTTTTTTGTTCGAAAACTGTTTTCTAGGCTCTGTACGGAAGGCAGTACTCAGTTCAAGAAAAAACAGAGTCGGTATATACTAGAAAAGTATCCGATAGTATTTGCTGGAATTGCTGGTATCTTTCTACCCCCTGTAAAGTTATATAAATTGCATATAATTTGCTAGCAAGTTCGAAGCAACCACTGCAATATGAGAGCAAAAAACAAAATGAAATATTGAAATAATAAAGACAAATAGAATCTAATTAATGCAGCGTTATATGAAAGACCATTATATGGATATTATAATATATTATTTTTATTAATTTTCATGAATATAAATCAAATATGGTTTTCAAACATGTTGTCCTCACGGTGGTCGGCACGGGCGGTGTCGCTATCTGCTGCTGCTGATAGTCAGACAAACTTCCTTGCCAATAAAATATTGGGGAGCCCAGGATATGCCTGGGGAAGAGCGACCCCAGCCAAAGAAGTGCGTTTCATTAACTTTTAACACAACCAAGCAACTGTCTAAGCAGTGTAAACGTACGGAATGCAGTGCACACATCTGGCCACGTTACTGGCCGCTAGCAGAATATATGACATGTGTTTGCTGCAAACAGTTTTTGGATCTGAGTACTAGGCTTTAACAAAACCAAGCATCTGTCTGAGCAGTGTAAACGTACGGAATGCAGTGCACACCTCTGGCCACATTATTGGCCGCTAGCAGAATATATGACATGTGTTTGCCAGCACTGTTTGCTGTTTTGGATCTGAGTACTAGGCTTAATAGAAGGAAACTTTTTATACCCGTACTCAAAAAGAGTTAAGGGGTATACTGTATTTGTGGTAAAAGTGGATGTGTGTAACGCAGAGAAGGAAAATTTTCCGACCCCATAAAGTATATATACTCTTGATCAGTATCAATAGCCGAGTCGATAGAGCCATGTCTGTCTGTCCGTCCGTCTGTCCGTCCGTCCGTCTGTCCGTCTGTCCGTCTTGATGAGCGTCTAGTTCTCAGAGACTATAAGAGCTAGGGCAACTAAATTTCGTTTTGAGACTCATGTGATATCACACTGCTACAAGTGTATTTTAAAATTTTGCCACGCCCCTCTCCGCCTTCACAAAAGACGAAAATCTGTGGCATCCACAATTATGAAGATATGATAAAACTAAAAACGCAGTATCGTAGCAAATGACCATATCTACCAGATTGCCAAATCTGGTACAGATCCGGTCATTATTATAGCCAGAATGAAGAAATTAATTTTCAGTTGCTTCCCCACCTCCTCTGGCGCTGCTGACGCTATTCATTCTCTGTCTCGCTCGCACACACTCTACCCTGTGCAATGCCCGAGAGTCCCCTCGCTAAGGAGATGTAGAATATAAATGGAAGATGTAGAATATTTGTTCTATATGTATAATCTACATTTTAGATGTAGATGTAGTAAACAAATGTAGCAAAAAAATTTAAAATACTTAAAATTTCTATTAAAATTTCAATCATAAGCTCACAAATTTATATACTGACTGAGTACGGGTATAAAAGTAGAGTCGCGACTAGACGCGACTCACACGTTCCTTCTCGTTTTTGCTACATCTGTTAACTACATCTACATCTTAAATGAAGATTATACATCTAGATTCTAGAACAAATATTCTACATCTACCATTTAGATTCTACATCTCCTCCGCGAGGGGGCCCTCACGCATTGCACAGGGCAGAGTGTGTGCGAGCGAGAAATGAATAGAATAGAATAGAATGAATAGCGTCAGCAGCGCCAGAGGAGGTGGGTAAAGCAACTGAAAATTAATTTCTTCATTCTGGCTATAAAAATGATCCGATCTGAATCAGATTCGGCAATCTGATAGATATGGTCATTCTCTACGATACTGCGCTTTTAGTTTTATCGTATCCTTAAAATTGTGGCTGCCACAGATTTTGAAATACACTTGGAGCAGTGTGATATCACATGAGTCTGGAAACAAAATTTCGTTGCTCTAGCTTTTATAGTCTCTGAGATCTAGGCGCTCATCAAGACGGACAGACGGACGGACAGACGGACGGACAGACAGACATGGCTCTATCGACTCGGCTATTGATACTTATCAAGAACATTTTCCTTCTCTGCGTTACACACATCCACTTTTACCACAAATACAGTATACCCCTTAACTCTTTGAGTACGGGTATAAAAATCAAAAAACAAATTTTTTTTATTAGAATGTAACCTTTAGTTTATATAATTGAAACTGGCTACATTAAAATGAAATTAAATTGAATAGATTTTTTCCACACAGAGTTCTAGTTAATTTATCGATCTGAAAAGTTATGAATGTTTAAAAACGAAAAGCTTTGCTTAAAACTCTGCCTTGTGGGTAAATAATTTTGTACTCCCAAAATATCTCTATCACAAAGTTTATAATTCAATTATCTTTAAGAAAATACAATTTATTTTCAGATAAAAAATACAGTCTCCAGACTGCCGAATATCATTCAAAATCGTGAAAACTATACGGTGCCAACTGGGTCGAACATGGGCGGAGGGAGTAGGCGTGGTTCGATTCGTTCAACATTTTTTGTATATAATATTTATCCTAATACTATTAAATGTGCAAAGTTTCAAGTCTGTATCCACATTTTTAGACTTATGCCAAAAAATCGAATTTGGGACCATTGTGCGCTGGACGACTCGGTGGAAGAGGGAGAGGACGGTGACCTGACGGTAATAGTCAACCCGTCGAGGGAGGTTGAGCCAGCCACTCATGACAGAGAGGGTGCTGCAGGTCAATCTCCATAAAAGTAATGTCGCGTCGGCGGAGCTCCTCATTGCCTTGGAGCAAGGGCCCATCGACATAGCTTTGGTCCAGGAGCCATATATTGCCTCTGGCAATGCTGTGGCCGGACTAAAGTCCTCAAATTACTTACCTGACTGCGGTGATGCTCGAAAGCGAGGACAAGCGCCTGATGGTAGCTTCCTGCTACATGGCACACGGCAGGCAGGCTCCAACGGAAGAGCTAAGGAGTCTGGTGGCGGAAGCCAGTCCGAAAGACCAGCAACTTCTAGTTGGTACGGACGCAAACGCCCACCACAACGTGTGGGGAACCTCAACGACAGAGGTGAGTCACTTCTAGAATTTATACTATCAAATAACCTAGATGTAGCAAACGTGGGGGAGGAATACACCTTCGTAGGTCCCACCTCGTCTAACGTGCTAGATCTAACACTCGTAGCGGGAAAGAATACTTTGGTATCTGACTGGAGAGTCCTTGAAAGACCATCCTTCTCAGACCACAAGTACCGGGACTTATCGCTTCGGCATAGTACTGGACAGCAAGCTGGCATGGAGAAGGCCACCATTGCACTATACGCATCCAAGATGATGCTTAGCAGCACATGGGGCCTATCACCTGCTCTAATGCACTGGGTCTACATCTCGGTGGTGCGACCGACTCTGCTGTATGGAGTCTTAGTGTGGTGGCGGCTACGGAAAAAAAGACATACAATAAGCTTATAGAAAGAAGTCAGCGGCAGGCAATGCTCTGCATCACAGGGGCGCTGAGGTCAACCCCAACAAAAGCTCGCGAAACATTACTCGGAATTGACCCCCAAGACGCGCAACTGATTCCAGGAAAGGCACCACGACGCCTAGTCGCATCAGGCAAAATGTCGCTGCACGGATTCGGGCACAGTTCAATCGGTCGAGACATGATCAGTACAACTGACTACATGATCCCCAGAACTTGCCTGGATGTCGAAACAACCTCACTTATGGGACCCGACGACTGGAAAGAGGGTCGTGACCAGACTCAGCACCTCAACATTTACACAGACGGCTCCAAGATGGAAGGAGGAGTAGGAGGCGGGCATATACTGTACAGACCCTGAAATAAGGCTGTCCTATAAGCTACCGGACCAATGCAGCATATTTCAGGCGGAAGTCTTCGCCATACGGAAAGCGCCGGAGGTTGCTCAGTCTACGAATCGTCCACATGATGTGGTCAACCTGTTCGTGGACAGCCAGGTGGCGATAAGATCCATGCAGTCGTCAGCGGTCAGTTCCAAAAATGTCTTGACAAGCAGGGAGGCAGGGAGGAAATCCTAAGCACGACTAAGTCAGTGCGTATCTACTGGGTTCCCAGCCATCAGGGCATCGCAGTAGACTCACATTTCAAGCTGGAATATTTCATAGTCCAGGTTTCACAAGACCTGAAATGCTTGTGTGTAAGACTGATTCTTTTAGGTTTTTCCATTTTCATTACTTGCTCGTATATTCCACTTTCTTCGGATATCTTAATAAACTAGCATCACCTGTCCGCTTTAGAATCTGTTTCTTCCTCGCTATCAGATAAAGGCCATGTGATAGTTCTTGGTGATTTCAACTTGGCAAGTGCTATTTGGTCTTCCGTAAACAACATGACTTTATCGACGGCTTGCTAGACCTATCCCTGTCTCAAGTCAACCATGTGAAAATTCCTTGGTTCGATTGCTAGATCTGTGCTTTGTCTCGAGTCCGACCATGGCGTTGCTAACCCGAGCCCTTCCGCTCACTATACCTGAAGACTCCTACGATCCTATATTCGGTGTCGGTCAATATTGGACCAACTATGTATATTGGAACGAACGGGTAGGTTTTTTGAACGTGTCCGCTGTTTTCGTAAGGCCGATTTTAAGAAGCTTAATAACCACATTAGGGATTTCGATTGGTCCGCTCTGTACTTGTGCACTGACGTTATGAAAGGCACAAACATTTTTTACAATTTACTTGACACACTTTTTGATTATTGTGCTCCCTTTCTAGTCCGATTAGATCTAGTTAGATCAGATATATAACCAAAGAGTTATCCAGTCTCAACAGTAGAATCAAGACTTTATACAAAATTTCACGACGTTGGTTCTCCATCTTCTCTCTTTCGCTATGTAATAGCTCGGTCAAATGTATATGTTCTTTACGCTCAACGCTACGAAAACTACCTATCCCGATGCAGGATATGCTTTTCTCAGGACTCTACGAAATTGTAAAGCTTCGTAAACAGCAAGCGTAGAACGTCCGCAAATCCATCCTCACTATCATTTCTTAATTCTTCGTGTGTGCGACGCTCTGTGTGGGCCCCTGTTAAACTATTCACCCTATCTAACAATTCTTCATGCTTCCCACGATTCGGAACGAATCTTTAATTATTCCTCTCCATAAGAAAGGTAGCAAGTCTGGCGCAAATAAACTTAGAGGTATTTCTAAGTTGTCCAATACACCTAAAATGTTTGAAAATATTTTAACTCCGCACTACCAACATCTCCGCAAATTCCTTATATGTCCAGCTCAGCACGGATTTATAAGGGACAATCAACAAACAAAATTTATTAGAGTTAATTTCTTTTATCATTACAGGCTTCCAAGGCAACTTGCAGACGGATGTAAATTACACTGATTTCAGTAAAGCATTCGACTCTGTGGCACCTTCCTTCTAGAACAAAAACATGACCTTTTAGGGTTTCCGCCCAATCTGCTTAGTTTTATAAAAAGGTGGTTAAAGGAGTTTTACGATCCCTGATCAAGGGTGACGTAGATAGCCCTGACTTGTTAAGCCGCATAAACTTCCCACTTAGATTCCTATTAGATCCGCTAGAAAATGTATTCCTTTGTTACTTTCACTGTATATCGAATTATTCCTTGCTTGTTCGTCCGATTTTAGAGTACGTTTCTTGTGTATGGTAACATTACAAAGTACACCAGGATCGTATAGAAAGATCAAGTCCAAAAAAACTTTTTGCTCTGCGGGGCCTTAACTGGGATTAAGGTGTGAGACTGCCATTGTCCCCTCACAGATTGCTTTTAATGAACCTTCCCACCTTAGTAAGTCACAGAAAAATGTTTGGTGTGCTTTAAATGCACATCCTGATCAAGGGTGACGTAGATAGCCCTGACTTGTTAAGCCGCATAAACTTCCCACTTAGATTCCTATTAGATCCGCTAGAAAATGTATTCCTTTGTTACTTTCACTGAATATCGAATTATTCCTTGCATGAACCGTTTAGGGTCTTATGCTCGGACTATAATTCTCTTTACCAATGTATCCACTACTAATTCCCTTCCTCTTCTTAAATCTCTTCTAAAGCCAAAAACCCATTATACTACATTAATTGAAATCGCAATGGAATTGGTCCCTGAAAAAACAGAAAAACACCACTGACACTCGCTTCCGCTCTGAGCAGAACACTTTTGGTCTCTTTGCTTGTGTTATCTCTTTCGTGTCCTCGGGTTGAGCCGAGACACGCTCGTGTCTCACAATAATAACTTAAAGAGGCACATTTGATCAAGCGCTCGTAGAAAAAGTATACCCGAATAAGATCTTGAAAATCGATTTTGCATATTATTGAATATGTACATATGAATATAGGTAAATTTTTTATTAAACAGAGTTTGACCACTTAGCACTAGCAAGGAATTCAGATTTTCCGCACTTTTTCGTTCGCTTGAGCGAATAGCAAAATGAGCAAAAACAGATTTGATCGTGTTTATCTGTCTCCATTCGCAGTGTCCGTAAATAAGACGCTTTTTCCAGACACCCCGAAAGTGTTGATCGTTTTTTGCGAGCTATGATTAAAATAAAATAAATTATCGAATATACAAATAAACAGTAGCAAAAACAAAAAGCAGTTCAAACCCTGAAGGTTGGGAACTCACATGTATGTATTCACATGTGTATACACCCTGCAGTTCCAAAAGTCACTTTTCACTGGTGATTCATTCGGTGAATCACTCATGCCATGTCCGTAGCCTGCAGTGACTCACTGGTGAAACTCCAGATGAAATTCGTATGGACGTGTCCGCATTTTTCACTCATGAAACTTCAAATGAAATCGTCACTGAGTTTTCCAGGTACTTCACCGGTGGCTTATACGTACAAGCGATGAGTGATTTCACTCGGGACAGCCACCAGTGATTTCACTCGGGACACTTTCGAAATGTCCCCATATGAAATCACTGGTGACTCGAAACGAAATTTCACGGATAGTTTCATATGTGAAACCCAACCAAAAATTTCTTTAAACACTTCATTCAAATAAAAGTAAATATATTTATTTAACTTAGTTTTCTAGATTGTTTGTTGCTTTAATTATTTTAAATTATGTGTAGGGCCTTGATCGGGTTAATAAGCACCAATGCTCCTGAAATGATATAAAAAAGCAAATTTTTAGCCACGGAATGTAATATTTATTGAACTAACTTCTGAGTTATGTTGTGATTTGTATAAAGCAATACACATATGAAATTGGATTTTACCTTTGAGAACCGAATATAGTCCGGCTCGGCATTTTAAACATTTTTTTCGCAAGTCCCGTCCAGGTTGTACTCCTGGACTACTTTTTCGTCCAGCACACTTTTGAGGCAATGAGTCCTTCTCCAGCAACTTCATAAATGTTTGGATCTGTAAATGATTAAGTCAAATTGCACATATATATTTTTTTAATTAAAAATGCTGTATTTTCAGTTACATGGGTTTTCTCGAGCAAAAACAAACACGCGCAGCGACGCACTTGGTTAACGAGACCACGCGGCTAGAATGTTCTAGAATCTAGATTCCGGACATATTTTTTCTTGCGAAACCCATGTAACAATTTAATTTAACTAACAACGCGCACTGTAATCACTGTAATCCACTTACCTGACTTTAAAAACACTGAAAAACCACTTTTGAAAGGAATAAACATGTAAATAGACGCGCAACTACAAAAAATCAAAGGCGCTCGCAACAAAATTTTGCACCAACTAATCGGTTTTTCTCTTTTCATACCTTTGAGAATACGAAATGAGCGAGAGTAGAAGAGTTAGGGTCGAATGTAGGTAGAGAGAGGCAAATCTATGGATATCTTCTTCTCTTTCTTACGCGCTCGTTTCGGTCCGCAGCAGTTGAAGCTGGACAGAATTTCATGCTGACGTCGACGTCGCTGCCTTTGTCGACGTCGAGCCTGAACAAATTTTCCTATGACAATTTCATGCCGTGACAGCTAGAACTGCAGGGCATGTACATATGTACTATGTATGTATGTATGTATGTATGGGTTAGGAATTGATGTCTTCAGGTTATGTTATTTTTTGAGTACCGGGTATAGCAGCACGCCATTAAAGTTAGGTTGCTGATTAAAAAAAAAAACTGGTTTCCTTAAGTTCGTTTTATTCATCTTTAATTTTAATATTTTATATGTTATTAAAACAATGCAAAAATTATAAGAAACTTATATATAAGAGCCCTTCTATCAATTGAATTTAGTTTCAAATTTTTAAAAATTAGAGTGGTTTGGACTTTTTCTAATCTGATAAAAAATTGTTGTCTGTTTGATGCATGTTTTCGTGTTTTTAAATGATGCCTGAAAACTATTTTCGCGTTTAGAGATCTCTTTTTTCGAATATTTGGCGCACGCTCCAAATGTTAACACAATCCTATACATAAATAAAAATAATTATAGTGTTAAAATCTCTACAAACAGGAAAGCAGCACGAAAACGATTAATTATATTTATTAAATATTGAATACTTTGCTTATCTTATCGAATTTGTGTTGCGTTTTCAGCCTCTGCTGATTCTCCTTTCGCTTTATGTTTTTCACCAAACAGTCGTTCAAGGGGCAAGTATGGGCGTGATTTCTTATTAATCCTATCAGTGTTATATAGTCTGTGATTTCTAGATTTAAAACACCCAAATCCACTTTAATGCTAATTCTTTTTCGGGTGTTTAGTTTTTTGATTCGAAATGCAATACATGAATTGGTTTAACTTGGCAGTTACTTAAATTACTCAGTGCATGGGAGTATATTTTTATTAAATAAAAATACACACAGAGCTGCAGTTTCGTTAACTTATTCAATTTATAAAGTTCTCGCTTGAAGTGCAATTGATAGACAGGTATGAAGTCAATTTATGAAAAATCGGTATATATATCTTAAATAATTAGTACACATACACAAGCGTATATACATATGTACGTGTATGTATGTGTATGCGTGTCCGAAGGTTAAATAAAGTACAAGAGAAGACATGGGAAGCGTGTATTAAGCTCATGAAATGTTTTGTTCGGTGTAACCGAAGCTATCAACCGATGGCTATCACAATAGCGACTCGTGACGACTGAATTATAAAAAAAATAACCAAGATGGGCGCACTATTGGAACTGCAGTCAAGTTTCAACTTAGCTATCAGTTATCAAAATCGGGTTCGGATGTGGTTGCAACTGTATCTGTAAATACTTATACGTTACATACATACATATGTAGCTAAAATAGCTGATCTTTACTTTTTTCAATTTTAAGACCTATTAAGAGTTGACTAAATGATATAATATTGTTATTCTTTTGTTTTTCTAGTTTGTTGTTTGCCTACGAGTTTATCGTCGATAGTAGGTGTGTATGCATGTGATCCTGTTTTTGCGATTTTGTTTCGTAACAATTAGGGGGGGGGGTATTAGTATAAATATTCTGCCAAGAAATTGATTTATAAGCACATGTATGTACATACATATGTATGTATGTATTTGAATAGCTAGTGCAAATACATATGTATTTAAGTTTCAATTACATCGTCTTTTGCTTTAGTTGCGAGTGCAACTCCTTACAATAACACATAATGTGCTTAACATACTTCCCTATGCATAATGTACTTCTTTATGGTATTTCATGTGGTATTTCCCACATTTCAAAGCAATATTCAATTAAAAATTTCTTTTTTGGATATATGTACATACATACATACATATGTACATACAGCGTCTTGGTTGTATATTATTTATATATAAATAGTTAATATTTAATTTTTGCATTACTATTATACAATTCAGTAAACGTTTTTTATAAAAATTAATTATAAATTTAAAAAAAGGTTAATTGGGTTTCGATACCCTTTAATTTTTGTTTGTTTCCGATCAACTTATAGCTTATAGTTAAGATGTTCCTTTTATAAAATTTTCTGTATTTGTGTAGTTTTTTATTATTTTATATCTTTGTATGTATATGTATGTTTGCATCAAACAAACTAGCCTACTGTCAAAAAAATTACTTTTCTTAAAATGGGTTTATACATAGGTCTGCTAATATTTATTTGGGATTAGCTAATGCTAAAATGGTTCGTTCTGCCAGCGCTCGGGACGACACATCTGCTTCCTTCTAAGTATACATATTTGATGTTCTGGTTTTCGGTTCTGGTTCTGTTTCTGAGCTGCAGTTTCCTGTTTGCTATTATGTAGTCGTCCAGAGTCGTATATTTATCGGTGTAATTACTAATTCTACATCAGTCATTTGGCACACACGTCACGCGAATAGCGTGCATTTCGAAGCAGCCAAGCCAAGGGCAGATTGGAGATGTGCAGGTCACCGGGTGTTTGTGCAGACAGGAGAAGAGGCTGGTGGTCCTGTTTATTTTGTTGTTTCTGCTGCAGTTGGCTGTTTGAGAAGAAGGATCAGCTGGTGTTTGCACACTTAGCCACCTGCTGCTACTGACTCCCCGGTGTCTTCATATGCGTATGCTATAGTGACGGCTGTTTCGTCGCTTCTAGCGTGGTACGAAGAGCTTCGATTCGGTTCATATTACTGCGGGCTTACAGGGCATTTCCCATTACATGTCATTATCAAGTTCCTCGTGCTGTCAAACTAAACCTCGGTACCATCCTCACCCTCGTCGTCGAACAGCTGACTTGTGCTGCCCTGCCCACTGCGCGTCGTCGTTACGGACATCTTCTTCTTGGGTTTCGGTGGTGGTCTTGGTGGTATCTTTGCCATCTTCGGTGAACCGGAGCTGCCGACGCTGGCGTGTGTAGGGGACCCTGATTTCGCCATCGAGGGTGGAAGAGGGCCGGAGTGACCCAGGCCAGCCCCACTAATGCTGGCCCCCGCAAGTATAGTAATCCCATGGTGTTTTCCCCCATACAGAGACTCTGTTTCTGAGGGATAAAGGTGTTGATGTTGATGCTGCTGTTGCTGGATCAGCTCGTGGATGGGCTCGTAAATCTTGCTAGCATTTGCCGCTGAGGCCACTGACGTAAGGCTGGGCGTGGCGGGAAGGGGACGATCGCGCATCGAGTACTGCTGCTGGGCTCCCTGGGCTCCAAGAGCCTTGTGCAGATTCAGCGTTGAGTTGCCGCCGGCAGTGGTGCGTAGCCCCAGGTTGTCATAGACGGGCTCGGCCTGCAGCTCCGCGGTGGTCGCAGTTCCCGTCTCGCTCGGATTGGGCGAAGTAGGCGACTGAAACTCACTAAGTTGAGTTCCAGGGTGGGATGATATTCCCGACGTGCTGGGAGACCAACTGGGCACACGTGGCTTACGAGGAATGGTCATGTAGCCCTGTTTCATTACCACGGCCGTGGTCGGCGAGTACACCACCGGGGCTGGATGGAACGGGGACGCAGCGGCCTGCTGGTGTTGCAGAGCGGCAGCCATTTGTTGCTGCTGCCGGGAGCTGTTGGCCGTGGCAATTAGTGCCAGGTTTCGTGACTTGGGGTGCTGTAGCGTCATGAAGCCGTTGTGAGTGGCCGCCGAAATGGTAGTGGTTCCGTAGATGCCGTGGGGCGTCATGTGTGCGTATACGGGGCTAGTTAATGGCGGCGACCGTATGCCGTAAAGGACTTGGTCCGGTAGGTTGACTGCGATGACTGCATGGAAGGGAGGTGGGTGGCACGCGTGCCGGGAAAGCGAGCAGATCCGGCGGCAGACTGTTGCCATATGCGTCGTCTACGTAGGTGTGCCTGGAGCGGGGAGTGGCCGTCGTGTCCGACAATGCCACCGAATGCGTCTCATCGTCCCGCGAATGATTTGCCACTGGGAGAATAAAGAATATGTTAAATTATGTTGCAATTGATCATTATTTTAATAGCGTTTACGCAATGCTTAATTTTTGTCTTAAAACTAACAGCTATTTTTTTCAGTTTTAATAGTGCATCAATTAGTTACACTACCCGACACTATTTAGCCGATTCGAATCAAACCAACGTTTTTATACCCTTACTCAAAAAGAGTTATATACTGTATTTGTGGTAAAATTGGATGAGTGAAACCACTAACCATACAGTATATATAGATGTGCCAGTTCATGAAACGAATGTGTTAAGAAAATTTTGCAGCTCCAGGTCCTATGATCTCAGGGCCTGTGCTCTCAGTAGGACCTAAGAGAGTAAGAGAGAGCACGGCCATGGTGCAACAATAAATCTTTGCCAGTCGTTTGTCAAAAGTCGTCGAAAGAGGTTTTGTAGCGCACGACTTTTTTCTGTCTTTTCTGTCTTTTTCTTCCTCACAAAATAAAATTCTTTCTATTACTATTAATATTTTTTTTTATTTTCTTAAACATTTTTGCTGAATTATGAATTAAATGTCAGTATTTGTTTTTCATTATTTCGATTTATTATTATCTATATTTATTTATTTATGTGTGTGTGTACACAGACACGACAAAAATTTGCCAATTTTTACGTTTCGAAACCGAGGTTTTGATTTTTGAGTTTCCAGGTGTGTGTGTGTGCCACGTATTCAAACATACTGTGCTTGTGTGTGGGTTCTACAATTTTTGGCCGCTTGAACTGAAATTTGTTTTGTGCAGCCAGCGACCGACCTGACCTTTCGCAACATACACATGTGAGGAATGGGCAGAGTGGGTGGGGTTGGGCGTGAGAAATGAATAAAATATAAAAATAAAAGCTGATATTTGTTTTATTAACTTGAAATTGCACATTTATTTACTGATACCCTGAGAGCATAGCACTTGGAGCTGCAAATTTTTTTGTAACACATTCGTTGTCCGACCCCATAAAGTATATAATATATTCTTGATCAGTATCAACAGCCGAGTCGATAGAGCCATGTCTGCCTGTCCGTCCGTCTGTCCGCCCCGATGATCGATTAAATCTCAGAGACTATTAAAGCTAGAGTAACGAAATTTTGTTTCCAGACTTATGTAATATCACACTGTTACAAGTGTATTTCAAAATTTCACCCCGCAAAGAACGAAAATCTGTGGCAGCCACAATTTTGAAGATACGATAAAACTAAAAAAGCAGTATCGTAGAGAATGGCCATATCTATCAGATTGCCGAGTCTGAATCAGGTCGGATCATTTTTATTTCCAAAATTAAGAAATTAATTTTCAGTTGCTTCTGGCGCTGCTGACGCTATTCATTCTCTTTCTCGCTCGCACACACTCTGCCCTGTGCAATGCGCGAGCAACCCCTAGCGGAGGAGATGTAGAATCTAAATTGTAGATGTAGAATATTTGTTCTAGATGTATTATCTACATTTTACATGTAGATGTAGTTAAAAAATGTAGCAAAAAAATGTAAAATGTAAAATATTTAAAATTTTTGTTTAAATTTCATTCATAATCTCATAATTTTATATACTGACTGATTACGGGTATAAAAGTAGAGTCGCGACTAGAAGCGACTCACGTTCCTTCTCGTTTTTGCTGTAATTTCGTGTTCCTTAAAGAATTTCCGGGATGAACATCCATCGTTTGTGTTTCCGTATCCATATTTGGGGCAGTCGACCCTCAGTCCAAGTTTCGAAAAGAATTCGTCTTGAATCAATTTTAATTGGTCTTCCTGAGCATCGTCCTGTGGACATGGAGTGTCCATCATCTAGCATCTGCTTTCCAACTAACCAGGTTGCGTTTTTGCTATTGAACCATGTAGTATTACGATGTGAGATCTTCCATTTAGCGTCAATTCTAGCATATGCTTCTCTGGGTTGTCCGATTCTACATTTAATTTAACGAGAACAGCTTCCTTAAATTCGTTGAAGTTGTTTGAAGTTGTATATATCTCAAACAATTTTATATTTTCCATCGCCATTTTCACTGTTTATACACAACTTAATGGTTTAAAAGTCAAAATAGAACTATGGAGCTATACAAAAAAGGACTGCAATATATATACATATGCATATACCACCCTTTGGCAAAATAAAAAGCAGGTTAAAAAACTTGGTCAAATTCAGGTCAATTATAACGGCCAACCTGCATATGAAATGCTAAAAAAAACTTTTGAAAAAGGTAGGTTGAAGTTAAAAAGACTTAACTGCAAATGGACTAATAGCTAACAACATAATTTAGGTAGCGAAAACTTAAAAATTGTTAAATTATTGAGTGTACCTGAGTATATAGTTTCATTGGTACACTAGTACCTGATTTTTTTGTGTTTTTCAACTTTGACCTGAATTTAAAAAAAAGTACATTTTTGTATTCCCGAAATATTTTGTATACGGACTCTTTGCATATTTCTTTACCTAAATCAATGGTCCATACGTGCAGTCTTGGGTTTCTACATCTTGGCTTCTACATCGATAACAGTGACGCTACCTCTCACGAAAAACGTAAAAATTTGGATCTTGTATGGGTATTTGAGCTGCGACAGCCCATTTTTGGCCGTTTTTCGTGCGAGGTAGCGTCACTGTTATCGATGTGGAAGCCAAAAAACCCAAGACTGCACGTTTGGACCTTTGATTTAGGTACAGAAATATGCAAAGAGTCCGTATACAAAATATTTCGGAAAAGCAAAAATGTACTTTTTAAATTTAAGTCAAAGTTGAAAAACAAACAAAAATGTAGATGGTTTGGAAAGTACGTTTTTCTCTAGAACTGTCTGTGCAACGAAGCAGTTTTTCATTGAATATTGATAAAAATGAATACACCTAGTAAATGATACCAAAAACAAAATGATACCTCACACAGTGTAATTTTTATTCTAGCTGAAAGATGCAGTATGTCAATAAAAGTTGAATAAATTGTTGCACACGGAAATAATTTTCAACTTTGATTGCTCATATCTCCTAAACTAAAAGTCTGATTCTTTTTAAACTTTATATTTGAAAGCTTTGGAAAATACTCTATCGAATTCGTGTATTGGATTTATCCAAAGCGTTCAAAAAATGCATTGACTTTTGCCACCTCTTTCCGGCTGAGGCCCCACTGTGCGACGCCTTAAACTGATGCACCTTAACACAAAAAAAAACGAGAAGGAACGCGTGAGTCGCTTCTGCACGCGTTTCTACCTTTATACCAGTACTCAGTCAGTATATAAATTTGTAAGAATATTAAAATATTTTACATTTTAAATTTTTTTGCTACATATGAATTGTGTATATAAATTTGTGAGCCCATCAGGCAGGCGCTTTTTTTCACTTTCACCAAAAAAAATGTGATTTACTTTTAAAACGAAAAGTCAGGCGCTCCCCCACTCTTGAAATGCAAGACTTTTCCGTTTTCAAAACGGCAACAAATTCCTCGCCGAAATGAAAAGTAAACGGCTTTTTATATAACTAAACAAATCTTAATTGCAAAAGGAATTGCACCCTTACCAGGGCAATTGAGCTTGTGATATTTTTATAAATAAATTTTATTTAAGCCAACCTCAAAATGGGATCTGCAAAATTGGTCAGGGCAAAAACAAAAAAGTGAATTGCTCCGAACAGCTTTTACTTTTACATTTACATTTTACACATATTTACATTTTACTTTTTTTGGCAGAGTGTGTGCGAGCGAGAAAGAGAATAAGTATCGTCATCAGCGCCAGAAGATATGAGGGAAGCAACTGCAAATTAATTTCTTCATTCTGGCTATAAAAATGGTCCAGATTTGGCCATATGGTAGATATGGTCATTCTCTACAGCCTCTACGAATTGTGGCTGCCACAGATTTTCGTCTTTTGTGGTGTCGGCGGGGCAAAATTTCGAAATACACGTAGCAGTGTGATATTACATGAGTCTTGAAACAAAATTTATAGTCTTTGAGATCTAGGCACTCATCAAGACGGACAGATGGACGGACAGACAGACATGGCCATATCGACTCGGCTATTGATGCTGATCAAGAATATAAACAGGCAGGCTCCGGTTTTCACATTCACTTTGCGTTTTACTTTTCAGCAAAAAGTATGACTTTTCATTTCGACGCGCTCTGGAATCCACTTATGTGAATTCGTTTACACTTTGTACTGTTAAGCTCGAAATTTATTGCTGTTATACCGAAGCGTTAGTGCTAGCTCATACAAAAAGGCCTCTGTTATGTTTAACAGAGACTTATCGACAGCCAAATCGGGCTGCCACAGCTGTTCACAGCAATTCACTTTTTTGTTTTTGCCCTGACCAATTTTGAAGATCCAATTTTGAGGTTGATTTAAACAAAAATTATTTATAACGAGAAGGAACGAGAGTCGCTTCTAGTCGCGACTCTACTTTTATACCCGTACTAGTCAGTATATAAATTTTTGAGCTTATGATTTGTATTAAAAAAAATTTTAAATTTTAAATTTTACATTTTTTTGCTACATTTGTTAACTACATCTACATGTAAAATGTAGATAATACATCGAGAACAAATATTCTACATCTACCATTTAGATTATACATCTACTCTGAGAACGAGGCGCTCATGAGGACGGACAGACGGACAGACAGACATGGCTCTATCGACTCGGCTATTGATACTGATCAAGAATATATATACTTTATGGGGTCGGAAAATTTTCCTTCTCTGCGTTACACACATCCACTTTTACCACAAATACAGTATACCCATTAACTCTTTTTGAGTACGGGTATAAAAAGGGCACAAGCTCAATTTTCCAGTTAATAGTGTCAAATTCATGTCAATACATCAATAAGTCATCTATTTTTTTCTTTTGCAATTAAGATTTGTTTAGTTGTATAAAAAGACGTTTACTTTTCATTTCGGCGAGGAATTCATTGCCGTTTTCAAAACGTAAAAGTCATGCGTTTCACGTGAGTGGGAGCGCCTAAATCACATTTTTTGGTGAAAGTGAAAACCGGAGCCTGCCTGATATACTTTATGTGGTCGGAAACGTTTCCTTCTCTGCGTTATACACATCCAGTTTTACCACAAATACAATAAACCCCTTAACTCTTTTTGAGTGAGCAACGTATAATGACAGTATTCACCAGCAGCAACGCTACTCCAGAGTTTCAAATGGCTTTTCAGTTTTCAGCTTCACAAAAGAAACGAGTTGATGATGAGTTGGAGGGGCTATCTGTCCGCGATCTCTCTCAATTTTGCTCGAACTTGTTGTGAGAGATGGAAAACATAAAGAAAACAAAGGGAACTACGACCGCTAGTTATGTTCCAATGTTAATTCTTGAGCTTAGCTTATTGCCTTTCCACCAAAATACCCACACACATATATATGCGATTTTTTTTTATTCCGGTACATCTGTCTCTCTCTTCTCATAATTACACCAGCCGTTGTATATCGCTTCTCTCTGAGAGAGACGGCGCACATTACACTTTGTCGGTATATTCAGGCAGGCACCGGCTTTTACTTACTTTTGCGTTTTACGTTTTCAGCCAAAAGTCATGCTTTTCATTTCCAGGCGCTCTGACATTCGCAAAAATGTGGTTTATTTCCGCGTGTACTGTTAAGTGCCAGATCATACAAAAAGGGCTCTGTTATCTTTAACAGAGGTTTATCGATACCAAATCGGGCTGTCACAGCTGTTAGGATGAATCTACTATTTGTTGTTGCCCTGACTAATTTTTACAGGTCCAATTTTAAGGAGGGCTTAAATAAAAATTGTTTATAAAAAGGGCACAAGCTCAATTGCACTGGTAATGGTGTCAAATCCATGTCAATTCATCAAAAAGTCATATATTTTTTCATTTTGCAATTAAGACTCGTTTTGTTGTTTGCTTCTCATTTCGGCGAGGAATTTGTTTCCGTTTTAAAACAGAACATTTTTTCGTTTTACAATTGCGGGAGCGCCGCCTTTCCGTTTTGAAAAGTAAATCGTCACAGTTTTCGACTTTTTTGGGGGCGGTAGGAGGTTTGGAAAAATTTGGAAACAAATCACAGAATCTTCACACAAAATTTGTTTGCGTCTCTGAGAACTATGCGTTAAACAAGAGAACAGTACTGCTTGAGGTATAAAAGGTATTTCAGTATTCACAAGAGTCCCCGATAATATATCCATTAGTCGCAGGTATCCATAGTATTATAATATTTTTTTGCTGAGTCGTGTCAAACCCCTTAGTTATCACCGTTTAAAAGTTTGGCGAAAGTGAAGGTTCTTTACACAGAGATACATACTCGTATATGCTAATGTCTAATTCACCTCGTGTGGTGACAATGGTAAAGAATACATAACCTCTACAAAAGTATAAAGCGTAACCCATGTACAAACATACATACGTATGTACATATATAACTATATATATATATTTATAAATATAGCTTTGTTGAATGTCCGGACGTTTATATGCAATATGCATCAAGTGGCCCATGCGACACCAAGCATAAGCCTGTTACGCGATCTAACCCAATCTAGAAACGCAGCCCCTCCTCCCGCCCAACCGACACGGTGGCGCTGCCGCATGACGCGCGGCGCGTGTTCCCTAACCGATCGCGAACATGCAGGAAAGATAGGGGTTAGACTAATATTCGAGGAAAATTAGAGCTAAACAAAACTAAAGAGCTAAACATGCAAAGATAGCTAAGAAATATTACTAAATACGGAAAACGTATGTTAGTATTGGTGATTTAAGAAGAGGAAGGGAACTAGTGATGGATATTATAAGGTAGTGAGAATTAAGAAGAATTAAGAATTAATCGTCATTTGTCATTATACTGGCGCAAATGAAGTTGAATCACAATTCGATTTGGTAGATAGAATAGACAGAATATTGTAGCCTGTTTACACTACGGTTGAGTTATTAAGCTATTGGGTTTTGGGCAAAGCTCAGTTGTTTATACCCGCATCGAAGGGTTAAAAGGTATATTAGTTTTTGGGGTAAAAGTCGATGTGTGCTACGCAGAGAAGGACAAGTTTCCAACCGCATAAAATATATATTTTCATCAGCATCAATAGCCTATGTCTGTCTGTCCGTCCGTCTTGATAATTATATAAGAGCCAGAGCAACCAAATTTTATTTTCAGACTCATGTGATATCACAATGTTACAAACATTTGTAAATTTGTGGCATCTACAATTTGGAAGATACGAGGTACGAAAAACGCAGTATCGTAGAAAATTACCATATCTACCAAATTGCCCAATCTGGTCCAGATCGGATCATTATAAAAGTCAGAATGAAGAAATTAGTTTTCATTTTCTAACCGCCTCCTTTACAGTGCTGCAAGAGCTACTCATTCTCTCTCTCGCTCCGAGGCAGATTGTGCCTCGGACCTCTGGCGGAGGAGATGTAGAATCTACATTATAAATGTGGAATATTTATTGTTGGTGTATAATCTACACTGTGGATGTAGCTCCCTGGGAGCTCAGACAGTAAATTCAGCTGTGACACATTCGTTGTATGAACTGGTACATCTACACTTGCGGTCAAAATACGAGTATTGTTTAAACACGAAAGGCTTGCAAAAATTGCAGAAGATTTAAAATTTTTTTTGAGTTTTCTGTAGCACTACTATAATTTTTATCGCATCGAAATGGTGGTATTTATCGAAAAATGTCGTAATATAACGGAAAGAAAAGGGACACGTTACTTTTACTTTATAATCAAGGACAGCCATGCTTGATAGTTGTACGAGTAAAGAAACAAATTCGATTGTTGAAGAAATAGCGGAAAAAATGTATATACTAAAAACAAAGCCAAATTTTCGATCGCACTATCTAAGTGGGTCGAATTAAGCCTGACTAAAAGTATGTTTTCCAACGTTTCATGACTTAAACGATTTCGTTTCAATCAATACTTGAAATCAATACTTGAAAGTGCGAAAACAAATTTCCCAAAACGCATTGTAGCAAGCGACAAGCCTAAAATAACGGTAAATTACGAAGCAGCGATCGCAGAATGTTAGCAAAAACAAAAACACATGAGAGCCGTAGCAAATGAAAAATTTGTATGTGCTCTGCTCTTATCTCGATCTCAGTTTTCGGCTACCGCTACGGCTACGCAGAGCACATCATTTCATGTTCTGCTCTTGCTATTGCTGTAGCTTATCAAGCGAAAAAACTACAGAGCAAGGCAGAGCGAATACTTTTTCGTTGTTCGGCTACGGCTCTGTTCAAAGTGAGAGCGGGAGCGAGAGCAAAATGAAATACTACGGAGTAGCGTAGCATATCCAATCGCTGAAAAAAACAAAAAAATATCCCCAAACCATTTCTAAGCCCCAAACCTTTAAGGAAAATTTGGTTTTGTTCCTTGAGGAAATATCGTGTCGGATAGTGTTAACTTATTATTAATTGAGAACTATTCATGAAATGTATTAAAATTTCGGTTGGTTTTTAGAATTTTGTTAGAAACACGCAGAACGTGCTGTTTTTAAAACCTATAGCCTCAGTACTCAGAAGCGCTAAATTTTCCGTGGACCGAATGTGTTATATATTCCGCCCGGTGTCCAGTGTGAACAAATTGGTCAAGGTCAAGCTGCGTGCTCCACGGTTACACTGTTTTATGTTTGTTTACAAACAGAAATCTGTTAAAATTTCGATGGTTGTATTAAAACAAGCAAAAGTGTATTATTTGTGGGCGCTTTGGAGCTGGAGGACGATAATGCACACTGCAAGTCCGATCCTGAAGGACAGATATACAATCATCATGGTTTTTATCTCCTTTTAAATGATTAAAATGAGTACCTGGTATAAAATTAATAAATAATAATGTCCATATAATCGGTATTCATTCGACTGCCCCCCTTTAATATATGTAGTTTGTCTTCGTTATTGGACTTGCACTTGTTTTCTTTGTAATCTGTGTGTGTGCATGTGTGTCTTTTTGACGAAACAAGAAGGAACGTGTGAGTCGCTTCTGCGGACGCGACTCTACTTTTATACCCGTACTCAGTCAGTATATAAATTTGCGAGCTTATGATTTATGTAGAATTTTGAAATATTTTACATTTTAAATTTGTTTGCTACATTTGTTAGCTACATCTACATTTACAATGTAGATTCTACATATAAAATGTATATTCTACATCTCCTCCGCTATAGGGCGCTCGCTCACTGAACAGGACAGAAAGTGTGCGAGCGAGAAAGAGAATTAGTAGCGTCAGAAGCGCTGTAGGAGGTGGGGGAAGCAACTGAAAATTATTTTCTTCATTCTGGCTATAATAATGAGTAAATCTGATTCTAATTCAGCATCATTCATCTGGTAGATATGGTCATTCTCTACGATACTGCGTTTTTTGTTTTCTCGTGTCTTCAAAATTGTTGCTGCCACAGATTTTCGTCTTTGTGAAGGCGGAAGGGGGCGTGGTACATTTTGAAAAAAATTTGATTCAGTGTGATAACAAATGAGTCTTGAAACAAAAGTTGGTTGCTCTAGCTTTTATAGTCTCTGAGAACTAGGCGTCAAACAAGACAGACGGACGGACAGACAGGCATGGCTCTATTGACTCTGCTATTGACGCTGATCAAGAATATATATACTTTATGGGGTTGGAAACGTTTCCTTTTCTGCGTTACACACATCCACTTTTACCACAAATACAACATACCCCTTAACACGTTTTGAGTACGGGTATAAAAAGATAGAATAGTTCTATATTCCGCTCGAGATGGGAAAATACATTTGGTTGCTTTTCTAGTATCTATCGACTTGTATTTTTTCGGAACTGAGTACCGATCTGCAAAACGCCTGCTGCTAAATTTCGGTCGACCGAAATGCAGGCATGCATTTTTATCGTTTATCGTTTCATCCCTGATTCGATCGACGGAAAGTTTAGTGCTTCTGAGTACTGGGCTTATAGCTCAATAACTCAACTTTGTGCTAATGTAAACACCAATTTTGAGTTATTGAGTTAACTCAACTATCGATAGGTAACTCATGTAGGTGTAAAAAGGCAATTAGATGTACTCACCATAAACTGTTTCGTCGAGAAGAGTCTTCTTGATCTCGTGTACATCGTCGCCGCCGTCAACGCTTTCGATATCTGTTCGCCTGGGTGGTTTCTCCACTGGATTTACCTCGTTGAGAAGACTCTTTTGCATTTCCATAATGACGGAGCCCTCCAGCATAGAGCCGTTGTGGGTCTTGTCCAGCTTTGAGGATATTAGGCCATCTGCACTCATCATGGTGGTGTCTTTTTGATAGGTCTTAATGCGTCGGCAGTACCAGAACAGAGTCAGCACAGCGACAATAAGAAGCAAGAGCAAAGAGGTTGTAATTAGGCAGATGATCAGAACCACATTCGTCTGAGGATCGCTGGTGGAGGCGCCAATAGCCCCACTCATGCCTAGACCGTCCAGGTCGTCGGAAGCGGAAGCCGCTCCAACATAGTCGCCATCAACCAGCAACTGGAACTCGGCCTCCGCCTTGCCACCTCGGTTATCAGCCACACAGATATAGGAGCCTTTGTCGGATGCACGCACGCCGAAGATGCGCAGCTCGGAAGTCATAACCTGCGATAGCTGCTGGAGAGGCAGCTGTTCCATTGAGTTAAGCACTTGGATTCGGTGGTCATTAAGGTTGAGGGGTCGCTTGTTGTATATCCACGTGACGTTTGGGTGCGGAGTGCCCACTATTCGACAGGGCAGAGTGATGTTGTCCTGGTTGGCTTCGAAGAAGGAGCGAATCGTGCCGAGAATGCGAGGCTTGCAAGCAAAGTTTTCTGATGGCACCTCGCTCCACAGTTTGCCGCGCAGCTGAGGTGGCTCCTGGCAGTCGGTGGGGGGAGTGTATAGGCGCTTAGAGATGGCATAGTCGCGAAAAGCCTGCAGTTCGCAGCTGCAGTTCCAGACGTTGCCCTGCAGTGATAGGTGCATGAGCTTTTGCAGGTCCTTGAAAGTCTCCATGTGCAGATGTGTTAGCTGGTTTTGCTCTAGCGAGATGGCGCTGATAGGCAGGGAACCTACGAAAACGTTAAGCTGCACCTGCTTAAGGCGGTTGTTGCGGAACTCGATCCGCGACAGGTAACTAAGGTTGACGAACAGGTGATTTCGCATGACCTCGATCTCGTTGTTGTTGATGATCACGTTTCGCAGCTTCTCCAGTCCGGCAAAGGTGCCAGGATGCAGCTCCCGAATACGGTTGCTGGAAATGTCCAGCTCGATCAGAATATGTAGACCCTTGAACGCCTCCCGATGCACCTCCTGAATGGTGCAGTTGCGCAGGTACACCTTGTGGAGGTTCGGCAGCCCCGCCATCAGGAACTCTTCGCGGCGCAGCTCTGGAATCTGGTTGTGGGCGAAGTCCACTACCTGCATCTCGTTGCTCATGTCCTGCGGTATTTTGGCCAGCGACTTATTTTTACAGTCGGCACTTTTCTTGCCCGAATTCCAGTGACAGTGGCAATTGCTGCAACTCTGCATCCAGTCCGTGTGTCCCACTACCTCCTGTGCCAGGGCCAGCAGAACCAGGAACATCGCCATCACTCCTGCGCACGTCCTGCCGCATGTCACCGATCGCTGACTCCGCCTGCTCACTCCTGGGTGATGTCGTTGTCTGACTGTCATTATTGCTGGGGCTATTCCACGGCGGAAGGCCGCTGAGCATGTGCCAAGTGACGGACTTGAGCGGACCTCGAAAATCCCACTCTAGTGGTCAAAATCTTCGCTAGTGACTCTGCGGGTCCAAGATTCAATTTTATTTATTCGCTTCTCCTCGCTGTGGGTGTCAGCCGGTCACGTATTTTTAATATTAAGCTCACTTTACCACTCCTGTTTTTCGCCCCTTGTCAGTTAATACTTTTGACTCGCTGGTACTGTGCTCCAGGTACCGTTTCGATTACAGTATCTCCCTTTCTGCTTCTCGTCCCTCGACTGCACGGATGTTCTTGCTTTGTTTGCGACAGACAAGGCTGTGTTTAATTAATAGTTGTTGTCCTGGAGTCCTGCAGTTTCCACCTGAAAGGAATACGCAACAATGCGAAGAGTTCGTCGATGAATAAAGAATTCGAAAGGGATGATTATGCGACCAAACGGCGCTAACGGTGCGGAAGGTGAAACATTAAATAATTCCGAATGTTTGTACTCGATGGGAAAAAATTATAATTTATTGAATGCGTATCCGACTATTGGCTGTACCAATTAGCGTGCCACGCAACGATGCATCGATGGCAAATTATAGCGATGTACATTAGGGCGGCGGTTATTTTTTTAAAAATTCTGAATTTCAAAGGTCTCAGGCTCTTAAAATGTTCTTTTTGTTACTTGAGGTCTTGACTTGAGGTCAAAATTAAAGCGAGAAGGAACGTGTGAGTCCTTTCTGGACGCGACTTTACTTTTATACCCGTACTCAGTCAGCATATAAATTTGTAAAAATTTTATATTTTACATTTTTTTGCTACATTTTTTATCTACATCTACAATGTCGATTATACATATAAAATGTTTATTCTACATTGTGTATGTAATTCAAATTCTATATCTTCTCCGCAACTGGTAGATATGGTCATTCTCTACGACACTGCGTTTTTAGTTTTATAGTATCCTTAAAATTGTGCCTGCCACAGATTTTCGGCCTTTGTGGGGGTGGAAGTGGGTGGGGCGAAATTTTGAAATACACTTGTAGCAGTGTGATATCACATAAGCCTGAAACAAAATTTGGTTGCTCTAGCTCTTATAGTCTCTGAGAACTGAGATGGACAGACGGACGGACAGACAGACATGGCTATATCGACTCGGCTATTGATGCTGATCCAGAATATATATACTTTATGGGGTCGGAAATCAGAGCGATGCTGCCATACAAACATGGTACAAATGTCGTATTTTTTTAATTTTGACCTCAAGACCTCAAGTAACAAAAATAACATTTTAAGAGCCTGAGACCTTTGAAATTCAGAATTTTCGAAAATTAACGCCGCTTTAATGTACATAGATAAAAGGATTGGAATTATGTTATGTAAGCGGCGCCGGATTCCAGTAGGTCGTGACGTATCGGTCCTCTGGAAAGTCAGAAATGTGCATAAGGTAATCAGCACACTAAACAGATTACGCTATATAAGAGCCAAACATGTATACGAATCAAACCTATATTTTTTATACCCGTACTCGAAGAGTTTGGGGGCATATTAGATTTGTGTCTAAAATTGGATGTGTATAACGCAGAGAAGGAAACACTTCCGACCCCATAAAGTATATATATACATATGCTTCATCAGCATCGATAGCCGAGTCGATAAAGCCATGTCTGTCTATCCGTCCGTCCGTCTTGTTTGACGCCTAGTTCTCAGAGACTATAAAAGCTAGAGCAACGAAATTTTGTTTTGTGGCAGCCATGATTTAAAAGATACGATAAACAAAAAACGCAGTATCGTAGAGAAGGACCATATCTACCAGACTGCCGAATCTGAATAAGATCAGATCATTATTATAGCCAGAATAAAGGAACTCATTTTCAGTTGCTTTCGTTTTACGCACAGCTGTGTTGGCCACAAAACCCTTAATTGATAGTTCAAATCAATCAGCTAAAAACATTGCTGCTTCGCTAAAGGATGTCTTCGATGAGTGGAATATTTTAAATAAAATATTAGCCATTACAACTGATAAAGATTAAAGATGTTACTCTTACCGTTTGAGATTGCCACCCGTCAGATCTTGTCAGGTGTCTCAACTACAATATCGCTTATTATTCCAATTGGGTGTGGCTTGCTGCATAACTTGAATAGCGTGAAAGCCAACATTAAAACTCCAGAAGGTATCGAAATACATAAGTTTTTGATTGAGGGTATTAAAGCGACTTATGCCTTATACAGAGCTCACAATTCCAATAAAAGGGACTCTAGAGTCTAGATTCAAAAAACAAGGTTTTCGATCTCCACCTAATGCCAATCTTGAACTCAAAACATTGGAAAATGAATTAACAGTCAAAGAAAAATTTGACACTGTGCCTTTGAAACCGCCACCACCAATCAACCTATCTCCGTTAGGGCAAAAGCTTTTTTAATTTTTTAAGCACCAATATAGCCAATATAGGGAAAACAGATTGGATCGATTCTGTAAGTGAGCTGAGCCAATATACATATGTTAGCGGAACATTCTCCACTAGAAGCAAATCCTTTGGAATTTTGGAAGGTATGTATATTTATACATTTATTTTATATAAATCCACAGGTCCACAAGATGCTAATGTTAAAATGATTTATATTTATTTTAGTTCGCTGCAAGCGATTCCCCATTAAAATGCATAGCAAAAAGAATTTTATGAATTCCAGCCACTTCTACTGAGTCGGAGAGAATGTTCAGCAAAACTGGTCTAATAGTTAGCGATATACGAGCATCGCTTAAACCCAAAAACGTGGAGATACTGACATTCATAATAGCTACATATATGACATTAGACTTAGCCAATTTTGCTGCGTAGAGAGGGATAGCATGAGAGACAAAATGCAATATTATTTATTTGTTGCCGTCTCTAGACACGTCTAATGGCTTTCAGTCGAACTACTGAGGCACTGCTTAATAGAAAACGATGTTTTCCAGCAAAAAACAGCCACCAAGCTGGCAAAATTGTATCCGCAAAGTAAAAAAATCGGTTAATTCTGGCTTCCGGGAAGCCAGCTTGACACATATAATTTTCTCGCTCTGACTGCAGGCATTTGCCATAAGACCATATCTATTTATCCAGCTAGTCAGTTAGAAAAGTCTGATGTCAGAACACATTTACAAAACACAGCGGATTCCTTAGCCTATTTTATTTATGTTCCACACACTCACGGAATAGCTAGCAAATTCATGGCAGGAATTTTTCGCAATTCTGGAGAAATGCCTTTACAAAATTGTATAAAAAAAATGAAAAAAAGACTCATTTATAATTTTTAATTAAAAAATTTAAAAATAAAAATCGAATGCAAATATTATTTGATCGGGGAGGTGTCTATTGAAAACAGATATATGGGATCTTCACATCAATATGGTATTAATATTTCATATTAATGGTATAAATACCATCCGCTATTGTTCTAAACCCGCTGTAATATAACGGTTTGTAATTTAAAATTAGCAATGAAGGGGCAAATCCAGTAGGCCGACTATTTGGTTGTCGTGCCTCTAACTGGAATTAGTTATTCGAAACCCAGAGTCTGTTAGAAACAGAAGAAACGCATACAATCAGTGAAGCATGGAAGTGATTCGGCAATACTTAACAAAGCACTTGCTTGCTTTTAAACGACTATCTGAAATTTATTGATGTTGATGGAGACAAAGATTCGGATCCCGAGCTGAAATTGGAAATATTAGGAAAGAAAAAGTGCATTTAGCCCCGCCCATATGAACTGGAAAAACTTTTGCATTGCTACACAATTCTCGGTGAAAACTTACGGTAAAATTTATCAAAAAAATCGATGAATAACTTAATGTTCCTTAAACTATATAATAAATTATCCATTATATTTTCATTTTTATGAGTCTGTTAATAAATAAATTATCCATTATATGGATAAATAAATAAATAAATGGATAAATAAATTATCCATTATATTTTCATTTTTTATGAGTCTGTTTAGCCAGCAAGCTAGCTGTTCAGTTAGTTTAAATAAGTAAAAAGGTCTAGCAGGTTCGATTTAATATATACACTACTCTACTCTACTCTACTACTCTACCCTACTCTACGGATTTGAATATTATCGAAAATGTTTGGGAACGGTTGACACGACAAGTATATGGATCAGGTTAACAATATACAACTATGTATACTCGAACTAATCCAAGCTATCGAATAAGCTTGAAACTCGGTTTCGCTCAGTTCTTTGGCGAAGTTTTATTATAAGTTAGATACACTCTAACTATCTTAAATGTAAATAATTTTTGTTTTTACAATACTTAGAATTCTCTGAAATAATTTTTTTCGTTTAAGTGTCCTATTCCAGTGGTGAAAATTCAAGATCCCGGAATTCGCCGTTTTTTCGATTATATTATATCTTAAATACTTACAGATAAAAAACTAAATCTGTCTTTTGATCAAATTACAACAATAAAATACACTTTAATTTAAAAAAGAAATTAAGTCTCTAGCGTGCTTAGTTTGGGACCAATCGATGATAGAAAACTGACCTTATTAATTATTATTAATTAAAGCGAGAAGAAACCTGTGAGTTGCTTCTGTTGACACGACTCTACTTTTAGACCCGTACTCAGTCAGTGAATAAATATGTAAGCTTATGATTGAAATTTCAAAAGAAATTTTACAATTTGCATTTTAAAATTTTTTGTTACATCTGTTAACTACATCTACATCTAAAATGTAGATAATACATCTAGAACAAATATTCTACATCTACCATTTAGATACTACATCTCCTCCGCAAGGAGGCGCTCGCGCTTTGCACAGGGCAGAGTGTGTGCGAGCAAAAACAAGAATTAATAGCGTC
This sequence comes from Drosophila subsilvestris, assembly GCA_035043285.1. NCBI lineage: Eukaryota > Metazoa > Arthropoda > Insecta > Diptera > Drosophilidae > Drosophila > Drosophila subsilvestris. The sequence goes on along the minus strand of JAWNNB010001592.1, from coordinate 501,813 downwards.
AGAAACGCCAGAGGAGGTGGGGGAAGCAACTGAAAATTAATTTCTTCATTTTGGCTATAATAATGATCCGATCTGATTTAGCAATCTGATAGATATGGTCATTCTTTACGATACCGCGTTGTAGTTTTATCGTATCTTCAAAATTGTGGCTGCCACAGATTTTCGTCCTTTGTGAAGGCGGAGGGGGGCGTGGCACAATTTGGAAAGAAACTTGATTCAGTGTGATATTACATGAGCCCGTGGCGCAGCGGTCTAAGTGGCTGACTGAAAAGCGAAGCTGAGCAGCGAGCTCAAATTTGGTTGCTCTAGCTTTTATAGTCTCTGACATCTAGGCGCTCATCGGGACGTACAGACGGACGGACGGACAGACAGACATGGTTCTATCCAAAGATTTTACAATACAACATGACATGATGCGTAACGCCCATACGACTGAAAAGCACACGAAATTTTTAGCGTGGATTTTCGATGTGGATTTTTGATATTTCTATGTGTGCGTTGTGTTGTCCGTGTTTGAGCGCTTGGTTGTGTGAGTGAATTTTTGGTATGTTCTGTCGCAACAAAGAATTCAAGTTGACAAATTGACGATTCTACGTCTCCTAAGCCCGTGGCGCAGCTGTCTAAGTGGCTGACTGAAAAGCGAAGCTGAGCAGCGAGCTCAAGTCACACTCGGTGCAAGTTAATTTACATTTTTTTTTGTTTTTTTTTTCTTTAAGCCTAGTACTCAGTTCCGAAAAAACACCTCGCGAACAGAATCAGGGTTGATATTCGTATGAAACCGATAAGAAATTTTTTTGGTCGAAAACTGTTTTCTAGGCTCTGTACGGAAGGCAGTACTCAGTTCAAGAAAAAAACAGGGTCGGTATATACTAGAAAAGTATCCGATAGTATTTGCTGGAATTGCTGGTATCTTTCTACCCCCTGTAAAGTTATATAAATTGCATATAATTTGCTAGCAAGTTCGAAGCAACCACTGCAATATGAGAGCAAAAAACAAAATGAGATATTGAAATAATGAACACAAATAGAAACTAATTAATGCAGCACTATATGAAGGACAATTATATGGATATTATAATCACGGTGGTCGGCACGGGCGGTGTCGCTATCTGCTGCTGCTGATAGTCAGACAAACTACCTTGCCAATAAAATATTGGGGAGCCCAGGATATGCCTGGGGAAGAGCGACCCCAGCCGAAGAAGTGCATTTCATTAACTTTTAACAAAACCAAGCATCTGTCTGAGCAGTGTAACCGTACGGAATGCAGTGCACACCTCTGGTCACACCACATGGCCGCTAGCGAATTATATGACATGAGTTCGCTACCAAACAGTTTTTGGATCTGAGTACTAGGCTTTAACCTTTTATCTAATCTATCAAAATTATTATTATTTGTGATCAATTTGGAGGACCTTCCTTTTGTCACTCTCTTTCGTTTTTCATTTGAAATAACTTATAAATTTTTTTGTTGTTTGATTATTTTTGGTGGTTATTATATTTTTTATTTGGAATTTTTGGTTTTTTCAAACAATTTTTATTCAACATTAAATAAATTTGACTTTTAAAAAAAAAAGATACCGAAAAAAAAAACTTATCATCACCTTACTTTCGCTGAGAATTGAACTTGGCTCACACTGTCCGTAGGCAAACAGCTTACCCACCGCACCATCGCTAGTATTTGCTTTCGTAAGCAGTTACAGGACCTTAGTTTCGTTTTCATCATTAAAGCCTAGTACTGAGACGCGCTAAATTTTCCGTCGACCGAAATCAGGGATGATATTCGTATGAAACCGATAAGAAATCATCCCTGTTTTTCGGTCGACCGAAAATTTCGCAGAAGGCGTTTCGCAGATCGGTACTCAGTTCCCTGCTAAATGCTAATCGATACATACTAGAAAAGTAACCGATGGTATTTTCCCATCTCGATCGGAAATGTGAAATATTTCCATTTACGTCGTCCAAATGACACACATACACGCACACACACACTCTAGAAATGGAAAGCCAGTTACAAAAGGGAAATAATGAAGACAAATGTAATCTAATTAGGGCAGTCGAATGAATACAGATTGTGTGGATATTATTATTTATTAATTTTATAACCGGTACTCAATTTAATCAATCCAAAGGAAATAAAAACAATGTTGATTGCATATCTGTCCTGCAGGATCGGATCTATACAATATTGCAGTGTGCATTATCGTCCTCCAGCTCCACAGCGCCCACAAATAAGACATTTCTGCTTGCTTTAATACAACATTTGAAATTACAACAGATTTCTGTTTGTAAACAAACACAAAACAGTGTAACCGTAGAGCATGCAGTTTGCCCACTTTGGTCACTCTAGGCACCGAGCGGAATATACAGCACTTTCGGTCGACCGAAAATTTAGCGCGTCTCAGTACTAGGCTTAAGAATTGAACAGTTTTGACGAAATACGAAATTTGGATTCAGACGGAAAAAATTGGAGAGCACACACAATCATACACATGGATGTGTATGTTTGCTCTGCAGTCATACATTTTGTTCTTCCTCGTTACGCATCTTGTTGTATTGTAAAATCTTTGCTCTATCGACTCGGCTATTGATACTGATCAAGAATATATATACTTTATGGGGTCGGAAAAATTTCCTTCTCTGCGTTACACACATCCACTTTTACTACAAAAAGTTAAGGGGTATATTTTATTTGTGGTAAAAGTGTCTATCCGTCTGTCTGCCGTCTTGATGAGCGTCTAGATCTCAGAGACTATAAAAGCTAGAGAAAACAAATTTTGTTTCCAGACTCATGTGATATCACACTGCTACAAGCTTATTTTGTTTTGAAAACACTGAAGCGTGGTCATTTGATACTGCTTCTACTAAATCCAATCAATGTTTTAAATACAAATATATATACTTTGTCTTTTTAGAAGCGTTCCGGGAAATTTTGGGAGAAAGATGTAGCCGAAAACAACGATGCGCTTTTTAAGGAAAATTTTACGTCGCCATAGCTTTGTTACTTTCTGAGTACAGAATAGTCGAAAGGCTGTCAGCCAACCGCGCAATTTCCTGCATGAGTTTTGCAAAACACTCATCATAAACAAATCCCCAGAGGATAGGTCCACAAACTATCTCACTTCCGAGTTTTTGTGCCTGAGACAATTTTGACATATCAGATGTTTTCTTGTTTTTTTTCCACTTTCCTGTCTCTCACTGTTTACATTTTCGTAGTGAATTCCGTTTTTACGTTGTGAATGTCTATTATTTATGGTTGCATTTGAAAATTATCGAAAAAGTACCTCACAAAAACGTGCGAATTAGGAACATCCCAATTTTCGGAACGGCAAAATCTTACGGACCATCCCCGAAATGGATGGTGAATGGTCGCCTGTGGGAATAGGCTATTAGATAAAAATGAACAAAGCTCAAGAGAACAAAAATTCTAAATAAAAATCTACTGAAACTATTTGGCGATTTTCCGCGGGAAAGGTTGTATCGATGGTAATGGCGCAACTACCAACTCAATACAGATTTGAAATTTTTAATGCATTTTTGCGACCATTTCTATTAAAATATGAGTGCGAATGTAACGTAACAGTCTGCGATTTTTACCATATTTTAATATTTTTATAATGGCACACAAATTTTACCTCACCAAAATAAATTCAATAGGCAACTCCCACAGGCGATCGGCCTGGGGAAAAATGTCGTCAGTTCTTCATTAACAAATTTTTTGTTTTGTTTTGGTATAATATATAGCGAAAAATATGGCATATTTCAAACAATGTCTTATTTAACTAAAATATTTCCATTTTTAAAGCAAAGAAAGATTTGTTTCAAGATAAATATCGTACAAAAATTTGGAAATGAGACACTATCGATAGCAAAAAGTTACGAAAACCGGAGCGCACACAATTTAAATTCGTACAATTCGTTCCAAAATCGTAATCGAAAACATTTACGAAAACCGTAGCATAGTGGTATAAATTGCGGGCCCAATTAATCAATACAGACACTATGACAGCAGGTATGCTTCTTAATAAAAATACCTCGAATGACAACTGAAAACACACACAGGCACGGACAATGCAGTTTGAGCTCATGGCTACACATAATATGACACACACACACACACACAGACTGAGTGGCACAAGCAAAAGAACACGCAAATAGTATGCAAATTGAGTGGCATTTGCATGCAAAGTGCCTTTAAGTAAGCGAACTGGAGAGGAGAACCGCGAGAGTTCTGGTGCGGTGAAGTAAGTGGAGCCCCGCTCATTACCCATTCCACGGCCGTAGAATGTGACAGCTGTAGTAAGGTGTAGAGGTGTCAAACCATCGATGTAACATCGATAGTATCGATGTTGTTGCAAGTAGTCGCAGAAAAGTTGTACGAAAGTGGAAAGAACAATTAATGGAAGTTGACCCTTTTATATTCATGTAACCTATCTGTATTCGAATCTACACACATAATTAACATTCTTATATTATAAATCTTACATTTGGGGGCTCGTCCGAGTCGAATACAAAGCCCAGAGTGCGTGATCAAAAAAAAAAACAAACAAAAAAAAAATGCAAGAGGAGGATCGTTGAAAAGTTGTTAAAGTTGTTGTATGTAGCTACATAAAGTTGTAAAGTTGTTCCAAGTGGCTATATACATTAAGTTGAACGATCCCAATCCTAGGAGCATAACAGTAGACACTGAGATTAACTAAAATCGGTCGTGTAATTCGGTTGCAAAAATTGTGAAATTCGAAGTCGCGTCGCAGCGTCGCCTTGTTCTGCTGTGGTACACACATAGGCAGAAGAGACACGTACAGACAAGCAGAAAAAACCCGCCGAGACACGCAGTAAAATGATGAAAACGCCGCCGCCGCTCCATTGGAAATAAAACGAGATGGCAGAAGCTGTAGCAGGAACGTCGCGCCAGAGTGCAAACGAGACGAAAAATGTTGGTGGTATGGAAAATAGCGGTGAGGACAAAATTGATCAGATAATAAAGCGGTTAAGTTTGAAAGTGCTAGCTGATGAGCAAAGAGAAGTCCAAATGAAAATTGCTCCAGATAATTTTGGAAAAATTGTGAGTGAGTGTGATGGCAAGTCGGTCCCAATAGAAAAGTGGTTCGAGATTTTCGAAAGAAATGCCGACGCATATGAGCTTACAGAAAAGTAAAAGTATGTGAATGCCAGAGGAAAAATGATCGGTGCAGCTAAACTTTTCCTAGAAGCTGAAAGCGTATGCACCTATGATGAACTCAGGAGCGTATTATTGGAAGAATTTACATTTAGCTACAATAGTGCAGACATTCATCAACAGCCGAAAGAAAGGAAGAAGAAGAGTACTGAGTCACTGCATGAGTACTTGCTGCAAATGAGAAAAATAGCTGCAGTTGGACATGTTGAAGACGTGGCTGTCATAAGTCATATTGTGAACGGTCTGGATATAAGAAACGAGTACAAGTATGCCATGTATCGTTGTAAAACATTCAGAGCCTTAAAAGAAGAATTCGATATCTACGAGCGTTTGAACATATCGGAAAAGAAGATCAATAAAGAACAACATAAGCCGAAGTGTATACAGCAAAGTGGGTCAGGCGGTAAAAGAGAATATTGCTATAATTGTGGATCAGGAGAGCACAAGCGTAAAGATTGTAAAGCCGAAATGAAATGTTTCAAATGTAATCAGAATGGTCACATTTCGCGTAACTGTCCCTATGAAGCCAATAAAGTTGACTTAGTACGAGTTGTTTCTGATCGCAATCGGCTGAAAAAATTCAGATAAATGGCATCGAAGTTGACTGTCTTGTAGATACAGGTTCAGATGTAACCATAATCAAAGAAAATGTGTTGAAGAGCATGAAAAACGTTGAACTTTTAAAAAGCGAAACTACGTTGCGCGGTCTGGGCCATATAACAACGAAGCCTGTTGGATACTTTAATGCAGAGGTTACGGTGGATAAGTTGCAGACTAACCAGAAGTTTCTAGTCGTACCCAGTAACCAAATTGATTTCGATGCACTGTTGGGGCACGATTTCATCAAAAAGTTTCGTTTCGTCGCTGATATGGAAGGATACACATTTTCGAAGCTGGACGAAGATCCTATGCCGAATGATAAGTATGCTCTAATATATAATGTTACTGAAGAGTCATCCTTTGTAGCTCCACCGCAATATCGCACAGACGTTGAACAAATAATAAAAAGCAGTTACCAGATGCCCACAGCAGTTCTAAAGCAGTTCCCAATCAAACTGAAGATAGTTCCCGACGGAGTAATCAAGCCGTTTCATCACTCTCCGAGTCGTTTATCCTCAGACGAAGCCAGCTCTGTAAAGAAGCAAGTAGAAGAATGGATCTAGAAAGGAATCGTACGCAAGTCGTCTTCAAATGTGGCAAGCAGAGTTGTAGTCGTGAGGAAGAAAGATGGTACACTTCGAGTTTGCGTAGACTACAGGAAACTGAACAGCATGGTATTGATGGACTGTTTCCCAGTCCCGATCATGGAGGAAGTGCTGGAAAAGCTGGAGTCGGCTAAGTGGTTTAACATAATGGACCTTGAAAACGGATTTTTCCATGTTCCAATAGAAGAGCAGAGCAAGTCGTACACGGCCTTCGTCACGAGAGAGGGGTTATTCGAGTTTAATAAAGCGCCTTTCGGATTTAAGAACTCGCCAGCTGCGTTTATTCGGTTTGTTAACTATATTTTTCAAGAATTAATCAACTCTGATGTTATGAAGCTTTATATGGACGACATTATTGTTTAAGCCGCGTCGCCAGAGCTGTGCATGAGGAAGACGAAATTGGTTCTCGAAACAGCTGCGCGATTTGGCCTAAAGATCAAGTGGAAGAAATGTAGCTTCATGCAGCCCCGCATTAACTTTCTTGGCCATATTATTGAGGACGGGCAAATCTCGCCCGGCAAAGAGAAGTCAGTCGGTTCGCTACGCCGAAGGACATCAAAGCAGTTCAAGCGTTTTTGGGACTCACAGGCTTTTTCAGAAAGTTCATTCCTGGGTACGCACAAGTTGCACGGCCACTCACGAATCTACTCAGGAAGGAAGCAGTTTTCAACATTGGCGAAGCAGAGCAGCAGTCGTTACAAACCTTAAAGAAGCTACTTGTAATCGCACCTGTATTACATATCTTCTCACGGGAAGTGCCAACGGAACTCCACACGGATGCGTCCAAGGAAGGTTTCGGAGCTGTATTGTTGCAGCAGTTTGATGGCAGTTTCCATCCGGTCTACTACTGGAGTAAAAAGACTACAGAAGCTGAATCAAAACGTCACAGTTACTATTTGGAGGTCAAAGCAGCATACCTCGCACTCAAGAAGTTTCGTCACTACCTGTTGGGGATCAAATTTGATCTTGCCACTGATTGTGTGGCGTTCAAGCAGACAACAACAAAAGCAGACATACCAAGAGAAGTTTCCCAGTGGATTCTGTACATGGAGGACTTCACATTTAAAGCAGTACATCGCCCAGGGGATAGAATGAGACACGTGGATTGCCTCAGCCGTTTCCCGCAAACTTGCATGGTTGTGACAACGGAGTTGACAGCTCGGATAAAGAAGGCCCAGCAGAATGACGATTTCATAAATATCACAGTAGAGATCCTGAAGCAGCACCCATACCAAGACTACAAGCTAAAAGGAGGTCTTCTCTTCAAAGTTGTGAATGGCAATGACGTATTGGTTGTCCCAAAGCTGATGGAAAGGGAAATCATTCAAGGATCGCACGAAGTTGGTCATTTTTCCACAGCGAAGACGATGCACTCAATTCAGCAGCAATACTGGATCCCGCATCTTGAAAGGAAAGTAGCAAAGTTAATTGCTAATTGTATTAGTTGTATCATTTTCAGCAAACAATTGGGCAAGCAGGAGGGCTATCTTCATTGTATTGACAAGGGTGACACGCCACTACACACGCTGCACATTGATCATTTGGGCCCAATGGACGCACAGCCAAGCAATACAAATACATATTTGCTGCGGTGGATGCGTTCTCCAAGTTCGTCTGGCTGTTCCCAACCAAGTCAACGGGATACGAAGAAGTTGTGAAGAGGCTGAGTGATTGGTCATTTGTGTTTGGCTTTCCCAAACGCATAGTCAGCGACAGAGGAGCAGCGTTTACATCCAATGCATTCAGCGAGTTTCTCAACGAGAATAAAGTCGAGCATGTGTGGACAACAACAGGTGTGGCGAGAGGCAACGGGCAGATTAAGCGGGTGAACCGTTCAATTTTGGGCATCATCGCTAAGTTGTCAGCTCAGGAGTCAACGAAGTGGTACAAGTATGTGCCACAGGTCCAGATGGCGATTAATTCGCATGTCCATTCAACATTGAAGTCGTCGCCATTCGAGGTCATGTTTGGGACTAAGATGCATAGCCAAGCTGAGAGTCGACTATTGCAGGTACTTAACGAGGAGTTGGTTGCGCAGTTTAACAACGAGCGTCAAGAGCTGCGTAACCAAGCGAGACACAACATCGAGCAGGCGCAAGAGGTCTACAAGCGCAATTACGATAAAAAACGTCGAGCTGAGCACGGCTACAGAGTGGGAGATATGGTGGCAATCAAGAGGACGCAGTTCGTCGCAGGACGCAAGCGAGTATCTAGGCCCATATGAAGTCACCAATGTAAAACGTAACGGTCGCTATGATGTCAGAAAGGTGGCAAACGTTGAAGGGCCGAATATCACAGCAACGAGTAGCGACAACATGAAGCTATGGCGTTTTATAGCCGAAAACGACGAGATATTATCATCTGGGACAGATGAAGATGAGCAGGAGGGCCGAATGTAAAGAGCAGGGCATCAAGTAGATAAGACATGTCGGTTAGGTAACACTAATACCTAAGATACTATCGGTAAGATGTACCGATATAAGCTAGAAGTCGATAGCTGAAGGCGATAAGAGGTAATCGGGAGTCGGAGTCGGTTGTTGCAAGTAGTCGCAGAAAAGTTGTACAAAAGTGGAAAGAACAATTAATGGAAGTTGACCCTTTTATATTCATGTAACCTATCTGTATTCGAATCTACACACATAATAAACATTCTTATATTATAAATCTTACATGTATATGGTATATTGGTACATGTATATATTTGTACATACATTTTTTGTTATCTGTAATGCCGTGGGCTTTCGACTTCGTTGCTGCCGTATTATCAATATTGTCAATACATTTATTTTTCAGAGGATGGTTTTTACGATCCATATATTTACATTTATAGATGTTTTTACATATGAATATGGTCAAAATCGCCAAAAACAAAACCAAGTAAAAAATTTGTTTTTTTCACATTTTGGGATTTCTTGATAAGTTCTTTGTTATACTGGTCACGCTGTATCATCAAACATAATGACCAACACTATACCTATTGACAGTTTTGAGAATTTTCACTTTTTGGGTCGTTGCCTCGCGACTCTACTGTTATACCCGTACTCAGTCAGTATATAAATTTGAGAGCTTATGATTGAAATTTAAATAGGTATTTTAAAATTTTACATTTTACATTTTTTTGCAACATCTGTTAACTACATCTACATCTAAAATGCAGATAATACATACATCTAGAACAAATATTCTACATCTACCATTTAGATTCTACATCTCCTCCGCTAGGGTTGCTCGCGCATTGCACAGGGCAGAGTGTATACAAGCGAGAAAGAGAATGAATATCGTCAGCATCGTCAGAGGAGGTGGTGATTCTCTACGATTCTGCGTTTTTATTTTTTTTGTATCTTCAAAATTGTGGATGCCACAGATTTTCTTGCTTTGTGGGGGCGGAAGGGGGCGGGGCAATATTTTGAAATAAACTTGTAACAGTGTGATATAACATGAGTCTGGAAACAAAATTACGTTGCTCTAGCTTTTATAGTCCGTGAGAGCGAGGCGCTCATCAGGACGGACGGACAGACGGACAGACAGACATGGCTCTATCGACTCGGCTATTGATACTGATCAAGAATATATATACTTTATGGGGTCGGAAAATTTTCCTTCTCTGCGTTAAAGACATCCACTTTTAACACAAATACAATATACCCCTTAACTCTTTTTGAGTACGGGTATAAAAATAAACCATCACATCGGAAATTTTCAATATTTTTTTGCCTGTGTAGTGATGCAAAAAAAAAATTCATTGCCGCATAAAGGACATACAAATTTCGCTATTTTGCAATCGTGTAAGAACGAGTTTTTGAGCGTGTTAAAAGGGGGAAGCGATCAAATATATGTATAGCCGTGTAAGACCAAGTTCGTATTAAAAGAGTTCGTGTTAAGCGAGGACCAGGTGTAATTTTCTTCGAATATTAGACTAACATCCATATTTTCTGCATGTTCGCGATCGGTTCGGTAGCACGAGTCGCGCGTCATTCGGCAGCGCCCCTCGGTCGGATGGGCGGGAGGAAGGGCTGCGTTTCTAGCCTGGGTTCCGCGCGTAACAGGCTTCGGCTTGGTGTCGCATGGACCACATGATGGTACAGTCATTGCATATCAACGTCCAGACATTTTTCCGCAGCTTATTCTGATGTCCATGTTTTTGGAATTCTACCTAGCCAAGGAAATGCTACTAACACGCGATCGTTTACTTCTGGTGTCTGGTGTCTGGTGCCTAGCACTTTCCGACTGAGTTAGCCTGGATGTGGAGATGGGAAGACTTGCGGCTCGTTTTCCGCGAAGTGCAAAAGGCTTATGCAGGGTCTATCACCATTTCGCTGGAAGCGGTAAACAACTGTGCTGGGTACAAATCGAACAAATGTTTTTCTTTGCGACAACGACAAGCTGGCGTCTAGACTGGAGCATACGATTTCATGCGTCAGCTTACTCAAGCGGGAGTGGGGGTACCGACGACGGAAAAGTAGGGTGATGCGATTCCCGGCACTGGTTGGACTCATTTGGTTTCTCCATCTTGTGTCTGTCGGTTCTCCTCGGTCGACTGGAAGAACCCTCCCTTGATTTGAAATGGAGAGGAAGGGGCGAAACTGCAGAAGCAATCCCCGCACCGTACCAGAGCCCCACGGTGCAGCGATCACCACGATAGCTGCGGCTGCAGCAGTGGCCGTCACCGCTTCCCTTGGAGCCCCTCGTCAGGTGGACGAGCTACTTGTAGTCACGGACGCGACGCATGCCTCGTCCATTGGCCAAAACCACAAGCGACGCTGCATCGAGGAGCGGTCAGAAATTGGAGAGGAAGAGCGACAGCAGTTCCAACAGCTGCCCAGCATGCCTGTGCTTATCGATGTCGAGTCCTTCATGCCAGAACATCAAAGACATAATCCCAAATCAAAGAAGACCAAGAAGTTGAAGAAGAATGCCAGGCGGGACAAGTTCATCCAGCGCCATCACAGCCGCCCCAACAAGCCAAAGGAGTTTGAGCAGGAGCCAGAGCAGGAACATCAGGATCAGAGGCATGCCGAGGAAGGGGAAAGGAATGATATGATTCAGGAGGAGGAGGATGTGGGCAATGAGCTAATTCTGGAGCAACTGCTAACGGATAAGCCAAAGCATTATCGCCAACATCATCGCCACCAACATCGCCGTCATCGCCTTGAAAGAAATACACAACCACAACATTCACAGCATCAGTATCATCGTCATTGCCGTCAAGATCGTCCACATCAGACCACATCAGAAGTACCATCCTCAACGTCATCAGTTTCTGTCGTTACCTCCAACAGCAGCAGCACCATTACCAGTGCGGTGCGGCCCCATCATGGTTTGGCCAGAAAAAGTGCATCCTGGAGCAGTGGCGCAGGGAGCACTCCCAGCAGCAGCAGATGAGGGGTGACAGTGATTCCTAGATGCAACATTTCCGTCACCCTGGGTTATGCTGCACGTAGAAGCAGTGAAATGGAGAAAAACAGACCCAACATACATACCTAACGCGCACACATAGACACCTACATATGCATATATGTACATTGTACATATGTATGTTCATATAGGAATCGAATGAAAAAGAGCACACTTCGTTGTGATTGCATGTACGAGAGTGATGAATTGAATGTGTTCGCGTGGAAATAATTCCCGAAAGAGAGCGAACAAACGAACCTTTTATAATTTCATGGTCGTCTGTATTAAGCAGTCATCGCGATCCCTTGGATCTGAAAGCGAAAGCAGACATCAGTTGGTACTGAGTCATGAGTCAGACGAACACGAATATATTTAAGAGAATAGCTGTTCACAAATTGTACTTGGAGCTAAACTAAGTTAAGTTTAACGTACTTTTAAACAAATGTTAACAAATTGCCAACAAGCTAACAAAACTCTGAAATACATACACTGCCAGTCACTTGAATAAGAACACCGTTTTTATACCCGTAATCAAAAAAAATTAAGGGGTATACTGTATTTGTGGTGAAAGTGGATGTGTGTAACGCATAAAGTATATATATTCTTGATCAGTATCAATAGCCGAGTCGATAGAGCCATGTCTGTCCGTCCGTCTGTCTATCTGTCTGTCTGTCTGTCCGTCTTGATGAGCGCCTCGTTCTCAGAGACTATAAAAGCTAGAGCAACGAAATTTTTTTTCCAGACTCATGGGATATCACACTGTTACAAATGTATTTCGAAATTTCGCCCCGCCCCCTTCCGCCTTAACAAAGGACGAAAATCTGTGGCATCCACAATTTTGAATATACGATAAAACTAAAAACGCAGTATCGTAGAGAATGATTATATCTATCAGATTGCCGAATCTGAACCAGATCGCATCATTTTTGTAGCCAGAATAAAGAAATTAATTTTCAGTTGCTTCCCCCCCTTCTCTGGCGTTGCTGACGATATTCATTCTCTGTCTCGCTCGCACACACTCTGCCCTGTGCAATGCGCGAGCAACCCCTAGCGGAGGAGATGTAGAATCTAAAAGGTAGATGTAGAATATCTGTTCTACATGTATAATCTACATTTTAGATGTAGATGTAGTTAACAAATTTTTTTTAATTTCAATTATAAGCTCACAAGTTTATATACTGACTGAGTACGGGTATAAAAGTAGAGTCGCGACTAGAAGCGACTCGTTCCTTCTCGTTCGTTTACACTTTGTGATTTTGAAAATCTCCCTCAACTGGTAGAGCATTGATTCTATTTTTCTATCAAAGAACCATTCATTCAGCTCTGTTTACAAAAAAAATTAAGACTTAAACGATTACCGTTATTTCTTAATTGCGCTTTATTGTAAAGCTTCTCGAAATATGGCAACTTTTTTTGGGTTACTTGAATAAGAACAGCATCTTTTGCTCTTGTTTTTAAGCAGATTTTGGAACCGAATCGTTCCGCAAAAATATTGTAAAATTAGTTTGTGGTATCTAGTTAATATTGTAGTTAAAATTGAGACAAAAAGCATATTAACATTCGAAGAAAAAAACAAAAATTTCTACATGTAGGGAGCCCAACCTTTCTTATATGGATATTATAAAAAAAACGGAAGGAGCTCTTCGTTTGAGCTTAATTATATTTAAAATAAACTAGAAAATGTCAAAAACTCGTAATGGTCTAAAAGGCGCTTTTTTACTCTAGGATCATGAAACTTCATGCAATGATCAGTCGAGGTTCCTTGCGGGGAGGATGAAGTGGTGTTTTTGTTTAAGTAAAAGTCTTTATAGATATTAAGCTTCCTTAAAAACCTCGTTGACTGTTGATAATGTTTCGGTAATTGTCAAATCTGAATTAAGTTAAGTAAGTATGCAAAATGGTTTAACTGATTTCAGTGGCCGTTCAACGATTCTGTTAGGGGGCCACATAATCCTCAATCCCCATTAAATTCCCCCTATCCCATTTATGCTCAATCTTTGCAAAATGTCTATTGCCCAGGTTCGTAGGTGCTTGAACGCAATTACTATTGCTGTGCCTGCAGCGGAGGAGTGCCATTAAATTTGCAGGGGTAGCTTTGTGGTCCCTTTACAAGGAAATAATAATGAAATAATATTGGTTAAAGTCAAACACAGAAACCGTTAATTACTGTTGAGTTTTATTTTGAGCGAACAAAATAAATGTCAGTTATAATCATTATCTTTAAGTTTAATTTTGTATATAAAAAATAATGATTGTGTTTAAACTTTATTAAATTACTCAAAACTAATGATTACACAAGGGAACAAGGTTTTTGTTCATTAAGAACTGAATGTTGTTTTTAAGGTAATAGGGGACGCTGAATCCATATCTGCACTTGTTTTTTTCCTATCAGGTCGAGTTTTCGCGATATAGGGCTAAACCCCTCACCCTAGTGAGCTTAAGGCCCTAGTTGATATAGCTCCAAATTATGTTTCTTATAACTTTTTTTAAGTTTTTTTACTAATTTTAGGTCGCTGATTTAAATCTGGTCTGCATTTTTTTTCTTAAGGTCGCGGTTTTAAGTAACGTATCTGCATTTAATCGTTCAGAATCGAAAAGCACCATCGAAGAGGGTACTGATTGTGATGTTAACAGCCGTAATCTTTTTGTATTTTCCCATCTCGAGCGGAATATAGAACTATTCTATCTTTTTATACCCGTACTCAAAACATGTTAAGGGGTATATTGTATTTGTGGTAAAAGTGGATGTGTGTAACGCAGAAGGAAAATTTTCCGACCCCATAAAGTATATATATTCTTGATCAGTATCAATAGCCGAGTCGATAGAGCCATGTCTGTCCGTCCGTCTGTCTATCTGTCTGTCTGTCTTGATGAGCGCCTAGTTCTCAGAGACTATAAGAGCTAGAGCAACAAAATTTAGTTTCGATACTCATGTGATATTCCACTGCTACAAGTGTATTTCAAAGTTTCGCCCCGCCACCTTCCGCCCCCAAAAAGAACGAAAATCTGTGACAGCCACAATTTTGAAGATACAATAAAACTAAAAACGCAGTATCGTAGAGAATGACCATATCTACCAGATTGCCAAATCTGTACAGATCGGATCATTATTATAGCCAGAATGAAGATATTAATTTTCAGTTGCTTCTCCTCTGGCGCTGGTGACGCTATTCATTCTCTTTCTCACTCGCACACACTCTGCCCTGTGCAATGCAATGTAGAATCTAAATGGTAGATGTAGAATATTTGTTCTACATGTATAATCTACATTTGAAATGTAGATGTAGTTAATAGATGTAGCAAAAAATGTAAAATATTTAAAATTTCTATTAAAATTTCAATCATAAGCTCACAAATTTATATGCTGACTGAGTACGGGTAAAAAAGTAGAGTCGCGACTAGAAGCGACTCACACGTGCCTTCTCGTTCGGAAATAAATTTCATTTTGAATTGCGCGAAAAGTGTCCATGATAACGTATGTAACAGTCCGCGACTTTAACCATATGTATATACTGACTGATTACAGGTATATAAGTAGAGTCGCGGTAGCAGGTGCGACTCCCCGTTCGGAATATTTAGCTGATTCCTTAAAATATGACATGGGAAATAGTGTGTAAAATTGAGCAAAATCGAGAAAACAGTGCGCAGCGTGTATGTATATTGTTAAAAAGCATCATAATATCCTTAATGTATTTTACATATTTACATACATATGCATATGTTAGTAAGTACTGCAGTCAGTACCCACGTGCACCCACGTGTTCGATCAAAACATCCATTTCATCCTAAATTGATCCCAAGCATTGCTCCAATGATGAAAATAAAATCGAGTCAATGAGATACCAAAGCAGATCCCAGAAAACCATCTTTCCATCCATTCGGGCTTATTCGCTCTCAATAAGCACGCCATCAGCGACTAGAAGAGGTTTTCCAGTTGAACGGACTACAATCTGACCTGAGATTAATGGAGCTTTGTGCTTTATGTAACAATTTGTGCCGCCGTCGTTGACAAGGGCCACTATGCTTCCTCCAGATTTGTACTTTGTGATTTAATCAAGCGGGTCGGGCCATGACCACACCCAATCGCACTCCCACTTCCACTCCTTTTCGAGTTGCGTGCAAGAATCGGAACCGGAACGTTCGGGGTCCTTAAGCATGATATGAGAGTGGAGTCGGCAGCGACTTGTGTGCCTAACTGCCTATCTTTACGTTAAAAAAAATAAATAAATGATTAAAGAAAATCGCATTGTTTCAACACAAAATTCACATATACATTTTATAGAAATTGCTGCGTTTTCGTGGGCATGTAAACATTTTCTCGTAACATGGCCAACGATTCGGATGTAGGTCAGAGTTGGGGAGCAATGGTATTAGCAAAGAAAATATAACAATAAGATGCGTAACGCCTTACGAAAGTTTGGCACACGAATTTTTCAGTTTGGTTCTAGAGCTGGCTCCACGCTCTCTAGAAATTTTGTTGAGAGAGAGCGCTCTAGAGTAAAAAGCTCTATTCTATGGATACAGCGGCAGCCGATGACTGTGTGTGCATATGTACGTATTCTCAAGCATTCTAGATCGGCCTGCATGTATACGTTTTTACAGCGCTTGTCAAACAAACGCTTCATAACTGTTAAGTTAATTTTGGATGGTGGTAACCCAAAAACTCTTATTTTGTATAACCTTTAGATGATAATTTCTTTTAATATGGTATATTCGATAAAATTGAGCGGATATACATTTACAATATACATAATATATTTAATACATGACAGCATTAGGGTCATTAGGGTATAAGGTCTATGTTTCTATTTAACTAAAATTTTTGTGGTAATATTACTAAAATTATATTATATGTAGGGGAGAGGGCCCTGTTGTTGACCAGGTACTAGTTGTGACCCACCCCCAAAAACTTGGTCAGCAATTAGATGCAACTGATCTGAGTATTGGGAGTCATATTCGTTAAGAATACGCAGTTTTTGTGCTTATACTGAAAGAAATAGCTGCTGTGAGCATTATACAAAAAATGGGGGAAAAAAACTTATAAGTAAATTTTATTATTGGGTCATGGGCTTTTAGCTATTTCTCTCTCTGCCTGTCACTTTTAGAAGATATTGGTCCTCTGCAAACGGCTACTCCACAGAAGCCTTCGAATCGTGGAAGAAAGCCAATGAAAAGCTCCATACTTACCTCACCACACTGCATTGCTTCTTTGAAGAATAAAGCAGCTGAGAAAGGTGCGAAGCTAAAAAAAAGCCAGGCGTCTGTTTCTGCCTAGAAAAAGCTTGGATGGAAGGCATCATTAGCCAAACCAGCAGCTAAGCGAAGCAAGGCTTTTTAGGACGATGATGATGATTTCTGCATCATCTGTCTGCACCTACTGCCAATGAAATTGACAGCCGCAAACTCCATTAAATGAAATGAATGTAGTCGTCCGGTGCATTAAAAGTGCGCTTATATGCGTGCTATATTCATTCAAATGAAAGCACTGAGACTCTAACTTCAATGATTATTCTTAAAAAGGTCATACTTTTTTCCCTTTATGACAGTAGGCTCTTAAAGTAAATAAACTTCCAATTTATCGTTTTTTGTGGTGATTTTATTTCATATTTTTGAATTTTTAGCGGATTTTTTCAGGGTGGTCCACAACTAGGACTATATTTTTATACCCGCACTCAAAGAGTTAAGGGGTATATTGTATTTGTGGTAAAAGTGGATGTGTGTAACGCAGAAAAGGAAACACCATAAAGAGTATATTCTTTATCAGTATAAATAGCCGAGTCGATATAGCCATGTCTGTCTGTCCATCTTGATAAGCGCCTAGATCTTGGAGACTATAAGAGCTAGAGCAACCAAATTTTGTTTCGAGACTCATGTGATATCCTACTGCTACAAGTGTGTTTCAAAATTTCGCCCCGCTCCCACAAAGGACGAAAATCTGTGGCATCCACATTTTAAGGATACGATAAAAATAAAACGCAGTATCGTAGAGAATGACCATATCTACCAGATTGCCAAATCTGGTACAGATCGGATCATTATTATAGCAAGAATGAAGAAACAATTTTCAGTTGCTCCGCCACCTCCTCTGGCGCTGGTGACGCTATTCATTCTCTTTCTCACTCGCACACACTCTGCCCTGTGCAATGCGCGAGTGCCCCTCGCAGAGAGGTAGAATCTAAATGGTAAGTGTAGAATATTTGTTCTAGATGTATAATCTACATTTTAGGTGTAGATGTAGTTAACAGATGTAGCAAAAAAATTTAGAATACTTAAAATTTCTATTAAAATTTCAATCATAAGCTCACAAATTTATATACTGACTGAGTACGGGTATAAAAGTAGAGTCGCGACTAGAAGCGACTCACACGTTCCTTCTCGTTTGTGACTGCACGCTGACAGGCGGTGAGCGTAATTTTTGGAAATTCTTTCGTTTTGTTTATTTTGTTCGGTTTGGGTTGGCTTTTTCACCTCTCATCTCGTTTCGTCATTCCATTTAAAAAGCAATTTGATTTATTTGCATTGCCATGCATACTCCAAACAGAAACAAGCAAAAATGCTAGCGACAACAAACAGTGTCGTAGTAGTTTTTGTTGTTGCTGCTGCTTTTGATTCCGTTTCTGCTGGCCCTGTTATTGTCAGGCATTATCAAACAACATAAATACCAACCAGACTCCATATCTGTACAATGTACATATGTACATACCTATAGCCCATAATATAATTATAACGGCATTTTGCCAAAATGCTTCGTAAACAAACACAAGAATAAGCACACATTTCTACAGGCTGACAGACAGACTGAGTGGCAGACTAGAGTGGTGCCACATGAAGCATGAAACGTGTGGCTAAGCTTTGGCCAGGACGCAGAACGCAAGCCGATGATAGAAATGATAGCAAGCGAAAAATCAGCAACGACAGCTGCAATGGAAACTTCACCGTTAAGAGCACCAGCAACAACGGCAACAACACTGGAAACATTGGAGACGACGTTACCGTTGCCGGTACGTAATCCATTTTGGAAATTACATAAACGAACAAAAACGAAAATATTCAACAACCTAGAGAGGGCTATTATTAGACATCCTTTTTGTTGTGTCATACACTTACATACATATATACATACATAGATAAATACATAAATGCATACATAAATATAAATGTAATCAGGACACTACATATATATGTATGTGGTTACCTCCAGATCGCAGAGCGGAGTAAGTTTACAGGTCCTCGCTTCCATTCAAGTCAGTGATGGCAGCTAAGCTCTTGGGCTCTGTCCTCGTGGTAGTTCTTTGACAACCTTTGGCCGCTTATTAGTCGCTGGGGGGAATAATCTGGAACGAGATATTGAGGTGGGAGAATGGCTGGTTTAGCATTTGCGACCGTCGAAATATACACAATTTTAAAAATTTTATTGCGACAGACTCACAAAAGCGATCAACGATTAGCTGCATTTAATCACATCCACCAATTACAACGAGACTTGCATATTTTGGCGACTCGAATGAGACATGACACAAATTAGAGCTGCTGAAGTTGGGATAGCATTGTAAAATTAGTTGGAGAATCTCAGTTACTCGGCACCGACAATGCACAAAATAATATACATATGTACATAAGCACATATGATAATGTACATATGTACACATGTGCACATGATCCATAACCCAGTTGGATTTGGCTACTTCCAAGGAGTATTTCTGTCACGATTCCTATTGCACTAAGAATGTAGAATATACATTGTAGATGTAAATTAAAATTAAATTAAAATATAAAATATTTTAAAATTCCACATATATGCCCCCAGAATCAGTCCAGAAAAATGTTTGCTCTGCGTGGCCTTAACTGGGATGCAGGTGTGAGACTGCCATCTTACCCTCGTAGTTTTCTTTTAATAAACCTTCCAACCTTAGTTAGTCGTAAAAAATGCTTGGTGTGATTTTTATGCACAACCTGATCAAGGGTGACGTAGATAGCCCTGACTTGTTGAGCCGCATTCCTATTAGATCTACTAGAAACTTTATTCCTTTGTTCCTTCCACTTTGTAGATCAAATTATTCCATGCATGAACCGTTTAGGGTCCTATGCTCGGACTATAATTCTCTCTACCTTATAATATCCACCACTAATTCCCTTCCTCTTCTTAAATCACTAAGTGTATTTCAAAATTTCGAAATTTTAAAATTTCTATTTAAATTTTAATCATAAGCTCACAAATTTATATACTGAGTGAGTACTGGTTTACAAGTGAGTCGCGACTAGAAGCGACTCTCGTTCCTTCTCGTTTCCATCAATAGATAGAAGTTCAAAATGTCTAAACTTTAATCCTCACTCAGCGATATTCAAAGGTATGACTTTTTTTCAAATGTATCAGTTAAATCTTCAAGAAAAGAAAAATTAGTTGGAAAATTGCTTGAGGAGTAAAGTTGTGACTTTTTGAACTTGCAATTTTTGGAAAAAAGACAAAAATACTTAAAAACTTAAAACTTAAAAAACGCGACCTGAAGGAAAAAAATGGAGATCAGATTTAAAATCAGCGACCACAAATTGGTAAAAAACTTAAGCAAAGTTATAGGAAACATGGCTGTGTAATGGTTGCTATTTTTGCGATGTCAACGTATAAGGCATGAACAACACAAATCGATCTAAATGGATTTATCCTAACGATTTGTCCATTACCCGAGCGGTCCTGTAGTCTAGTGATGATTCAGAACCACAACAATCTAAATTAACCTTTAACAAGATGATTATAATTTAAGAAAATTTTATAAAAGAAATTTTTTAAATTAGGTATAATTGCATTATAATATTAATAATTTTTTTTTTGTGCACCGATTGTTATGAAATAAATTTAATCTCATTCGATATATGTTTGACTAATTGTTTTTAGACCAGAACTGTGCTTTTTTTATACCCTTACTCAAAAAGAGTTAAGGGGTATACTGTATTTGTGGTAAAAGTGGATGTGTGTAACGCAGAGAAGGAAATTTTTCCGACCCAATAAAGTATATATATTCTTGATCAGCATCAATACCAGAGTCGATAGTGCCATGTCTGTCCGTCCGTCCTTCTGTCCGTCTTGTTTGACGCCTCGTTCTCAGAGACTATAAAAGCTAGAGCAACCAAATTTTTGTTTTCTGACTCATGTGATATCACATTGAACCAAGTTTCTTTCAAAATTTTGCCACGCCCCCCTCCGCCTTCAGAAAATCTGTGGCATCTACATTTTGAAGATACGATAAAACTAAAAACGCAGTATCAGAAAGAATGACCATATCTACCAGATCGTTAAATCTGGTACAGATCGGATCATTATTATAGCCAGAATGAATAAATTAATTTTCAGTTGCTTCCCCCACCTCCTCTCAGCGCTGCTGATGCTACCTATTCGCTTTCTCGCTCGCACACACTCTGTGCAAAGCGTTAGCGCCCCCTCGCGGAGGAGATGTAGAATCGAAATGGTAGATGTAGAATATTTGTTCTAGATGTATAATCTACATTTTAGATGTAGATGTAGTTAACAGATGTAGCAAAAAATGTAAAATTTAAAAATTTCTACTTAAATTTCAATCATTAGCTCACAAATTTATATACTGACTGAGTACGGGTATAACAGTAGAGTCGCGACTAGAAGCGACTCACGTTCCTTCTCGTTTTAACTTCAACGATGTCTCTAGAACTGATGAGCACATTTAAAAGCAAAGTAGGCACGGCTTAAAGACAGTACTGTTGGCGAGTTTTGGTTATTTTTTTAAACTGAATATCGTAAACCATTTTCAAGTTATTCCACTATACGTAGGGGAAGTGCCTTACTTTTGGAAATAACGGTATTTCGCAAAAACTTAATCTGATAGGAGAAACTTAAGTACAGAGTTGAATTCAGCGTCCCCAATTACCTTAAAAACAACATACAGTTTTAATCAACAAAACCCTTCTTCCCTTGTGTAATAACACAATAATTTCAATAATTTTTTTTTTGGATAAAAAGTGTGTTCTGAGGAACTCGCTCGGAGAGGATTAAAGGAGCGAGAGAACGTCGAGCGTGTTCCTCTGCGGTAGTAAGTGTGAGGGAGACAGATATAGAGACAAATGGAAATTGCGTGAAGAGCAATAATTGTCTCGGAGCTCTGGTTTGCAATACCGAGAAAGCATTTTCACAAATGATGAAGCCACTCTCTTACACCAGTGAAAGAAAGTTTTTCTTGCAATGCAGAGCTGGAAAGGATTCGAAAGAAGGTTATTACCATTCTTACAAATGAACCAGTCCTTGTAATCTTCAACCCAGAATATCCAATTGAATTGCATTCAGATGCAACTTCCTGTGGCTATGGTGCTATGTTGATGTATCAAATCAATGGCAATCCTCATGTAGTAGAATATTTTAGCAAAACCACTTCCCCCGCTGAGTTAAGATATCAATTCTATGAGTTGGAGACGTTGACAGTTGTGGAATCTGTTAGCGTTTTCGTCACTATTTGCTGGGACGTGAGTTTGTAGTACATATATACTGATTGTAACTCTTTAAAGGCTTCACGCACTAAATTGGAATTGACCCCTAGAGTGTATCGGTGATGGGCTTATTCACAGTCAATTAACTTTGATATACAGTATAGGGAAGACAAACGTATGGCCCATGTTGATTTTTTGTCCAGAAATCCAATTCAAGTAAAACCCGATTCTATAAAATGTAAAACTCCTGAAAAACAAGTGAGACTGACAGAGATTTCCAACGATTGGCTCTTAGCTGAACAGCGACTTGATTCAGATCTGATTGATATTGTTAACAAATTCAATGACAGTGAGCTTGCTGAAGATTTTACGAAGACATATAAGTTAAGAAAGGGTGTGTTGTTTCGCAAAATTCAAAGAAATAATAGAACACGTTGTTTGCCAGTAGTATCACGTGCATTTAGATGGTCAGTAATAAATCAAGTTCATAAATCAATTATGCACTTAGGTTGGAAGAAAACGCTTGATAAAGGTTATCAATGTTATTGGTTTGAAAAGATGAACAAGTACGTACGAAAATTTGTTGATAACACACACTACTTGACAAAATCGAACTTTTTTCCTCAAGGATCCAAACCGACTTTTTTTATAGATATAGGGGCTTTACAATTTTTAAAGTATTATGTTTTTTTCTATGGCAGAAATTTTCTTTGAAGAATTTTTGAAGTCTGGTATTTTTTTAAAGCTTTTTTCAGAGGTAGCGCTTTTTTTCACATAACTTAAGTATCTTACGTCTCGTTGTAAAGAACCTTTATATTCTAGAAAGATAGTTTAAACAGCTAGAAGTATAAAGCATTCAAATACAAAAATTATGATTTTTGTGCAGTATTTTTTACGAAATTTGACTTTAAAAAGTCAGGAAAAGTCGAAAATTAGATCCTGTCTTTTATTTTTTTTGTATAGGTGAATTATTTAGGCGGGGTTTAAGGTATTGCTCATTAAAATCTATTGAGAAACTTCGGAGCTAAAATTCGTTAACCAAACCTAAAAAATTAACAATTGCCAACTGCTCTTTGGTATGAAATGTTGTTGACAGTTACTTTATTCGTTATCTGAGGTAGGATACCTGTTCAGGTCAAATGTTTACCTTTATATTCTCACAAGTGCAGGTTCAAACAAGTTAGATCTTGTCGCGTCTTCCTAATCATGGTCATGGATACATAACTCTGTGCCTATAGTGTCTGTGACTTAGTGTAGTTCTGACTTCCATCAGAATACGATCGTGTGTTTACCAAAACATCTTACAATTAATTAAAATCAATTGTCATGGATACTTCGGGCCGATCATTTTCATGTGCTTTCCAAGCAGACTCATTTTGCTACATATGTATGTGGTAAGTCCATGATGATCAACGAAATAAAAATCGCTTTTACCGAAACTCTCCAAAAACAGTATGAAGAAAACTTTAAAATCAAACCCGAAAGTTTTGTTGAAGAATGGGCACCAAGCTGCATATGTCAAATATGTAGATTGAATTTAACAGCGTATGATTACGACGAAAAGTAAGTAACTATAATCCACAAACTATTAACTTAACCAATTCGGGCTTTACCATTTTTTTTTTTTACCATTTTTTACCATTCGGGCCCGAATGTTTCTTTTGTTCGGTAAAGAAAACTGGAATTGGGAAACACATGGAAATTGTTTACCCGAAACAATCTGGTTTCGGCTTTACCATTCCTGCTCGTTCTTCAAAGGAAATACCGCTCCTTAAACGCAAAAAAGAAGAGGTATCTTCCTCGACGAATGGAACAACGGATTCAAGTAATAACTATTTAGGACAACGGAAATTTTGCACGCCTATTTCACAGGAACAATTGAACGATTTGGTGAGGAACCTGGATCTTCCTGATTATAAAGCCGAGTTTCTTGGATCTTTTTTAAAGGTTTCCGGCTTATTAAAGGAAAACGACAACATAACCCATTTGCGGACGCGTCATTTGCCTCACGCACAATTTTATACGACGAAGGATGATATGTGCATTTTCCACGACATTTTTGGTTTATTCAAGGAACTGGGCGAAACTTACAACCCAAAAGATTGGTGGGTATTTGTTGACAGCAGCAAGGAAAGTTTTTCTGCTGTTTTTGTACACAATGGAACCAAAAACCGTCTGTTCCCATCGCCCATGCTGTTAATATTAAGGAAACATATTAAACAATGGCCCCATTGTTTGAAAATATTAAATATACAAATTTTGTTAAAGCACTGGATAAGGAAGGTGAATCGATGAGTTTCCTAAAAGCTGTTTTTCCACGTTTATTGCCGGCAAAAGTGAAAGAAGGAGTATTTGATGGTCGCCAAATAAGAAAACTACTAAAAGATGATGGATTTCCAAATATTTTATCTAAGAATGAAAAGGCAGCTTGGAACTCATTCCGAATGGTAGTAACAAACTTTCTTGGAAACAGAAAGTCGGATGATTATGTTAATATCGTCCAAGAGCTAATTAAGAATTATGAAAAATTCGGGGAATATAGGAACGCGATCAGGTACCAAATTTACAACTCTTTTTCGTTTGCTTTGTTCCCAATTGGCAGGTGGTTTCGCAACCTTCAAAATTATATTTTTTGCTCATTTTTTAGGTTTGGTTATAGGTACATTATTTAGGCGTCGTTAAGGTTATTGCTCATTGAAATCTATGTTGGAATGCGATCAGGTACTAAAAAAAGTCCTTTTCCTTTGCTGTGTTCCCAATTGGCAGTTGGGCCCGTAACCTTCAAAAAGGTATTTTTTGCTCATTTTTTGGTTAACGAATTTTAGCTCCAAAGTTTCTCCATAGATTTTAATTAGAAATACTTTACGCCTAAATAATGCACATATACACAAACAAAATTAAGAACACAGTATATTTTTTTACGACTTTTCCTGACTTTTTGAAGTCAAAATTCCATAAAATATACTGCACAAGAATCATCATTTTTGCATTTGAATGCTTTATATTTCCCAGACGGTAAGCTGAAATCACAGTGTTTGGGCTTTACTTCTGCTGTTTAAATTATATTTCCAGAATAGAAAATACAACCAGACATTAGATACTTCAGTTATGTGAAAAAAGAAGCGCTACCTCTGAAAAAGCTTTAAAAAATACCAGTTTTAAAAAATTCTTTAAAAGAAGTTCTGCTATAGAAACAAAAACAAATATCATCAAAACATTTCAGAGCCTCAAATCTTTAAGAAAAATTTGGTTTTGTTTCTTAAGGAAAAATCGTGTTGTGAAGTGTAATTGCATCTCTTGTAAAACAGTTAAGGGGTCGCACAGTGGTCGATACTGCCAATCTGGCAGGCAAGATTGAACATTTCAATTTTTCATTTGTTGCCTGCCAGATTGGCAGAATAGACCACTGTGGGTCGTCGGGAAAAGTTCAGCCAGAGTTTCATCCCTTTCCACTAGTGAATATACCTTGGCATATAGTACATATAGATATTACCGGAAAATTAAGCGGTAAAAGTGACTTTATGTGATTGTACAGATCGACGGTTTCACAAAGTACGTTTACTTGTTTCATACTCTCAAACTGGATGCCGAGAGCTGTGTGACTATGAAATCATACATTTCTTTGTTTGGGGTTCCGACTCAAATCATTGCCGATCAGGGTAGATGTTTCACCAGTGCAAAGTTTGTCGAGTTCTGTTCATCACAAAACATTAAGCTTCATATAATTGCCACGAAAGCAGCCGTGCTAACGGTCAGGTTGAACGTGTCATGAGCATTCTGAAAAATATATTAAACGCTGTTAAATCAAGCTAACGGTCTTGGCAGGATGGCCTGGGAGAAACACAGCTTGCCCTCAGCTGCACAGTCAACCGGGCAACTGGAGCCATTCCTTTAGAGCTTCTGATCGGCAAAGAGGCTTGATGGGTTTGATTTCTCCATGTGATACAGAGGAACACATTGACTTACAGGTTTTGAGAGACGAGACATACAAAAATATGCAAGATATACATAGCTGTTTATAACAAGTCTAGGTTTGACAAGAGTAAAGCTGCTGGTTAAACACAAGGTGGGTGACTATGTTTTACTCAAAAGCGAAGAAAGGCATCAGACAAAGTTAGATGCAAAGTTTAGAGGTCCATTTATTATATTAAAGACTCTTGACGGGGATCGGTATGTGTTGATATGATGTGTTTGCACAATAATCGAACGTACAAGTATTGTAATGATGATGTACGAAAATTGCCAGAGGGTCGCATACCGAATGAATTAGATATCACTGGAGAAGAGATAAATTTGCATGAGAGTCCAGTTGGGACTGAGTGTGAGTCGCTTAAAAAGGTTGTTGATTTTTCCGTCCAGTAGGGATGAAGAGTCCAGGTGAGACTTAACGTATTCCGTCCAGTAGGGATGAAGAGTCCAGGTGAGACTTAACGTATTTCGTCCAGTAGGGATGAGGAGTCCAGGTGTGACTGAATAAGTAAACGGATCAGCTGGGTCAGCTATGATGATTGCATACTGATTGGGTATACAGGTAACAATTCAAGGGTGGTATTTGAAAGAAATCGAATTAGAGTTATTTTATATGTTGCTGGAATCGTAACTTATACGAAAAGAATATTGAAAAAGTCGGTGTGACTATATTAAAATGAATATTTTAATTTTCGTCAATGAAAAATAACAGGAAGAAATGTTAAACTTGGGAAGCAAAAACTAATGTAAAATCTAAATGTAAAGATTTTTTCATAGAAAAATACCCGTCGTTTAATAAAAGTCTGAACTGTATTACTTTATGTCAATGTAATTCATTGGAGACTGTGAGACTACTACACGAGGACGTGTAATTTTCAGAATGGCCGTGTCAGATCATAATAATATTCCCAGTGTATTTTGGTCTGTCGGTTGCCTACGAATCCCTACGAATCAATTTTATATCAATTTTCTAAATTGTGTAACGTCTAGCCAGATTTTAAGTAATTTTGATTACCTCACCTCACCTCCTGTCGCTCCTCCTATGGAATTTGGTGGTCGACGACCTAATAAAGAGATTCGAGAGCCCCAAAAATAACAGCCTATGCGGACGACATAAGCATAATTATTACGGGAGTATGTCAATCAACCCTCAGCTCTATAATGGAATCAACACTCAGGGAAATATGTGAGTGGGCGGAAAAAGTAGGACTCGGTATCAACGCGGACAAGACGGACCACATCCTATTTACCAAGAGATATAAGGTGCTGACATGGATCCCCCCGAAAATCGACAGAACCAGGCTGACCCCAAAAACACAAGTCAAATACCTCAAAATAGTACTGGACAGCAAGCTGGCATGGAGAAGGCCACCATTGTGCTATACGAATCCAAGAAGCTGCTTAGCAGCACATGGGGCCTATCACCTGCTCTAATGCACTGGATCTACATCTCGGTGGTGCGACCGACTCTGCTGTATGGAGTCTTTGTGTGGTGGGCTACGGAAAAAAAGAAAAAAGAAAGAAGAAGTAGAAAGAAGTCAGCGGCAGGCAATGCTCTGCATCACAGGGGCGCTGAGGTCAACCCCAACAAAAGCTCGCGAAACATTACTCGGAATTGACCCCCAAGACGCGCAACTGATTCCAGGAAAGGCACCACGACGCCTAGTCGCATCAGGCAAAATGTCGCTGCACGGATTCGGGCACAGTTCAATCGGTCGAGACATGATCAGTACAACTGACTACATGATCCCCAGAACTTGCCTGGATGTCGAAACAACCTCATTTATGGGACCCGACGACTGGAAAGAGGGTCGTGACCAGACTCAGCACCTCAACATTTACACAGACGGCTCCAAGATGGAAGAAGGAGTAGGAGGCGGGCATATACTGTACAGACCCTGAAATAAGGCTGTCCTATAAGCTACCGGACCAATGCAGCATATTTCAGGCGGAAGTCTTCGCCATACGGAAAGCGGCGGAGGTTGCTCAATCTACGAATCGTCCACATGATGTGGTCAACCTGTTCGTGGACAGCCAGGTGGCGATAAGATCCATGCAGTCGTCAGCGGTCAGTTCCAAAAATGTCTTGACAAGCAGGGAGGCACTAGAAATCCTAAGCACGACTAAGTCAGTGCGGATCTACTGGGTTCCCAGCCACCAAGGCATCGATGGTAACGAGATGGCGGTGGTTCTGGCTAATCACGGCGTTGGGCTGGAAAACGACAGAACTGAGAACATCCCTGTCTCCCTTAGAACGCTCCAAAGCGATTTAGAGAAGCAGACCGACACTCAAGCAAGGAACAGGTGGAGAAACACCACCACCTGCAAAACCTCAAAAACCATGTGCAAGGAGCGCAGTAGGAAACTCAGCCACTACCTACTGCACCTACCACGGAAGGACTGCAGAATACTAGTGGGAATACTCACAGGTCACTGTCTGGCTGCGGCACATGTTGTTAAACTAGGCATTACCAACAGTGGCAGCTGCAGGAAATGCGATGAATCCGGGGCTATAGGAACATCTCATTTGCAACTGGCCGGCTCTCTCACGGGCTAGGAGACTATACCTGGGCGCCCCGGTACTGGCATCACTGGAAGATGCCTCCAAGAGGACGCCAGGGGAACTTCTTGCCTTTGCGAAAATACTTCGATCCTCAAGGATTTCGAAACCTCATAAATACACTCGAGAAGGTTTATACACCCCCCATTCGGACAACTAAGGGCCATATTGGCCTATGCGTGGCCCCGTGAAGCCCGTCCGGGTTAACCTAGCCTAACCGAATACCTTTTTATACCCGTACTCAAAAGAGTTATTTGTGGTAAAAGTGGATGTGTGTAACGCAGAGAAGGAAAATTTTCCGACCCCATAAAGTATATATATTCTTGATCAGTATCAATAGCCGAGTCGATAGAGCCATGTCTGTCTGTCCGTCCGTCCGTCCGTCCGCCCGTCCGTCTGTCTGTCTGTCTTGATGAGCGCCTAGATCTCAGAGACTATTAAAGCTAGAGCAACCAAATTTTGTTTCCAGACTCATGTGATATCACACTGTTACAAGTGTATTTTAAAATTTCGCCCCGCCCCCTTCCGCCTTTACAAAGGACGAAAATCTGTGGCAGCCACAATTTTGAAGATACTTAAAAACTAAAACCGCGGTATCGTAGAGAATGACCATATCTATCAGATTGCCGAATCTGAATCAGATCGGATCATTATTATAGCCAGAACAAAGAAATTAATTTTCAGTTGCTTCCCCCACCTCCTCTGGCGCTGCTGACGATATTCATTCTCTGTCTCGCTCGCACACACTCTGCCCTGTGCAATGCGCGAGCAACCCCTAGCGGAGGCGATGTAGAATCTAAATGGTAGATATAGAATATTTGTTCTAGATGTATTATCTACATTTTACATGTAGATGTAGTTAACAGATGTAGCAAAAAAATGTAAAATGTACGGGTATAAAAAGTGAAGTGAATTATAAAACGCTGTAAACAAAAACGCATAAGACTTGGAATAACAAAACGCACCTCAAACAGCTAACTAAGTTCTGAGGAGTACCATATTCGCCACCTATTTCTAAAACGTTCAAGACGCATTGCAACGTTTAGTACTGCAATTCAGTAAAGTCCATAAAATATATTTGCAAATATGTCACGAAAGGCAGCGATATGGCGGTTTTTGGATTGCAATCCTCAAATACCAATGATGAAATTTAACGATATCAAGTAGCTCGTTATGTGAACTGTAATGAAGCGATTTGGCGCATATTCGCATTCCCTATTCACGAACGTCATCCTACTGTTGTGCATTTGGCGGTGCATCTGGAGAATGGTCAACGAGTATATTTCACGGCTTCGAATTCTATGCAACGTGCTGAAACACCTCCAGCAACTACATTGACCAGTTTTTTTGCGATCTGCCAAAGCAATCCATTTGCACGAACTTTTCTTTGCTAGGAGATGACACGTTATTATACTTGGAATGCTTCATCGAAGAATTTTCAAAGACGGAAGCAAGGCGATGCGGTGCCTGGGCATCCGGATGTGCGTTCTACTGATGCTCTTGGTCGTATGTATACAGTTCATCCAAAGAATGATATATGTTTCTATTTGCGGTTGTTGCTGGCAAATGTGCGTAGGAAAACGTCTTTTTAGACAATACTGACTGTTAATGGTGTAATATTCCCAACATATCGTGCTGCATGTGAAGAACTGAACTTATTAGAAAACGATACCCATTGGGATACGGCAATCGCTGAAGCCATTATCTCTGCATCTCCAAGTCAGATACGCACATTATTTGCTATCATAATTTCGACATGCTTTCCATCAAACCCATGTAACCTGTGGCAAAAATACAATACAAATACAATAATATGTCAGAAGATATTTTACATCAAGTTCGTGTCAGTTCCAGAAATCACGATATGGAGGAGATACATAATCGTGCTTTACTCTTGATCGAAGATGTGTGTTACCTCATGTGTGGTAGTTTATTAATCAGGTTGGGAATGCCAGTGCCAAATCGTGAAATGAATGACGCATTTAATCGAGAATTGGAATTGGAACGTGAATATGATCACCAGGAATTATATTTAGTAGTTCAAACGAATACCCCTGTTGAAACCAACGTGTAATATTGCAAAACACTCAGCAATGGCCAAAGTTTTAACGGCATCGAAAATCATGATTTGGGACGAATGCCCAATGGCACATAAACGTGCATTAGAAGCACTTAACCGAGCATTGAAAGATTTACGAAATGACTGGATATGTTTTGGAGGAGCAATGATTATACTGTCTGGCGATTTCCGCCAAACACTGCCAGTAATTCCAAGATCTACGGCTGCCGACGAAATAAACGCTTGCCTCAAATCGTCGAATCTATGGCGCTATGTGAAGAAACTGCAGTTGACAACAAACATGAGAGTTACATTGCTTAATGATACACCTGCTGAAGATTTCTCGGAGCAATTGCTGACTATCGGTAATGGTCAAGTACCTGTCGATGAATCGAGCGGATTGATATTTCCAAATAATTTCTGTAATTTTGTCTCATAAAATGTCGAACTTGTCAACAATGTATTTCCAAACATTATTTCTAACTACAAAAATAATGAATGGTTGAGTGAGCGAGCAATTTTAGCAGCTAAGAATAAAGATGTAGATGACCTGAACTACATTATTCAAAATAAGATCATTGGAACAATGCATTCATTCAAATCTATTGACTGCGTCACAAATGAAGATGAAGCCACCAACTATCAAATCGAATTTTTAAACTCGCTGGATGTGCCTGGCTTACCACCGCACAATTTACGCCTAAAGGTTGGCTCCGTAGTAATCATGCTTCGAAACATAAACCAACCAAAACTGTGCAACGGTACGCGTTTGGTGGTTAGAAAATGTATGAACAATGTAATTTACGCGTTATGAAGCCATAATTGTCGACGGGAAGTATGCCATTACCAATGTCTAACAGTTGTCTGGACAAAACATCTGCTGAAGCGACCACCATCCAATAATGTGGCAGCGATTCCAGACGAAGCCAAAGCCAATGCGATTCAACCTTGTGCTCGAATGGTAGCCAAAATAATCGAAATGAAAAACGTTTTTCCGGTACCTCCAGCTGCATCCAAAAAGAACAGTGCACCATGTTGTTCTTCGATAGCTCGCAATAATTGGTCGTAAACCGTTCTTTGATTGATATTTAAGTGTGGCTCATTGTTCTGCACAAACGCATTAAGCTCGGCTTGATAATACTGTTGTTCACGCTCCAGTTTTTTGTTTTCGTGTATTTCACGATTAGGTGCTGTTATACCTAATTGAGCTAATGCTTTGCTTGCCATCATCAAGCAAAGGTCTTCAATAGCGATCAATGCTTCGTTGTAAATATCCGGCGTATAGTCCATGTTTATATCACCCGTTTGATGGCGCAATCGATGTAAAAAGGCCTTTTGACAAATGATTTTGATGTTTATGCTACAATTGAGTTGGCCTTGCTGGACTGCTATAATAATTGCGAAAAGTGTCCGAATTTGATGTGGAATTGAGGACAATGTTGCATCTTCAAGTGTAAGATCCCAATGCATGTCATTATCAAGCAAATTCAATCGTTCGCATGCTTCGCGATACGTCCCACACAATTCTTCTTCAACAAAGATTCAAATGATGTTGTTAGCAACAATCGCAAATAATAAAACTCTTGAGTGTTGGGATGAACTGAATAAATTCGTCCTATCGCATTTGAGTGAAATAATACTGGCTGACCATGAACGCGATTTCGCCTTTGAAAAACTTTTGACGAATTGTTCCACGTATATTATTCTGGTACTTCGGCGTATAGCAAATGTTTTCGGGTGTGTAAAAAACGCGTTAACCCTTTTTTAAGATGAACAGCTAAATGAACTACAGTTGGATGCCTATCATGGATCGAGATGATAATATGCGCCATACTACTTCATTTGAACTGATGTATCTTCCCATTTGAAATTGAGTGGTAACATTCATTCATTCATAACTGAATTGCAGACCTTTACGTTTATGTGCGCTTTATAAATCTTAGATAATAACGGCGAATATGGCACAACCCAACGATTATCAATCTCCAAATCTTGATTTTGAGCTTTCAAAGTTACCGAACGGCCATTATCTTCAGTTGATCGACGCCGATATTCGGGATATCTATCGTGGCCCGTCACTGTATCGGAGACCAAATTTTTTGGAAAACGTTTTGAGCATTTTCCTTCAACCATACAAGGTGAATTCAAATTCAACGCACTACATGGACCGTGAATTATATTTTAAACAATTCAGGATCCACTGTCTGATCCGAAATTTTTGCCGAAATCACATCGTCAATTTGATTCGGCCTAATTTTTTCAATCAGCTAAATCAAAATATGCGCATGAGGCAAACCTCGTTTCTGCCATTCAATTGAATACATCCAACATTGAACAGACCCAAAAGCACCGTGTTTGACAATTAAATCCATGAGTGATTTCAATTGTTGTCTAAAAACACGTGCTAAAATATCATGGCGATCTTTTGATGTTTGGCCAACAAAAAATAATTCCGAGATTTCCTCCCGTTGCGGATTACACGTTAAGGTGATGAAGAGGTCTGGTCGACCGTAACGGCGTACTTGCGCGTATTCAAACATATGACGCGGACTTCCGATGACGGTAATATTATCATAGTTCCAACGTTTTGTGCATTCCCATCGTTGTTAATGGCATCACGAAAATGAACTCTTCGGAACGTAATTTGGCTTGGTTGAATCGAAGAAAATTCAAACGTTCCGATTAAATTTTTGCATACATTTCAACAATATACTGGTGGAATCTTGCTGTACACCAAAATATGTGATTGTCTTGATTATGCCGTACCTGCAGCCTGTATGCTTAATAATTCATAGCACTAACTTTCTTTGTTCCTTCTCGACCTACAATTGAATTCAATTAAATTTAATTTCATTTATAATTTATCATTTTAATGTTAAAATTATAGCCATCTTGACCGCTCCAAAACAATATGGGATATTGTAGTGAATCATAACAGCGATGCGTCTCGGATACACGTTCAACGATGAAGCACAATTTCAGGATTATTAAATTGCTCACCAACGTTGAACATTGGCATGAAGTTGTCTCTTATGATATTTGTGGCGCCAAAAGATGTCATTTGAAAACTCGAATTATACTTTCGTATATTGTTCAAAAAATTATTAGACTCAGGTGTCAATCCATTAAGTAATGTGCTCAATGGTTGTGTTGGGCTCCCCAATTCAGGCAATTTCACTTTACCACTCGCACAGCACATCCCAACTGCTTCACCTTTAATTTTGAATGCCTGACAATGGCGACAACGGTCGTTCATTGGACCAATTATAATTTGCCTATGAGAAGCGTAATCGGTGACACTACTGTACGCGAACGCAACACCTTGTAGATTTTGTATATAACGACGTTAATTTGCAGTTGTTGTTGCATGATTGTTCCGTTGATTTGAACGGGACCTTGTTTTGCGTAGACGATTATTTTCATTGCGATGTGTAATGTCGTGGCTACTTTCACGGCTCCTCGAAGCCACAACTTGTGACACATTTCAAGTTCGCCGGCGCAAATTTGATCGTCTCGACATTTAACTTTAAAAACCACACTGGTTGGTTTAAAACGCACACATTTTCAAAAGCAACAAATATACTTACACATATTGCAATTTTTTCAGAAAATAATTTTTCACACAGAATGACACAAAATGAAATGAAATAGTCGTCCAAACACAAATTTTCAGAGCAAATTTTAAAATTTTGTTTTGATTCATCTTTAATTTTCGAGGAACCTATTTAAAGAAAAGTACAAACATTTGTATAGAAACAAAGGCACATACTCTGACTATCGTTTAAAAAAACCGAATGCAATTTAGTGCACACACATTTTCATACCAAATTTGAAATTTTTGTTTGATTAATCTTTAATTTTCGAGGAACCTATTTAAAGAAAAGTAAAAAATTTTGTATAAAAAAAGCCACATTCTCTATCATTTAAAAAAAACGCATGCAATTTGAAGCACGCGTTACGGAGAATTGAAATAAAATAAGCGTTCAAACACATACTTTTGAACAAAATTTAAGATATTTTTGATTCATTTTGAATTCTTGAGGAACCTATTTATAGAAAACAACAAATTTTTTTGTGTAAGCCATGCCAAATTCTCTGGCTATCATTAAAAAAAAAGCATGCAATTTGGTGCACGCGTTTAGGAGGTAGATGCTTACACACACGATTTTTTCTACAAATTAATAATACAGATTAGAATATTGACCCCATTTGTTTTTGTATTCCCGAAATTTTTTTATACGTGCTCTTTGCATATTCCTCTACCTGAGTTTAAAAGCCCTATCTGCAGTGTTGAGTTTTTTGGCTTCTACATCGATAACAGTGAAAATTTGGATTTTGTATGGGAATTAAATCTGCGACAGCCCATTTTAGGCCGTTTTTCGTGCGAGGCATCGTTTTTTTAAATTCAAGTCAAAGTTAAAAATCAACCTAAAAATTAGATGGTTTGGAAAGTACGTTTTTCTCTAGAACTGTCTGTGCAACGGAGCAGCTTTTCGTTGATTATTGATAAAAATGAATACACCTTGTAAAAGATACCAAAAATAGAATCATACCTCACACAATTTACTTTTTATTCTACCTGAAAGATGCAGGATGTCAATAATATAAATAAATTTTTGCACAAGGGAATAATTTTCTACCGTGATTGCTCATATCTCCTAAACTAAAAGTGCGATTATTTTTAAACTTTAATTTTTAAAAGCTTTGGAATCTATCGGATTCGTGTTTTGGATTTATCCAAAGCGTTCAAAAAATTCATTGACTTTTGCCACTTCTTTGCGGCTGAGGCCCCACTGTGCGTCGTTGCACTATGGGGAAAAAGTCCAAAATGTTGGCATTTATTCTAAAAATGAAGCTAGACGTCTACAAATTTGCACGAATGCTTGCTAGATTCAAGTAGAATTTCGAAACAAAAATGTAGTCTTTTGGACCACGCCTACTCTCCGCCCCCATACTAACAAAAACCCATTTATATCGTATTTATTATACAATATTAGTTTAAATCATGAATTATGATAAAAAATACTTAAAAATATACTTAAACTTAAAAAAATATATTTAACTAATTGATTGATTGTGATTTTGTTTGAATCGCTCTAACATGTGAATGCATTTCGGGAAGTGATTGTTCACAAAGGTAATAAATTGGCAACTTTCTTTAAAATTACAATCGATTGGCCTTCAGTGAGATAGTTTTCATCAATATTTTCTAAAATATAACTTGTTGTTGAGTGAACTCATAGACGACAGCAATATGTTAAATTTCCCGAAAAGGGGCAAAAACGGGCAGAAAGCATTAATACCATTTTATAGTATAATTATTGGTTAAAAACATCTAAATTCTACAGAAAACACGTAACTTTGTTAGTATAGAGCTAAAAATACACTCGAGCAACACACTAAATAATTCAATAACAACACATAACTATCTAAAAACATGTATTAACAATTAATCTAAATACCTTGACCTGCTTTTTCCATATTTACACTTTTACCTAATATTTGGGATCGAGCTGACATTCAAGCTGCAAGTTGTTCAGTGTTTTCCGCACTTTTTAACAATTTAAAGCATCCCTGACTCAACTGACTTTGAAAGCGCGCAAAAAAATGTGTTTCGTAAAAATGTTCTAAAATAAGGTTTATTCTATATTGTTTTTAAAGAATCAAAAAATTAAAAAAGCATTCAAATATTTAACACAAAAAAATGACATTACTGACAAAGTTTTGGACTTTTTCCCCATAGTGCGTTGAGAAAATTAACGGATAATTTAAGAGTGTATATCTGTTATTGTTGCTGCTGTATGTTGGCGATAAGCCGCAGCTCCATGCGGTGAATTGTGGATACAGATATACATACATAATTGCGATTACATTAAAATTAAAATGCAAGCCACCGCTTTGCAGTTGGCACCAGACTCGAATAATTTCAATGAAACTTGCTTGCCTCAGCAGCAAAAGCAGCAGCAATAAAAGAAGAAGCAGACCAGTGGCGTTAATTATTCATTTTGGGCTACGCCAGCAACTACTACATGTATAACAGAACAAGAAAGGTGGGCTAGGTCTAGAGGCCGAAGCTTCTCATACCCTTGCAGATCCGCATTAGTGATCGAATTTAGATCAAATTTATCTAGTTAAATTAAAAAAAGTAACCTTAAACTATAACATTTCAGACATAGGCTGTTTCTTGCAAGGATTTCGACCGATCGTTCTTACAGAGGGTCAAATAAACACGGATATATCGACTGGGGCGTCAATGCGATCAATAATTAACATTAATGTGTACCTACTTCTGCTCGTGCTGGAAAAAATCTGGGCAAAGTAAAAATACCCTCTGCAAGGGTAGCAGCAGCAGCATCAGTAGCAGGAAAATCGAGGGCGAATACAGCAATGGAAGCGACTACAACATGAAAATGCAAAATGAAATGAAAATCGTTTTGTTATAATTAGAGCAGCAACATTTTGAGCTGAGCCAGCAAACACCGAAAGGCCGGACATGCAGGCAGTGGTGGGTTGGCGTTGGAGGTTCCGTCGACTTGAGATGTGCTACAATTAGGATAGAGCTTTCGAGAGTGGAATGGGCGTTGGGGAGTGTCGGAACGGTGGGGCGTCAAGTTAAATGAATTGCCATTCATGTTGATGCTGAGTTGATTATATTGCAGTAGTAGGCCCCGCCCGTTCTATTTCTAAAAGTAAAAGCGTTAAAAAGCTGCTCACTTGAAGGTAAATCTCTGGCTTCAAGTATGCATGTTCATGTGTCCCCAATACCCCATTTTTGAGCCAAAAACTGGAAGCTTTCAATAGCGTCGCTGATGGTGCTACCGCCTCCGTCGACGCACAGTGGGGCCCTGGCCGAAATCAGGGGGCCAAAGTCAAAAACTTTATGAGCGCTTTGCACAATTTGAATGCATGCTTCTGATAGAGACTCGTATTTTTAGTATAGGACATATACCTGGCCCTCGCTTAACACGAACTCTTTTAACTTTAACGAACTCGGTCTTACACGGCTATAAAATTGCTCCCTTCCCCCTTTTAACACGCTCAGTAACTCGTTCTTACACGATTGCAAAATAGCGAAATTCGTTTTTTTTGTCAATTATGTATGTATGTGGTAATGTGTTTTTGTTTGCATCACTACGAAGGCAACCAAATTAAACTTTTTTGTGATGTGAAACAAAACAAAATTTTCTTATAGATTTGGAGCTTTAAAAATTGACAAGGAACTTTACTTTTTTTGTATGGTTTATTTTTGTTTTTAATTTTAAAAATCTGCAATTTTTTAATGTTTTTGTCAGAAGTGCTTTTTCTTTTACATAACTTACGTATCTTGCGTCTGGTTGTATTTTACCAATTCTGCAAAGCTGAAAAATGAAGCTTCGGCTTAATGACTGGGAAAAATTTAGCTTTCAAATTCACAATTTACAATATTTTGTGTTATTTTTCCCGAAATTTTTAATTTAAAAACTCAGAAAATGTCGAAAAAAATTTTTCTTGGGTTTAGTGCTTTATAAATTCTGATCCGCTCTTAAGTTTAAAAACATACTGTTACAAAAAAGCTCTAAAAGGCACTAAATAATCTAAGAATACTGGCTTATTTTGATAAACCAGAAAAGCCAGCAGAAAAGAACATGTTGAATACAAAATAAACAAAATTTTGAAAAAACCAGAACGAACGTGTGAGTCGCTTCTGGACGCGACTCTACTTTTATACCCGTACTCAGTCAGTATATAAATTTGTGAGAACTTTAAAATATTTTACATTTGTTTTCTACATCTACAATGCCGATTATACATCTACTATGTATATTCTACATTGTGTATGTAATTCAGATTCTACATCTTCTCCGCAACAGTCGCGCACTGCACAGGGCAGAGTGTGTGCGAGCAAGAAAGAGAATAAGTAGCGTCAGAAGCTCCAGAGGAGGTGGGGGAAGCAACTGAAAATTAATTTCTTTACTCTGGCTATAATAATGATCCGATCTGACTCAGATTCGGCAGTCTGGTAGATATGGTCATTCTCTACTAATGCGTTTTTAGTTTTATCGTATCTTTAAAATTGTGGCTGCCACAGATTTTCGTCCTTTATGTGGCCCGAAAGGGGCGGGGCAAAATTTTGAAACAAACTTGATTCAGTGTGATATCACATGAGTATGAAAAAAAAATTTGCGCTAGCTCTTATAGTCTCTGAGAACTAGGCGTCAAACAATATGGATAGACGGACGGACAGACAGACATGGCTATATCGACTCGGCTATTGACGCTGATCAAGAATATATAAGTGCTAGCAAGTGTTCCAGTGGTGGCTTGGATATAAGACCATGACGATTCATGCCATAAGGTATTCGCCGATAGGAGAAGTAGGAGAGACGTGATTTGGCGAGCTTCCAGGATTGAGTTGTTGTTGTCCGATCAGCTCAACAATAAAACCACAGTAATTTACGGCTACGGCCGGAGCTTATTTATTTGACCTTGGTTCGATAGACGACCTGTTAAGACTAAACTACTCTATATTAAAAAGATTAGGCTAAGCTCTAAAACTTCCTATTCAACGGCAGGGGCTCGGTCGTCTCTCGGGGTCGGAAACATTTCCTTCTCTACGTTACACACATCCACTTTTACCACAAAAACAATATACCTCTTAACTCTTTTTGAGTACGGGTATAAAATCTTTTTTTTTGCGTATATCTTTTGAATTCTAGGAACGTAACCCCTTATTCTGTACTGAATCCATATAGCAGATTTAAACGCTTTCGCTTGACACGACGTTTTTAGGAACGTAATGTTAATCGAGGGTTTAAGATTTAAGCCAAAATATGACCTGAAGTTGCGTTACAGGAAACATAAGTGGTTTTCGGGGTTGGGGCACAAAATTGCAAAACTCTGTGAACTGTACAACATTTTTTATGCTAATAAATAAAGTATTGAGAGAAAATTTCTAACTTATTAAATTTAAAAACTTGTACTGGTTTTTTGTGTTATAAGGCCAAGGAGGCATCTGACGAACGTTACTGATGTGACGTTACCAAGTTCCGCGATAATAAAGGCTTACAAATATTTTCAATATATAGTTCAATATGTTAGAAAGACTTTGAGGAGAAAATTTCATAAAGAATCAACTTAATTCTAAAAGATGATAGTAAAAGAAAAAATGACTATAAAAATAGCGAAAAAGTGAATTTTTTGCTTATTTGAATATTTTTTCACATTTCATTAACGTTGAAATTATTTTTAACTTGGGTAAATAGGTTACCTTTCAAAAAATTTCAAAGCTAATATCGGGAAAAAAGTATATGGAAATCTGTTATCTTTATTGACTATTCATGATTTTTGGCCTGGTGGACATTTTGGCGGAACTGCCCATTAGTAAATAC
The DNA here is from genome assembly GCA_035043285.1 of Drosophila subsilvestris. NCBI lineage: Eukaryota > Metazoa > Arthropoda > Insecta > Diptera > Drosophilidae > Drosophila > Drosophila subsilvestris. The sequence goes on along the minus strand of JAWNNB010001592.1, from coordinate 461,633 downwards.
ATACATGAAATTATAGTTTAAAGATTGTCAGTGAGCAATAACTTCATCAATTTGTATGTATGTACATATATACATACCAGGGATCACAAAAAAGACTTGTGAGTTTAAATAAATCAAAGTCGAAAAAAGTGTCCGAGTTGTACCAATTTTTATAAAAAAAATTGAAAATAATATAATAAATACAAAAATTTAATGCATCGGTGTCTATCGGAAAGAGATATAGTCAAAATCGCAAAAAACAAAACCACGTGAAAAATTGTTGTTTTTTTTTAATTCGATGTTTAATTTTCTTTTGGTTATACTGCTCCTGATGTTTCAGAAAACACAATGACGAACACGATACCTTTAGATAGTTTCAAAAAATTTGCATCGGGCATCGTATAAATAAATGAATAAAAACATGACACGTAGCAAAAAGGCTCATTAACATTTTTGAGTAGAATTATGTTATTAGAGAGTAACCTAATGAAATATTTGGCAGAAAAAAATGTTGGCTGCCTTTGTAATGGAAAATAATTCTACCGAAAATTTTGGTGTAACGTAACAGTCACAGACTATTAAAAGTTTTTTTCATGTGACATCTATTGCACTTACAAAAAAAACTTACTTTTCTCTAAGCATTTTTAGCTTAGTTTTCAAATAAAACATTAAACTAGGCTCAAACGAATACAAATTCGAATTAAAAATCGACTGAACTATTTTGCGATTTCCCACAGGAAATGCTGTATCGGCGGGTAGAGGCGCAACTACCAAAATAATAATGGGGAAGCATACATTGTCTCGTGAATGCATCGTCAATGTTTTTCAGACTTTTTAGCTACACTTAATCGTTCAGAATCGAAAACCACCATCAAAGAGGTTACTCATTGTGATTTTTCTGACATAAATTACATTTTGAACACACGAACGATGTCAGTAGCGGGAAAAGTGTGAATCATATAAAATATCAGCGCACCAAATTCAATTTATTAATGGAGTTTTAATTCTTCAAAACAGGGATACAATCTTTAATTTTATTTGTTTTTCATTATAAAATTATTTTTCATGGTGCACCTTTTTGCACCTTTCATGCACCTTTTTGCTTGTCAAAAAGGGGAAAAAAATAGTTTTTGGCATACAAAAAATTTATTTTATTACTTCCATCCTTAAGCTACAAAATGTTGTGCTACTCCTTTAAAATAGTCAACCAGAAGAGCAGACTTTTTCGAAAGTGTTACGCAACTTGAAAACCTACACCCAAATTTGTGTAACGTTACCGTCAATTTGAGACGTTCATAACTCTTACATAACAACGCTTACAGAAAAATCTTTTTGAACATAAAATCTCAATACAGGTTTTATATTTTGAAGCAAATAAAATAAATATTAAAAGTACACAGTTTCATGTGTTTTTGCGACAATATCCGTACAAATATTTGTGCGAATGTAACGTAACAGTGCGCGATGTTGCCCATATGCATATGTGATCTACAGTGCAAAATGTCCTTAAATTATAAATAATACCATCCACTATTTTTCTACCGCTGTGATATAACGTTTTGTAAGATACAATTTGGGGAAAATCCAGTAGGCCGACTATTGTGTTGTCGTGCCTTTTACTGGAATTAGCTATTCAAAACCCAGAGTCTGCTGGAAACAGTCGAAACGCATAGAAACGCGGAAGCACATAACTAAATCGGCAATACTTCGCAAAGAACTTTCTCGATTTTAAACGACTATTTTAAATCGATCGATGTTGATGGAGATGAAGATTTGGATGACGAGGTTGATCCCGAGCTGAAATTGGAAATCACCGAAACAAACGGATATTTTCCTAAAGCTATAAATACTGAAATGGATATTATGAAATATTGGGGAAAAATATTCATTTATCTATACCGATATAAACTGGCAATATCGTTGCATTGCTACAAAAGTCTCGGTGGAAAGAAATTTGCATTCCTTAAATTGTTGATATCGGACTGACCGTAATTATGATGCAAATCGATCGTCAAAGTCAAAAACATAATTTACTGCAGCTTGTATTCAATGTAACCATTGTACATAGCTACACATGTACCTCAAAGTTTTAAGTTTAGCACAGTTTAGATACATATTTCATGAAAATATTCTTATTCGCTCTAAAATTATACATTTTTCAAGCCAAAATGCTCGAAGCCTCACTGTGCGACGGCAGAAACCTGAAACTTTCATTGGGGTTCGACGTAGAATAGAGTGCTCTCCAAATGTTCTTGAAAAAAAATTAGAGACGGGCGGGAAGAGTCACTGCGGCTTGGGCCTGTAACCTAGGACCCACGACTGTTGCTAGCATTGCTTAATTTGAAACTTCCAAACAGCCATCCAGGGGAGATTCTCAGAATGAAGTTTATTTAGCATTCCTTAGCATTCATAAAAGGTTAGTTAAATAGGAATTTCCGTGTTTCAGATTCGTTTTAGCTGCGCTCGTGTTATATTTTTCTTTGTTTGATTAATATGAGCAAATCCGAAAATGTTCCCATATAATTAATTGCTTGTTCATATTTTTCATTGCATTTCAGATCCTCGAATCTAAATCAGATCGTTATTATAGCCAGAAAGAACGGCATGCCGAGTGCCGACTTATAAACATAACAATGTATAATTACGTATAAAATATATTTTATACTAAAGTTAAACATATAATAGTAATATCTATATATGCACATGCTGACTGAGTATTCAAGTGATTTCAGAAGCGACTTGAGCATGATCTGAAAATGTTAGCAAACATTTTGTTTGGTATTTAAAAAAAATCTCAAACAATGCTTTGATTTTTGTATGCAAATTTCTGGACTAGGTCACTTCTAGAGGTTTACGCCGACTATGTTAGCTTCGGCGGCGGCGTAGAGGCCAAAAAATATCGGCGGCGGCGGCTTAGCCGACAAACTGATATATAAATAAATTGATATCTGCATTTCCTTTTGCAAAGTAAAAAAAAAAATAATAATAAATTAAGATAAGTTTTTTTTGCAATAATCATAGTTGTCATGAATGAACAAAATTGTATTAACGTTGTGAGGACTGAGCTGCGACCGTTTATGAGCTATTGTTAGACCTGCTATAGAAAAGACTCGCTCACTGGGTGTGCTCGTTGCTGGAATAGCGTAGATAATATTGGCATTGCAGATGACTTTTCCCTCCAGAAAATTTATTGGCGTGGATTTGTTGAAAAAATTTGATATCGATCTACCTGTAGCTGAAGAATCGATATCGCGAACATTGTGTTCGTTTTTAAGGTGACGAGTTAAGTTCCCTGTTGAGCAGTTTTTGGAATACGACTGAATCTTAGCACTGAAACAATTGTCAAAATCTTATTTTGAACTTAAAAAGTGAAATTAATTATTACCATGAGAATATTATTGTTTCGTCTTTCCTTTTCTGCTCATTCAAACATAGCTTACAAAAACCTTGTCCTCTTCAATGCATTTGCTTTCGGTTGTCGTTGTCACTTGCAAGATGCCAAAAAACTCCCATACTTTGCTTTTGCGATTTGCATTACGCAGAATTTTGATTGCGTACATGCCCAATGATTTATCCATCTGTTTGTTGTGAGAATAATGAATTGATATATTTTTAATACCAATAAATTGTGAAACTTACTTTATGAAATTATTTACGCACATAACAAACCAAGCAAACAACACATGAACTACAGCTGTTCTAGAGATGGACCGGCTGATGGGAGATGAGACATGAAAACTATTCGAATAAATCGAGGCGACTATTTTGCAACTTTATACGATATATTTTAAATTTTTCCGATATGTTAAAGGCCTTTAACATAAATTTTCGATTCCTCGGTGCTGGATAATATGCTTAAATCTGTACAAAAATGTATGACGCCGAACGCCGCCGCCGCCGCCGCGCCGATATTTTCGTGAGTCGGCGGCGGAGCGTCAGAAAAGTCAAAAATCGGCGGCGGCGTGGCGCGGCGGCGTAAACGTCTAGCCACTTCTAGTCGTATAAGAAACAAACGGTCATTTGCCAAAAAAAATTAGGACTTTTATTAATTAAACATACCTACAACTTTTTCATGTACGTCCACGTTTGATATCGATTAACGATAAATCCAAAATTAAGCTGGGGCAAAAATTGAAATTTACACATGAAAATGTCTTTGTAATGATTTTCTACCGTTATTCGAGGTGGATTTTTAAGCCAAGAAAGCTTAGACCAGCTTAGTTAAACTTTAATTGAGGAAGCACCATGGATTGCCAATGTAAAAGATGGTATTGCGAATTTGACCGTGGACGTCCTTCGTTGCAGGACGAATTTCGTAAAGGTAGTCTAAAATTAATTTTTGTGCCACAAAATATCGATTTTGTGAGATTGAGGTATCCTTGGGCATTAGTATGACGACCATTAATAAGATTTTCCATGTTCACCTCATGGTAAAAAAGTGTGATAGCGTAGGTACCCACAAAATCTAAAAATCGAAAATACAATCGTGGTGCTTCAGAGGCTGTGTTTAACATCTATATAGGATAAAAATCAATAATCGACGGTATGGATGTTTTAAAGCAAAAAAAACCCGAATTAAGGCCTGTTTTAGAGATACTTTTTCGGAGTGCCAAAAATTTTGTGAAATTAGGCTCAAATATTTAAAAAAAGGGTTCAATATTCATACAGAATGTTAATCAAAATAAAAATAAAAAAAATTCAGGCGCCTATGTTGTGTTTTTCATAGTTAGGCCAGAAACTTAAATAGCAGCCTACGTATGATATACGTATTAAATAATTTGGCAGCTAAAGCTCTCTACAAACACTGTGAATTTTTCATCGTCCGATGTTCCTTAATCAAGTGCATGCAAGAAATGTGGTGCTAATTGAACTTCTTGTTCTACCTATTCACATATTTGCAAAGAATTTGAATTGGTTTCGTGGCAATTTGTGGAAAATCACATGCTGCCAAATTGATTTCTGCTTTAATTAAATCAGGCAGTGTGTGGTCCACAGTTAATTTACAGGTTGATGGTGTGAGTCACACTATGTGTGTACAATTTCGACAAAGCATAACATCGTATGGTTAGACCTAAATAAAAAGCTAGCAACAAGGTGCAAAGAATTCCTAGCGACATACAGAAAAAAGCCATGTTGTTCTCCAAGTGACTTAAATAAATATGAAATATGCCCCATTGTCTTAAATAAATATACAACAGCCAGGCCAGCTGGATGCATTTGTATACACACACTCTGATATACTGATAGCACTATTATGAACCATATTATGAATCACCCGCATTGGTAAAATTTCACAGCCTAGCGGCTGTGAGAAAACTCTGATTCCTATGTGGATGAACATCAGAATCAAGCTAATTTACATAAACAGATTTATTTGGTTCATTTTGTTAAGCAATCCAATTTTATTCATTCAATGGGGATAGGTGGCGGAGAGAGAGGGTCGGCGGAGTGACGTGGTCTGCTGCACGGTGGGACTCCTGGTGCATATAAAAATCCAATTTTAAATGCAACTTTTCTTAACGGCAATAGAAACTACGGATAACTAGCCACAAATAGTGAGCTAACTAAAATTATTAAAGTTTTACCCAATAGGCGAATTTCGCTCTCTTCGGGCTCTTATACCACACCCACAACCACCATCAACACCACCTTCCCACTATCTATTCAAAAACTTAATTAAAAGTCTTTCCTTGCAGCGTCGCACAGTGGGGTCTCAGCCGCAAAGAGGTGGAAAAAGTCATTGAATTTTTTGGATAAATCCAAAACACGAATCCGACAGAGAATTTTCCAAAGCTTTTAAAAATGAAAGTTAAAAAAATCGGACTTTTAGTTTAGGAGATATGAGCAATCAAAGTTGAAAATTATTTCCGGGTGCAAAAATATATTTATATTATTGACATACTGCATCTTTCAGGTAGAATAAAAAGTAAACTGTGTGAGGTATGATTCTATTTTTGGTATCTTTTACAAGGTGTATTAATTTTTATCAATAATCAACGAAAAGCTGTTCCGTTGCACAGACAGTTCTAGAGAAAAACGTACTTTCCAAACCATCTAATTTTTAGGTTGATTTTTAGGTTTGACTTGAATAAACAGGAACGCTACCCCGCACGAAAAACGGTCAAAAATGGGCTGTCGCAGATGCAATTCCCATACAAAATCAAAATTTTGATGTTTTTCGTGCGAGGTAACGTCACTTTTATCGATGTAGAAGCCAAAAAACTCAAAACTGCAGATAGGACTTTTAAACTTAGGTAGAAAAATATGCATAAAGCACGTATAAAAAAAATTTCGGAAATACAAAAACATACTTTTTTTTTTTAAATTCGAGTCAAAGTTGAAAAACAACCAAAAAATTAGATGGTTTGGAAAGTAGGTTTTTGTCTAGAACTGTCTGTGCAACGGAGGTGTGGTCAATATTCTAATAATTTCATATATTTCATCCATTAGACATGTGATATCTCCAAATAAATCGGAGTTTTTCCATAGAAATTATTTTTTTATGAAATATTTGTTACAAGGTAAATAAATAGTCATAAGAAAGATTTTGAAATAATTTTTAAGAAAAAAAATGGAATTTTTTTTTTAAATTTTCTAAAACTGTATTTTATAAAAAATACTATTTAATTATAATTTTTAGTGAGAACAAACATTTCAATTTTTTTTTTCGATGAAAAAAAAATTAATGTTTAGCCTAAAATGCACCGCAAACAGAAAATATTCAACGGAATCAAAATGCAAATTTGACTATTCATTGTAAAGCTTCTAGACATTTTAGCAACATATAACCTTTCCGACTACATTTTGAAAGTTTTTTCTTTTAAACGCAATTTATTTCATGAAGATAAATTTATTCGTTAGGAAGTTATTAATTTAGCAAGCTGAAATGGCCACTGTGCGTCGATTATTTGGCAATCTTGAAAAAAATAGTCCCATAAAAATGCTAATAAATGCTTCGTCAGTTGCACACTGAAAGTTTCCAAAGGGCCAAAGGTGGCCTGGCTGTCGGTGGGGTCGGTGGTTTTATGGGTAAGAAAGTCGGGCTGTCGATCCGATGGCTTGCGATTTCGCCAATCCCATAATTAACTAAAATACAGGCATTAAATTTTCACTTTGCGTGACATGCACCATTTGTTGCAAACGTGACAATTTTCTGCTGCGGCTGCTGGTGACACTGTCCACTTTATGGATACACCGCTCTTCCCAATTCGTGGGAAGAACTAGCCCACGCCCGTGGGCGTGATAAAGCGGTCCAGCAGTCCAGAGGTAGATCGAATTAGCTATTCATCTCGAGACAATAGTGGGTGACATGACCAATTTAGTCAGAAAAAAAACCACTTTTAAAAATGTGTAATTTCAAAGCTTGGTATCCAGCACCGCGGAATCCCAGCAAACTTCATATAAGAAAAACTGTGCTAGGAATTTTTTTGCTTACGTTTTCCAGGCTTGTCTATCCAGCAACATGAACAGAATCCACAGATTTACATCGATAGTTGGCCTATCGCGAGCATGTGTGGACTGAGAGAATAGCTGATGCATAGCTCAGGAATATATGGTTTACAATTGTTCCCAAGTGAATGCTGCAAGATTGAGGCAAAAACTGTGCGCAAAACCGAAAAGAGGGATGCAAATTTCTTCTTTTTTTATTGCAACAATATGTGCCGCCACAAACACAATCACTCCATCGTCAGAGTTCATTATTTATTTTTTATACCCGTACTCAAAGAGTTAAGGGGTATACTGTATCTGTCCGTCCGTCTGTCCGTCTTTTTTGACGCCTAGTTCTCAGAGACTATAAGAGCTAAAGCAACCAAATTTTGTTTCCAGACTCATGTGATATCACACTGAATCAAGTTTCTTTCAATATTTTGGCACGCCCCTCTCCGCCTTACCAAAGAACGAAAATCTGTGGCATGCACAATTTTGAAGATACAATAAAACTACAAAGCGCAGTATCGTAGAGAATGACCATATCTACAAGATTGCCAAATCTGGTACCGATCGGATCATTATTATGGCCAGAATAAAGAAATTAATTTTCAGTTGCTTCCCCACCTCTTCTGGCGTTGCTGACAATATTCATTCTCTTTCTCGCTCGCACACACTCTGCCCTGTGCAATCCGCGAGCAACCCCTAGCGGAGGAGATGTAGAATCTAAATGGTAGATTCAGAATATCTGTTCTACATGGAAAATCTACATTTTAGATGTAGATGTAGCAAAAAAAGTAATATGTAAAATACAAAATTATTTTTTTAAATTTCAATCATAGGCTCATAAATTTATATACTGACTGAGTACGGGTATAAAAGTAGAGTCGCGACTAGAAGCGACTCACGTTCCTTCTCGTTTACCATAGTTTGTTGGGGTAGGCACCAGTGCCAGAGCAGGTGCGGAGGCGTGTTTGCCAACGACCCAACGCACCGATAACGCACGGGGTGAGCCTTCGGCCATAACAGCAGCGGAAGTTTATATTTGATTTTCCTAGGTTTTACCCGCACACGTGTGCTCTTTGCAGCCGACATCGCACTAATGACAGCAGCGAAATATACCCAGGACGCGGAAGGAGACCCCCTTTCCGGGGGTGCATGATATGAGCCCAGGAATAAGCGCGGGCACATCACAGGGAAAATTTGGAACGCCAACAAAGCAGCATCCGTCATAAAGAAGCTCAGTCGACGAAGGGGACGATGTCACCCAACCTTTACCAAACCACCAATTCCCAACACATTTAACATCCTCATATTATACTATACCACATTCTTGTTTATCCTAGGTAATTGTTTTTCCAAGAAAACAGAAAAAACGAGAAGGAACGTGAGTCGCTTCTAGTCGCGACTCTACTTTTATAACCGTACTCAGTCAGTATATAAATTTATGAGCATATGATTGAAATTAAAAAAAATTATTTTTAATTTTACATTTTTTTGCTACATTTGTTAACTACATCTAAAATTTAGATTATACATGTAGAACAGATATTCTACAACTACCATTTAGATTCTACATCTCCTCCGCTAGGGGTTGCTCGCGCATTGCACAGGGCAGAGTGTGTGCGAGCGAGAAAGAGAATGAATAGGGTCAGCAACGCCAGAGGAGGTGGGGGAAGCAACTGAAAATGAATTTCTTTATTCTGGCCATAATAATGATCTGATCTTTACCAGATTTGGCAACCTGGTGGATATGGTCATTCCTTACGATACTGCGTTTTTATTGTATTTTATTATTTTATTTAAATATTTTATTATTTATTGTATCTTTAAAATTGTGGCTGCCACAGATTTTCGTCCTTTGTGAAGGCTGAAGGGGGCCTGGCACAATTTAGAAAGAAACTTGATTCAGTGTGATATCACATGAGTCTGGAAGCAAAATTTGGTGGCTCTAGCTTTTATAGTCTCTGAGAACGAGGCCTCAAACAAGACGGACAGACGGACGGACAGACAGACATGTCTCTATCGACTCGGCTATTGATACTGATCAAGAATATATATACTTTATGGGGTCGGAAAATTTTCCTTTTCTGCGTTACACACATCCACTTTTACCACAAATACAGTATACCCCTTAACTCTTTTTGAGTACGGGTATAAAAATAGAAAAAATTTGTTTAATTGTTCTTATTTTTGGTTTACTATAAAACATGCATTTATTTCTGATGGATCGTTAGGAATATCCAATAATCTTAACATTTCTGAAGAATAAATACTTTCTAATTCTGTTTTGGATTTCACATGTCTAATAGATGAAATAAATGGATCTAAAGAGGCTGCCAACATGTTGAAAATATCCTGATTTTGCCTTGTTCGTGATATTTTACAAGTATTCATGTACCTGAATTTCTTGTAATCCTTGTTTCTCGTTTCCTGGGCCTCCTCTGACATCTCTCCAATTTGAAGGCTCTGATGTTCGATTAAAATTTGACCGTGTGCCAAAATTTGATGAAGCGTTGGAGTAAGCTTCTTTTCTGGATACTTTTCAAATAACAACTCTGCAGTCTTCGAGACATATTCACCAAATTTGCGGGTGTTAATTTTGTCCTTGCAGTTTAAAATATTCAAAATTACAGCCAATCTTTGGATAATGCCTTCATCCACTCCAGCTATTTTTGCTGTGATTTCATGTTCCTTAAAGAATTTCCAGGATGAGTTTCCATCCGACCCTCAGTCCAAGTTTCGCAAAGAATTCGTCTTGAATCATTTTTTTTCCTGTGTTTATGTTTCTCTTTGCCTGGCAGGCTATCGTCAAAAGATTCTTCCGTTCGCTGATCAATGTGAGATTTTGCGAAAGATTCTCAATCTGATGGTGAGGTAAGCTTTCAATGAGCCGTTTCCCAGTGTGGTCCACCAGGTCTTGAAGTTTTACTTCCGCTGATACCTCCGTCACATTTGGAGTCGGTCCTGCCTTCTTTTTAGCTTCTCCAATTTGTTTATATCCTGGCAGAACGTCGACATTATGCTTCTTCAAGGAATGTCGCAATATGGAATATTTGTCCTTAGACATTCCCAAATCCATAAACAATGCCAAAGCCTCTTCAACGGTGTACGGTCTTGATTGTGAACAGCTTTTGTGATATGTGACCTCTTGTTTTCCTTGTCGTTCGTATATTTGATTGACAGCTATATGACATGTTGCATCTGAAAGTTTTCTCTTTCTTATATAAGCTGAACACTCAAAGTTTTTCGTGCGAGGTAGCGTCATTGTTATTGATGTAGAAGCCAAAATCCAAAGGTGCACGTATGGACCTTTGATTTGAGTAAAGAAATATGCAAAGATCCAGTATACAAAATATTTCGGAAAAGCAAAAATGTAGTTTTTTTTTAATTCAAGTCAAAGTTGAAAAACAAAGAAAAATTTAGATGGTTTGGAAAGTACGTTTTTCTCTAGAACAGTCTGCGCAACAAAGCAGTTTTTCATTGAATATAGATAAAAATGAATACACCTAGTAAATGATACCAAAAACAAAATGATACCTCACACAGTGTAATTTTTATTCTAGCTGAAAGATGCAGTATGTCAATAAAAGTTAAATAAATTGTTGCACACGGAAATAATTTTCAACTTTGATTGCTCATATCTCCTAAACTAAAAGTCAGATTCTTTTTAAACTTTATTTTTGAAAGCTTTGGAAAATACTCTATCGAATTCGTGTATTGGATTTATCCAAAGCGTTCAAAAAATGCATTGACTTTTGCCACCTCTTTGCGGCTGAGGCCCCACTGTGCGTCGCTGCCGGCACACGTACAGTATCAAAAGGCAGCGAGCCTTCGTGTGGCTTCGGCAATGCGACTTCGGCTGTTGCGGTCGAGCTTGATACCCAAAGCGAGAACAAAACCAGAAGGAACGTGAGTCGCTTCTAGTCGCGACTCTACTTTTATACCCGTACTCAGTCAGTATATAAATTTATGAGCCTATGATTGAAATTTAAAAAAAAATTTTAATTTTACATTTTAAATTTTTTGCTACATTTGTTAACTACATCTACATGTTAAATGTAGTAAAAACATCTAGAACAAATATTCTACATCTACCATTTAGGTTCTACATCTCCTCCGCTAAGGGTTGCTCGCGCTTTGCACATGGCAGAGTGTGTGCGAGCGAGACAGAGAATGAATAGCGTCAGCAACGCCAGAGGAGGTGGGGGAAGCAACTAAAAATTAATTTCTTTATTCTGGCTATAATTATAATCCGATCTGATTCAGATTCGGCAATCTGATAGATATGGTCATTCTCTACGATACTGCGTTTTTAGTTTTATCGTATCTTCAAAATTGTGGATGCCACAGATTTTCGTCCTTTGTGAAGGCGGAAGAGGGCGTGGCGAAATTTTGAAATACACTTGTAACAGTGTGATATCACATGAGTCTGGAAACAAAATTTGGTTGCTCTAGCTTTTATAGTCTCTGAGATCCAGGCGCTCATCGGGACGGACAGACGGACGGACAGACAGACATGGCTCTATCGACTCGGCTATTGATACTGATCAAGAATATATATACTTTATGGGGTCGGAAACGTTTCCTTCTCTGCGTTACACACATCCACTTTTACCACAAATACAGCATACCCCTTAACCAAAGACAATAAAAGTATAAGATATGTAACGCCATATAAAATTTTTGCAAGCGAATTTTTCATGCTGGCTCTAGAGCTGGCTCCAGGCTCTCTTGAAATTTAGTTGAGAGAGCGCTCTAGAGCCAGCGCTCAGAGCCAGCCGCTCTCTCATATGTATACAGCATACGAGAGCAACTGGCTCCAGAGCGCTCTCTCAACCAAGACTGTATATGTGCACACATATTCTCAAGCACTCTAGATCTGCCTGCATACATATCACTATGGGAAATTTGACCACTTTTTGTGGTAATAATTAATAACTACCAAACGAAACAATATTTTTTTGTTTAGTTTTTTGATATGAGTTAATAACAGCATGAAGAAGGTATTTTGAAAAAATGGGCGTGGCAACGCCTTTTTTTTAATAAAAAACATATATTAATTTTTTTGCTCAACATGCAAACACACAAAAATGTTGGGCGCACGTTGGGAAATTTTTATTTTATCCAAGAGGGCGTAGCACGCCTTAAAATCAATGAACAACAAGAAAAAATGATTATTTCAGGTAGCTTATTCACAAAATTTGACCAGAAAAAGTGGTCAAATTTCCCATAGTGCATATTTTACAGCGCTGAATAAATATACCCTTTACTTTATAAATGCTAAGTTAATTTTGCAAGACGCTTACCACCCGAATATTAAAAAACTCCTATTTTGTATAACCTTTATATGATAATTTATTTTAATATAGTATATTCGATAATAATGAACGGATATGCATACATAAAAATACATAATACCTATTTAATACATGATTAGGGTCATTAGGGTATTCAGCGTGCACGTGTGAAAAAAATGCGTATTCGTTTTTCAACTCATAAAAATGTTTTTGCTTGAAAATCGTCTGCTTCGCACAAGTACGCACACAAACGCACTCTTTGGTTTTGTGTGTACTCACACATGCAAGCGGATTCTGTTTTTAGACCGTACGCTCTCAAATTTTGTGCGAGAGATGGCGCGATTTTCGTCGCTTGCTGAAAAATTGCTGGCATATGGCTACGAAAATGTATGAGCGTTACTTCTCTTATAGTTATATTGTCTTTGCCTTAACTCTTTTTGAGTACGGGCATAAAAATGAGATCAGTTGTGTTTAGCCGTCGACAATGCAAGACCACGCTACGCAGCCTTTTGATTTTACGTTGCGCAAAAACATGTTCAACGTAAAATGGGAAACATCTGTGGCCGACCTTTTGCGCATTAAGAAATATAATGGAGACATAGATTTTGACATAATAGCAACAACGTACTAATGAGATATTTTGTCATTAATGCGCGCCTAGAATTTTTCTCCAGTTTCAAAGGGAATTCAATTTCAAAACATAACATTTTTATTTTATTTAATTTCAACTTTTCTTTCACCCGCAACAGTTCAACGTTTGCTACAAATCGTTTGTTGCAGTGTAAAAGAAACAAACCGGTTTCTGCCGCAGGCCTCTTCGGATTTTTTTACTCACACAAGCGCACTAAAAAAAACATGTCAGAGTGTGTGTGCCGAGCCCTGCTCTAAAATCAAGGGAATCAAGAATCTAGAGGCTTGGTGGGGAGGGTTCTGGAGGGTCAATGAAAACGGACTATTCTACTTCCTACTTGCTAGTTACACCTTCGTTTTTAAGGGCTTCGTTGTTCGTATTGTTCCTTTATACGCTTAGACGATGCTCGTACTGGTTTATTGATTGTTTGAGTGATTGATCAACTGGCCTGCCTGAGAATTAACAAAGAGATCTTGCACTCTCTGGCACATGGCAGGACTTGGAATCTGGCAATATAAGTATGTAGTTGAGTCCGTTCTTAGTACTCATACAAAATTGTCCCGTCTGTATAACATTTTTTGTACTAATACGCGTATATGAAATATTGAGTGATAATTTTCGAAGCTATTAAATGTAAAAACCTTTCCTGTTATTTTGTTATAGGTCCAGCAGGACTGACCCGCAGGAAGATCGGTGGATCGGGATTATCACAAGGAGCACAGTGGATATTCTCGTATTTAAAGCTGTACGGGGCTCTGGGCCCACTTCCCCCACGACCACAGAGAATAAGTTTATTCTGGTAAAGGCCATCACCAAAAAACATAGATTCAATTTGACGTTCACCAGTACGTCCCCCCACCCCTGGACACCATCTCTGGCTTGGACTTCGTTCGCTGTCTTTATTAACCGCTGTATCCAACAGCCAAATTGATTTTAGCTATCTCTGAATACGTTCGCTAGGCATTTCTCTTTCCGAAAATCTGCGTGGAAATTGGCAAACTTTTGAGCAACCCAGCGGGAATCACCACCACACACACAGCTTTCAGATCCGCGCACAGACACGACTCCTCTGGGTCGGAGCCTGGGCCCGACCAGTCTTAAGCACTTGAAGAACCGTCCCTTCCATAGAACTTTCAACTTCAATTTGATCACAACTGAAAAAACGTTCCCTCAGCTTCTCTGAGCCCATAACCACCACCAAACCACCACCTCTAATACCACCACCTCAACCATATAATTTAATATTTTGTAACATCTCCAAAAAGTTGTTCAGCAGAATAGCAAAGATTCTTATTTTAGCAACATTGTACACTGTACGAAAAGGGGAAAAAGCGAAAACGGGGAAAGGGCGAAGGACGAAGGAGATGGACGGTTGGAGCTGTTGAGAAGTGCGGCAATGGAGGTCAGAGTGCAAAGTCTCTCCCAAGTCCAATTGACACTAACAACCGATTTTGTGGTCGAAAGTTATATAAACACTGCAACTTCTGTTGCAAGCGGCCATTTCATTCCATTTCACCCCATTTATCTACCTAATCTCCTGGTAAGAGCTGTACGTCGGAATCACCCATTTGCCGCGTGCGCCTAGCCCCATTTGTGGCTGGTGTCAATCAAAGGGTTAGGTGCCTTGCAGGCAGACGGCAGCGCCTGCGCCAGGACGCATTGCAAGTGGAAGAAAGGTAAAAAATACCAATTTTGAAAATTATTTTTCCATTATAACGCACTTTTAAAC
The DNA here is from genome assembly GCA_035043285.1 of Drosophila subsilvestris. Classification (NCBI taxonomy): domain Eukaryota; kingdom Metazoa; phylum Arthropoda; class Insecta; order Diptera; family Drosophilidae; genus Drosophila; species Drosophila subsilvestris. Next base: position 446,566 of record JAWNNB010001592.1, on the reverse strand, counting down.
TAGCCCGCACTTTAGATGGTGCTAATTCGTTTGGGAGATTTTTGCAATAAAAACAAGGCCGGCATGACTAAAAAATTACAAAAAATTCCGAAAAAGGGAAATTTTGATTATTTGAATAGGTTTCTCATCCAAGTTTATCAAATTAAATGTCACAATAAATTTGGACAGTAACTTTATATAATAATTTCGCGACAGAATTATATGGAGCTGTGTTTTTTTTACATTTAATTTTTTGGTCTCGGCGAATCGGATAACATTTTCGAAAAATAGCGGGTAGAAAAGTCACAAATGCATGAAATTTCAAAGTTCTTCTTTTTTTTTCGCTGGGTGTATGTAGAATGCGTGGCAAATTAAGAGAATAATAATTATGAAAATACCTTCGGCACCACTTTTTCGAGCCCACAACCCGGAGCTATGGCAAATAAAGAGCGCAGATATTTATATGAACCAAGTACTCCATAATAAATATTCGCCAAAACTTTATAGAAACTTTTCCTCATTGACCTTGAAACTTCGCCCTCGTAGGCACGCGGATATCGCATCTAAAGAGCAAATCTCGTCCGCCATTTCGGTCGTTTCTCGAAATGGCCTAAATTTATGCCAAGCCACCGCCCCAAGCCGCCGGTAAAGGGCGTGTGCTTGTGCTAATGCTCTTCAATGACGGGACCAAGAAGAGCGATTCCCGGAGCCGGAGCCGAAGCCACAAGCTGCTAAAATATTTTGTTATTGCCAGTCAAAGGTGCCCCTTTACAGGAGCAGGAGCGGGAACAGAAGCGGTTGCAGGAGCAAGAAAGGGACGGAATGACTCTGGAAAGTGACTCTGCAATGACAGTAAGCGTTAAGTATAAGCAAAGTTAAAGGTGTGGCACGTACGGGCGCAAAGTTTTTACCCCATACAGACCCATCCACAGCGTCGAACAAAGCAATTGAAGTACAACTTTTTCTGGCTTTCGATGCTTTGTCTTTACTTAACTTTGTGTGCGCTGCAGTTTCAAACTGCAGTTCTAAAAATAACGCCATGCCCCACAACCAGTTCCAGTCCCAGCTCCTACGAGTACATAGTCATTCCCCGGCCGTGACCCTGCCGTTTTTTTGCTTAACGCAAACATTATCCGTTGATTTGCTTCGTTTGTGAACTTCTGTCGCCGTTGCCACAGCCACAGCCTGCCTGCCATCACCAAAGTGGTCTGTCTTGGTCCAACTGGTCCAATAATTCAAAGAATTGACTGAGTTCGAGGTAGCACTTTCTTCATTTCTTTTCGTTTCGCCCACTCCTTCAATGTAACTATTTTTGCCTGAATGCCGAATGCTGTGAAACTACTTGTAAAATTCACACACATTCATATTAATTCGTTTCATTGTGTGCCTTGCACTCGCTCAATTCAGTACAATTAAATTCAATACAATTCGTATTCATTCTATTGAACTTATGTATGTCTGTTAGGAGCGAACCCGCGCATATATCTAGTTTAAACCGTACCGTAGGGGCTATCCAAATCTCTACTATATAAAAATAAGTCGGGTTTCCTTACTGACGCCATCACTCCAGAACGCACGAACCGATTTCCACGGTTTTGCATTCGTTGGAAAGGTCTTGGGCTCCGTGAGGTTTATAGCAAAGAAAATTCACGAAAAATTTCAACAGAAAAGCGGGAAAATGTATTTGTATTATCTACTATATACAACAATACAGCGCCATCTCTGATACATAGCATGTACTACAAACCAATATTTTAAGTAGGCGCCGGTGCGTGATACATTGTTTGACAGCTACTCATTGTTCTCTGCTTAGGTAATTTCATGTGACAAACCGGTATTGTGCTCACTGTGAAAACGAAATTTTAAAAAAAGTTATTCGTTTCCTCACATTTCAATTGGAAACCACCAAATCAATCACGTGTATTGTGAAAATTTGTATTCAATTTCAACAGCAGGCCTTTGTCTTTAAGGTGGTAAGTTGAACTGTGTAAATTATGTGGATCGTGCTTTTGAGGTTAAATTCACCACTCTGTCCACAGTCCAAAATGCCTACAGAACGACGTGCGAACATCGGACGCCGCACAAGACATGCAAGCCAGCAACAAGTGTATTCACAGAACTTAAGAGAAGAAAGACAAAATATAATAAGAGAAAATTCCCGATTGGGACAGCGCGTGAGGACAAGAAGATCATCATACAATCGCTTGGCATTCCAATATGATCCCACTGCGAACTACAGTGATGATGAAAATTTAGATATTGGACCAATGACGAATATATGTCGATATTGCAATGCGTTAAAGTTCAAAAGAGAAACGGCTGGATTGTGCTGAGCAAGTGGAAAAGTCAAACTGGATCCATTACTTACACCACCACAGCCACTGAAACCATTGTTCGATGGAAGTGATCCCGATTCCAGCCATTTTCTTCAACACATCCTTGAATACAATAACAGCTTTCGCATGACTTCCTTTGGAGCTAATATCATTCGAGAAGGCGGCTTCATGCCGACTTGCAAGGTAAAAGATACAACACACATAACCAATCACTAACACAAACAAAATGAATTGCAACACGTAACAACTACATATACACCACACACTACACCATCACACGATCAGAAGTTACACCGTATTCTTCAACAAATGATTGTTTGCAATTACAGATACAAGGACAAATATATCATTTGCATGGTTCAATGGTGCCAACACCAGATGAACCGCATCAATTTCTGCAAATATATTTCATTTCGTCGATGGTGGATCAGCTGAATGTGCGGTGCAATATACAGGGAACACAACAGTTAAAGAGACGTATCAACGAATAAAAATCTAAGCGCAATGAATTACTATGCGTATAGTATGATGATTCGTACACATGAGGAGAATGTCATTCTAAAGTGCCGTCGGCTATTCCAGCAATTCGCTGTCGACATGTATGTTAAAGTCGAGACAGAACGTTTAGCGTTTATCCGATTCAATCAGGCAAAGCTACGATCTGAGGACTATATACACTTGCGCGATGCTATTCATTCAGATGGTGATGTTCAGAATATTGGACGTCTGACGATTCTCCCATCATCTTATATCGGAAGCCCACGCCACATGCACGAATACGCTCAAGACGCTATGACGTACGTGCGAAATTATGGAACTCCGGATTTATTTATTACGTTCACATGCAATCCGAAGTGGACGGAAATTGAACGTGAGTTGGAACCGGGCCAAAAACCGCAAGATCGCCATGACATAATCGCCAGAGTATTTCAGCAAAAACTCAAGGTTATGATGGATGTGCTTACTAAGTATCGAGTTTTTGGTGACACACGTTGTTATATGTATTCGGTGGAATGGCAGAAGCGTGGACTACCGCATGCTCATATCCTAATTTGGTTGCTGAACAAATTACATTCAAATGAAGTGGATGACATCATATCAGCTGAAATTCCTGATCCAGTCACTGATCCCCATCTACACGACATTGTGACGACACAGATGGTGCATGGACCGTGCGGTGCATTAAATCCATTATCGCCTTGCATGGCTGATGGAAAGTGCACAAAACGATATCCGCGACCGTTAGTTGCTGAAACAGTCACAGGGAATGATGGATATCCAGTTTATCGTCGGCGTTCAAAAGAAGATAATGGTCGAACTATAAAAGTTAAAGTTCAAAATCAAGAGATTGAGATCGGAAATGAATTCATTGTCCCATATTGCCCGCTGCTATCACGAATTTTCAAAACACATGCAAACGTTGAGAGTTGTCATTCGGCCAAATCAATCAAATATTTGTGCAAGTAAGTCACAAAAGGCAGCGACATGGCTGTGTTTGGTATTGCGTCGGAAAATACGAATGACGAAATCAGCAACTTCCAAATGGGCAGATACATCAGTACTAATGAAGCACTGTGGCGATTATTGTCATTTAAAATTCATGAAAGATATCCCACAGTTGTACATTTAGCAGTGCATTTGGAAAATGGCCAAAGAGTTTACTTCAATGAGGCTAATGCGGCACAACGAGCTGAGAGACCACCATCGACAACATTGACTAGCTTCTTTGCAATGTGTGAAGCAGATCCATTCGCAGCGACGCTGATGTATGTTGAAATGCCCAAGTATTACACTTGGAATCAATCAACAAAGAAATTCCAACGTCGCAAACAAGGAACCCCAGTTCCAGATTGGCCACAGGTGTTTTCCACTGATGCACTAGGTCGCATGTATACTGTTCATCCTAGAAATGATGAATGTTTTTATTTGCGACTGCTGTTGGTAAATGTACGTGGACCAAAATCATTCGCGCATTTGAAAACTGTGAATGGCCACCAATGCCAAACATATAGAGAAGCATGTCAACTATTGGGTTTGCTGGAGAACGATTCTCATTGGGATTTAACACTTGCGGATTCAGTTGTTTCATCAAATGCGTACCAAATACGAACGCTGTTCGCAATTATCATCACCACATGTTTTCCTTCACAACCAATTCAGTTATGGAACAAATACAAAGGCGACATATGTGAAGATATCTTGCATCGCTTGCGCATTCAAACGAATAATCCTGACATCCAAATAACCGATGAAATCTATAATGAAGGATTGATTCTGATTGAGGATCAATGCTTGACTATTGCAAACAAGCTACTGATTGAAGTAGGAATGATTGCGCCAAATCGATCGATGCACGATGCATTCAACCAAGAATTAAATCGAGAGCTGCAATACAATGTTGATACATTGCAGGAATTCGTTCGAAATAATGTGCCTTTGCTGAATGAACAGCAAAAGCAAGTATACGAAACATTAATGCAAGCGGTGGACAATAATACTGGTGGTCTATTCTTCCTGGACGCACCTGGAGGAACAGGGAAAACATTTGTCATTTCATTGATTTTGGCCACTATTCGATCAAGATGTGACATAGCTTTGGCGTTAGCATCATCCGGAATTGCGGAGACTCTTCTAGATGGCGGTCGTACTGCACATTCTGCGCTTAGGTTGCCACTCAATTTAAACACAATTGATACTCCAACATGCAATATTTCCCGATCCAGTGCAATGGGAAAATTGTTGATGCAATGCAAGCTCATTGTTTGGGATGAGTGCACAATGGCACATAAGAAATCACTTGAAGCACTTAACTTCACACTGAAGGATCTTCGGCGAAATAACAACATCTTTGGCGGCTTGATGATATTATTGGCAGGCGATTTCAGGCAGACGTTGCCAGTAATTCCCCGTGGAACGCCTGCAGATGAATTGAATGCTTGCCTGAAGGCATCACCTTTATGGAATAACGTAAAAACATTATCGCTAACAACTAATATGAGAGTTCAACTTCAAAATGATCAAAGTGCTGCACAATTTTCCTAACAATTGTTAGCTGTTGGAAATGGAAAAGTCCCAGTTGATGCGACATCTGGATTAATTACTCTTACAAACGACTTTTGCCGATTTGTAGACTCTCAATTAGCTCTTATTGAAAATGTTTTCCCAAACATTAGTGAGAATTATCAGAATTATGCTTGGTTAAGACAACGAGCAATTCTTGCCGCAAAGAATAATGATGTACACGCACTGAATTTCACAATTCAATCAAAAATTGCTGGCGATTTGGTGACATACAAATCCGTTGATTCCATAACAAATCCCGATGATGTAGTAAATTATCCAACAGAGTTTTTGAACTTTCTGGAGTTACCAGGATTTCCACCACATAACTTGCAACTTAAAGTTAGCACAGTTATTATGATATTGCGTAATTTGAATCCACCGCGACTTTGCAACGGTACTCGACTTTCGGTAAAAAGACTTATGCCGAATTTGATTGAGGCAACCATTATTAGCGGAAAGTACGCAGGTGAAAATGTATGTATTCCTCGAATACCAATGATTCCGACTAATCTTCCGTTTGACTTCAAACGATTGCAATTTCCAGTTCGCCTTGCGTTCGCAATGACAATTAACAAGTCGCAAGGCACATCGCTTAGTGTTTGCGGAATAAATTTAGAAAATCATTGTTTTTCACATGGGCAGTTATACGTTGCGTGTTCACGAGTTGGGAAACCATCTGCTTTGTTTGTGTTAACGTCAGACCAAAAAACAAAAAATGTGGATAAAAACGGATAATTTGCGAACACGCATAACGCTTCGACTTAATAACATTTCATTTTTGTAATCGAAATGAATTCATTACTGTTTTGAAATGAAATACAATTTTTCGTTTTAAAATATAAAACAAAAAAAAATTGTTCTTCATTTTTTAATCACCAAACGAAATGTTACATAAAACGAAGCAATCTGGTGGCGAAACGGAGTTTGCCGGGTTTGCTAGTATTAATATAATTGTTCCAGACAGCTCTTGGGGAATCGCTGTGGAGACTCCTCAATAGTGGGTTCCATGGACGAGCATAGGGGTAAACCCTAAGCCCCACATTGTTCTAGATCGATCCAGGCCCTTGTGGCAACTCCGACCAGGAAAACCATAACAAAATAAAAGGTCATAAATTACTTATTTGGAAATTGCAATCACGAGAGCAGAAGCAGGAGCAACATACCCATATCAACTGTCACTCAAATGGCTGAGAGTTGGTCCGGAAGTTAGACAGGACACAGGAGCGGGACGCGGGAGCGAAATACACGAGTCTGAAAGTTATTCCTTTGATTGATTCGAGTCATTTGCGCTGTGTAGGCGGGTTCCTTGAATTTCGATCTCACTCCGAACTTTGGCCATCGAAAAGTCCTCTAATTAGTCTCTATTTTGGGTTTATTCCCTCTGGTTGTTGGGTGTTTTTTCGACTCCGCGTACGCCCCCGCTCTCACACATCCACCGATCATTCTGTCTCGTGCTGCAGTCAACTTTCAATGGCCAAACGCCGCGTACCTGGGTGGAACGGATGTGCTCTACCATCATTGAAATGTGCGTAAATGAAACATTTATTTTACATAATGCCCCAACGAGTGTGGCGCACACCCATACACCTCCACGTACCACCACACGCCGCCCATCTCTTTTCCTTTTCCATTCAAAGTGCAGTATGAAAAGAAAAGTAAAGAAAAACAAACTACATACAGTGCTGTATTCGCTGTTCCAGCTGGGTCTCCTTCCTTTCAATGCGTTTTTACCAACTTTTTAAAACCATTCCCAACAACCCGATCCGCTCACATTTGTCATCCCATAATAGTCGTAAAAGTTTTAACAAACGACCTAAAACATTTCGCCAGTTGATCTTAAGGTGTAGATGCGAAGAGGATATGGTTAAGGATGCATAGACTCTACCAATGCCCGTGCCAGTTCCAGTGAACAGTGGACAGTGAAAGGGCTGCCAGCGTGTGTGGGCACTCTAACAAGATAAATCATTAGGTGGGCCTCCTCTTACGCATACAAATTTGAGTGCTGTCTATTTTGCGGAATCGTTGGTTCGGTTAGTGTGTTGTGTTTCCATTGGAGTTGACTCCGTCATTATGCAGTCAAGTTATGCAAGTGAACTTTGGCAAAAAAAAAAAATCAAAGCACCACACTGAAGCAACCATACATATCTTAGAGGATCTATGCATTCGACCCCCGACTGTTCCCAAAAAATATAGTTTTGTGGTCGACTTGGATGTGTGTAACGCACAGAAGGAAACGCTTCCGACACCATAAAGTATATACATACATATTTATACAGGGTGGCTATTAAAAGCTGTCACAATTGTTTGAAGCGATACTACTTAAAATCTAACATGCTCAGACTTACAGCCATTATGAATTCTTATTCTTACGTTTATTTTGAATTGATTCCACATAATTATTATTTATTATATTTATTTTATATATTTATTTATATTCAAAGCTCTTGAGCTGTATAACCAAAACTAGAATTTTCCAGAAATTAAATTTTCAAGGAAAAAATAGTGTAGTTTTTAATTTCGTAAAACATTTAGGAGCTAATCGTCGGATTGTGTGATGCACTGTATCTATGCTCAAGGCAACTATTATTACGGAGTTTATGAACGTGTTTTATGTGTCCTATTCAAGTGTCGGGCAGTATACATACAGTAGGCACATATATTATTCGGACACTCTTGTCACTCTACTTTAAGCACCTATAACTTGGCGTACGGTTAAGATAAACAGAAAAAGTTAATTTTATATCAAAGATCAACATTTCTACTACCCATTCCCAAATAAATATTTAAATTTTCTACTATGGTTTTCTTATAAAAATTAACTAAAGCAAAAAAGTCACTTTTTTACGCACATAAATTATTCGGACAGTCGTTAGGTTTTTCAAGTAATATTTGAATATTAAAGCTAAAAAATAAAATATATTTTTTTTTGCCACATTCATTCTTTATGATGTCTATAAGTCCTCGGCACACCTTTTCCCCAAAGGTATTAGTGCCCTGTGCATTAATATTAACCCACTAAACAAGCAGAGCCATTTTTAAACATTCTTTCGATCAAATTTTGGGTTTCCGTATCCCTTTTCCAAATTTCTGCAAACATGCTTCATGGAACTCACGTCAGGTAACTGGAGCTGAGTTTTCAGCTGGTTGCAGTGGAAAATTAGCAAGATATGATCAAATAAAGATGCATTTTTTCGGTATTTTTTTGGGTGGTACAAGACTGTCTTCGGATTATGCCCAAATTTAATGGCACATGGATGCAATTTGTCACTCAAACTATTATAGTTCATATCCTTACTAATGGTACTAGTAAAGAAGACCATTCGTACAGCTCCATCTGCACCTATACACCCACAAACTATTATGTTCCTTCAGCCATGCACTACAGTTGGTGTCCCATTTTTCTCATTTTTCTTGGTCATCATCAATAGCCGAGTCTCTGTCTGTCTGTCCGTCCGTCCGTCAGTCTTGATGAGCGCCTAGATCTCAGAGCTAGAGCAACCAAATTTTTGTTTCCAGACTCATGTGATATCCCACTTCTACAAGCGTTGTTTTTTTATTTCGCCCCGCCCTCTTTTGCCCACACAAAGGACAAAAATCAATGGCATTACAAATTTTGAAGATGCGAGAAAACGAAAAACAGAGTATCGTAGAGAATGACCATATCTACCAGATAAGATCGGACCACTACTATAGCCAGAATAAAGAAATTCATTTTCATTTGCTACCCCAGCCATTTCAGAGAAGCAGCGCTACTCATTCTCTTTCTCGCTCGCACAAACGTTTCCCCGGGTAGTGTCCGAGCGCCCTCTGGCGGAAGAAATGTAGAATCTACATTGTAGATGTAAATGACAGCAAATAAAATGTGAGCTGATAAAATATTCTAAATAAATTCTACATGAGCTCACACACATATGTATATACTGACTGAGTACGGATATTCAAGTACAGGCGCTGCCATAAAAGCGTCTTACAACATTACTTCTCGTTTTTTGAAATTTTTTTAAAGTTAGCATCGTAAAAAAATGTATTTCGATATGTATATGTTTTTTCTATTAATAAATAGTCAATTGGCTGCACGTGGGTGAAGCCCACGAAACTTTTCTGTCCATACCTAAGTAAATTTGCCCGCCGTTTTGATGGCTTGTGGTTCAGCTGAGTGTCAAAAACAATGGAGACACTCTGATACTTAACAAAATACTACTCTTTTTTTTTAGTTATTAATTAAACGACTGGACACGAGTTTTCCTTAAGGAACTAAACCGATATTTTCTGATAGATTTGGGGATGGAATTTGTTTGATATTTCTTTTCCAATGGCAGATTTTTTTTTTAAAGAATTAACATTTTTATTTTATCGCCGCGGACACCACTTTTATATTTTTCCCGTCCAAATGGCTTGGTGTCTTGCAAAATCTTGAAAGCAAATAGTTGCCGTAGCACCTGTGGCCTGTTAAAATGTGTGTCATTAAGCTAAAACAATTTTGGAAATCCGTCTTATTTTGACCTTTATACCGCTTGCAATGCGTACGACTATCCCGTTCGCATTCAGAGAAATGCCCATATGTACATACATAGATGCATGTAAAATGAACGATTCACCGTTAGTCGAAGCTCTTGTCGCCCCAGCATATGTTTTACACCAAGGGGAAAACTTTTCCCAGATAATTTTTACTTGGACTTAAGCTGCTCGGAGGCGGTGTGCGGGGTGATTGGGCCAAAAAAGATGCAATAATTTACGCCACACCAACGCATAAATTTGTGAAAGTATCTAAAAATTATATTAAAATAAATTAAATCCACGAATGGAGACACATTGGAGCGCATCACATTGTGATGGGTAGAGTGGGGAAAAGGCAGAAAGCAGGGGGCTTATGTAGCTGCTGGAACGTGGGCGCGGGCCGAGCGGATTGATGCGGGTAGACATCGAGGTACACTGCGGGCAAAGAATAAAAAAATGCTCGTAAGGGAAACTTTACAACAGAGGAGACAAAGTCCCCGACATCACAACGACGAGCGAAGAGCAGAGGAGGTATATCTCCTCCTAATAAGACATAGGCATTTATGTATTTATATTCAGTGTTTTAGGCAGTATCCAAATTAATTTACATATGTTGCGTTAAATCTTTTCCGCTCATTCCCTAATTCCCCATTACTTTCCGTTATAATTTGGTCAGTTAAGGGATTGGGATGAGGATTAATCTACACTGATAGAAACGAGAAGGCACGTGTGAGTCGCTTCTAGTCGCGACTCTACTTTGATACCCGTACTCAGTCAGTATATAAATTTGTGAGCTTATGATTAAAATTTAAAAAAAAATTTTAATTTTACATTTTACATTTTTTTGCTACATCTGTTAACTACATCTACATCTTAAATGTAGATTATACATCTAGAACAAATATTCTACATCTACCATTTAGATTCTACATCTCCTCAGCTAGGGGTTCCTCGCGCATTGCACAGGGCAGAGTGTGTGCGAGCGAGAAAGAGAATGAATATCGTCAGCTTCGCCAGAGGAGGTGGGGGAAGCAACTGAAAATTAATTTCTTCATTTTGGCCATAATAATGATCCGATATGTACCAGATTTGGCAATCTGGTAGATATGGTCATTCCTTACGATACTGCGTTTTAAGTTTTATCGTATCTTCAAAATTGTGGCTGCCACAGATTTTCGTCCTTTGTGAAAGGCGGAGGGGGCGTGGCACAATTTGGAAAGAAACTTGATTCAGTGTGATATAACATGAGTCTGGAAGCAAAATTTGGTGGCTCTAGCTTTTATAGTCTCTGAGAACGAGGCGTCAAACAAGACGGACAGACGGACGGACAGACAGACATGGCTCTATCGACTCGGCTATTGATACTGATCAAGAATATATATACTTTATGGGGTCGGAAAATTTTCCTTCTCTGCGTTACACACATCCACTTTTACCACAAATACAGTATACCCCTTAACTCTGATTCAAATATAAATGTATTAAAATGGCTTTTTTAATACGTTCATACTTAATGTTTAATGTTTTTTGAACAAGTAGTGCCTTGATTTAGTTGTATTTTTTGTTGTATCAAGTATTGCTTTGTTTTAGTTTTCAGTGAGTTTTGTTATATAATCTCGATCTAATATTTTTTTGTGTGTTTGTTACTTTTTTTTTTTTGGTTACTTTGGTTTTTTTTTGTTAAAGTGAAAAATGCCAGCAAGACGCAAGGGGCCCAGTTGCACCGTAGAAAAAATCATGCAACAGTAATGCAACATAATAGAGCGAAAAGAACAGTCGAACGAATGGAAGAAGATAACGAAAATGTGCGTGAGGGCATGTCGCACTTGAGTGAACATCAATCACAAGAGGTGCGAAATGAACAAAAACAATTGAAGCGGAGACGTAAGCGCCGCTACATAATTGACAATATCAGAGAAACTGACCGACAACGCCAACAAGTACATAGAGCTTCGATACATCCGCTTCGTTCCTTCGCACATCAGAAAGTATTGAATGTTGTTATAGAGCAGCAATGTCCCCATTGTCACGCTCTCAAATATAAATAAGAGTCAAATGGTATGTGCTGCGTATTATGAAAATTGCAACTACCTGCAATTGAGACACCACCGGAACCATTGAACAGCATGCTCATCGACACGGCTCCAGATTCAAATATCTTCCTTAAGGCTATTCGAAAATTCAATTTATACTTCGCTCGGAGTAACAGAAATAGTAAACAATACTACAAAGATGGTCAACAAAACAATTCCGCATTTAGAATGAAAGGACAAGTGTACCACAAAGTAGGACCATTGCTGTCAATGCCAAACGAAGCACATCAGTTGTTACAAATATACTTCATGTGTGGTGAGGCCAAACATCACGCGCTCACCAATCCCGTATTTTCACGTTGCGGCTACAATAACCTCTATTCGGAAATATCCAGGCGCATAGTTGGAAGCTGAACGAATTACTTAATCAGCACAATGAATTATTGAAATTATTAAAATCACACATGCACAAATTGGAAAGTGACAATCACGCTATAGTCATTTATCCTGATAAAACAAACATCAGATGGTGAACACGTACGTAGATTCAATGCCCCTGTGGTTGACGACGTTGCTGTAATCATGGTTGGCGATCGCACAGCGACTAGAGAAATTGTGATTCAAAGAAGAAACAATAATCTTGAGTTCATCGCCGACACACACCGATTATATGACGCTCTCTAATATTCAATAAATTACTGTAAGGGATAAGATGGATTCTGTATTAATGTTAAACATCGAGATCCAGAAACAGGAGTCGAAACAAACAAGAAAGTCGAATCGAATGATGATTCGACGCGGCCAGGATAACATAATTCTTCGATGTCGTGAGCTGTGCCAACAATTTATTTTCGACATGTACGCAAATATAGAGAGTGAACGACTAAAATTCATACGACATAATCAAAAGAAACTGCGTGCAGAAGAATATATTCACTTGAGAGACGCTATCAACAATGGCGAACCCGGTGAAATTGGTAACTCTATAATCCACTATAATCCACGTCCGTGTTTATTTATAACGTTAACATGCAATCCAAAGTGGCAGGAGATAACTTATTTACTATTAACAGGCCAAAACTCAATGCATCGTCATGACATCACAGCACGTGTATTTAAACAAAAATTGAAGTCTTTAATGAGTTTCAGAACAAAATTATACGTATTCGGTCAAACAAAATGCTGGATGTATTCTGTTGAATAGCAAAAGCGAGGATTACCTCATGCACACATTTTAAATTGGTTAGTTACCACAAAGATTTTTAATAAAGAAAATAAATAACATTAGAAGATGTTGGGGGATGGCGAGCGAGCGAAGCGAGTGAGCAGGGGGCTTGCCCTCTAGTAAATTAATAAAAATCACTGTCAAACAGATCTTTTCGATCTTTCCGATTAGCCATAATAGCAAAGCTTTTACACTTGGTCTAACATTCAGGCAGGCTCCGGTTTCGCAACAAATTTCCGATTTACGGCAAGTAAGCTTGTGCCTTTTCATACCCGTACTCAAAAAGAGTTAAGGGGTATACTATATTTGTGGTAAAAGTGGATGTGTGTAACGCAGAGAAGGAAAATTTTCCGACCCCATAAAGTATATATATTCTGAATCAGCATCAATAGCCGAGTCGATAGAGCCATGTCTGTCTGTCCGTCCGTCTATCCGTCTGGCCGTCTGTCCGTCTTGTTTGACGCCTCGTTCTAAGAGACTATAAAAGCTAGAGCAATGAAATTTTGTTTCCAGACTCATGTGATATCACACTGAATCAAGTTACTTTCCAAATTGTGCCACGCCCCCCTCCGCCTTCACAAAGGACGAAAATCTGTGGTAGCCACAATCACAATTACGCAGTATCGTAAGGAATGACGATATCTACCAGATTGCCAAATCCGGTACAGATCGGATCATTATTATGGTCAAAATGAAGAAATTAATTTTCAGTTGCTTCCCCACCTCCTCTGGCGTTGCTGACGCTACTCATTCTCTTTCTCACTCGCACAGACAGACGAAACAAAATTTGGTTGCTTTAGCTCTTATAGTCTCTGAGATCTAGGCGCTCATCAGGACGGACAGACGGACGGACAGACATGACTAATCGACTCGACTTATGATGCTGATCAATAATATATATACTTTGTGGGGTCGGAAACGTTTCCTTCTCTGCGTTACACACATCCACTTTTACCACAAATACAATATACCCCTTAACTCTTTTTGAGTTAAAGAGTCAAAAAAATATATATTAAAAGTTTATTTACTTTAAGATCCTGGCATAAAGGAAAAGAAGGATGACACTTTTTAGCAACCGTCAACCGTCCACGACTTCAGACGTTTTTTTTTGTATCGCTCCACCGTGAAAATCAAATAATCGCAAATTAATTCGCGAAAAATAAACTCTCGGGGTATGCATGGGTACTTGTAAAAAGCAACGCGTACTTCTCCATACGCTCGCCAATGGTAGCAGTACCAACAAAAACTGAATCATTGCAAGTGAACGAGGAAAGAGCACGCTCTCTCTCCCCTGCATTGCACAGTGGGTCATGGAGTGCTCAGTTCCCATCCCCCGATTCTTACGGCCTCACCAATGATTTTCTAATAGCAACGACCACAAGTACTATGCCCTCGCTCAAAACGGTGACTTCGACCACAGCAACGACAACAACCACAACAACAACAACTTCAACTGCTCAGCTCCCGGTATTGTTGACCCACTGCGACAATCCCCACCCCTTCCAGCCGATAAACTCGAAAAACGCTAACGGAGCGTTAATTCAGACCGGGCTCGATCGGTATGTACAAATCAAGAGAAAATTGCGCAAGATGCTACAAATAATGCACCCAAAAAATTTAAAACTGCCGATAACGCTGTACAAATAGGGGCGGTGGCAAATAACCGATTCGCGATCCTCAATGTCCAAAATGAGGATCAGGATATAGCCAAACGGCCAAGGCGTCCAGCCCGCCACATATCTATGTTCGGCAGGCAAATTGTGTTGAGCTAGTTAAAAAATTATCAGATAATCAGATATCAGTGGATATGTGGTCAAATACCTCGAAAATGAAAAAATTAATTACTACACCTACCAACTTAAAAGTAGCAAAGGATTACAAGTGGTTATCAAAGGAATCGAACCAACAGTCCCGATATATGAGATAATAGATGGACTTAACGACAAGAGCTTCGAGGTCAAAATCGCTTAGAACATAATAAATATATCTCTTCGGGCAAGCCTACATATTGGCCCAGAGATCCAAAGAAGCAACCCGACTTGATTGATTTTGCAGTTACACAAAGAGTGTTGCAATATCAGATCCATGTAGAACACTTAACAGATTTATCATCTGATTCTACTTCATTCTACTTCAACTTTACGACCATACACAGCTTTCGGGACGCCCACACTTTCTAACATCTAGCAAAACAGATTGGCTTAAATACAGGAAGTGCATAAGTTCCCATATTTGATGGCTGCATTTATTGTAAAGATGACGTTGATAGCTCTGTTGAAGCATTAGTATCCGCAATGTCACTGGCGGCAAAACACTGTATACCAATACTAGCAGCGTGTCAACTTTCCAACAACAGTCGTGTTTCTAGGCACATTGAAGTGCTGCTACGCGATAACACTTTGTGCTCCCACCACCCAACAATCCCGAAGTTACTCCGTCTATCATATTCCAATCAGGAGAAGTCACAAGGGTCATTAAAAACCAAATCTCAAAGAAAAAGAAAGCTCCGGGCCACGATTTCATCTTCCCTAAAAGGATCATAGAATTGCCGAGCTGTGCAGTATATTTCGTCACCATGATATTCAACAACATGATGAAATGGGGCTATTATCCTCAAGAATGGAGGAAATCAGTCATCACCATGATCTATAAATCCGGAAAAGACAAGCGATCAGTATATACCCCTATCAGTCTGCTGCCTTGCCTATCAAAGACATTTGAAATGCTACTCCGGAATCGTATCAAACAACACCTACACAGCAACGGTGCAATCCCGATGCACCAATTTGGATTTCGCGAAAAACATGGAACCATTGAACAAGTAAACCGCATAACCTCTGCGATAAGAAATGCATTTGAAAGACGAGAGTATTGCTTCGCTGTTTTTCTGGATGTCGCCCAGGCCTTCGACCGCGTTTGGCTAGAAGGCTTAATCTACAAAATTAAAATATTACTTCCACAGAACATCCATGGAATATTGGAGTCATACCTACAGCAAAGAAGTTTCGCAGTACGATGCAAAGATTTCCTCTCCGAATATCGTCCAATTGAAGCTGTATACCATCACAGCAGATCTACCGACAAGCAGGCTAACAACAACTTCGACATTTGCTGATGATACTGCCATACTTAGTCGCTCCAAGTGCCCAACAAGAGCAACGGAACATTCGTCATCTCATCTCGTCGCCTTAGAAAAATGACTAGCAGACTAGCGCATACAAGTAAACGAGCAAAAGTGCACGCATGTCACCTTTACCCTTAACAGACAAACTTGACTTCCATTATATCTGAGCAGCATCAACATTCCACAAACCATACCTTGGTGTTCATCTGGATATAGGGCTTACTTTGCGTAAACACATGGAAGCGAAGAGAAATCTATTAAAATTTAAAGCTAATAATGTACATTGTCTAACACGCGTTCACCACTAAAACTGGAGTACAAGTACTTTTGTACAATGCAGCTCTCAAACCCATCTGGATACACGGCTCCGAGCTATGGAAATGCTTGCGCTTGTAATTTATAAATAATACAGAGAGCCCAATTGAAGATACTTATAAATATCAATGGGGCACGGAATGGTACATACGGAATGAAAATATCCATAAAGACTTAAATGTAGGATCAGTTAAAGATGACATTGCCAAGGTGAAAGCAAAGTATCAGGTCAAGCTACAGGCCCATCCTAATAAGACTTAGACTTGCGCAGTCTTTAACCTGGCACACTAGCCATACACGACTCCGGCGAAGAGACCTCTCCACCCAGCAATAATTCTTAGTTAGGGACGTACTCTAAATAATGAAATGAAATAAATTAAATAAATGTATTAGATTAAGATTTGCATGCTTGTCGTCAGTCTCTATTAAAGAAAATTCGATAAAAATATAAATAAAAAAAAACTTTTTAATAATCATCGTAGTCAGAGTCGCAATGCTTTCATGAACATTCATTGCATTTAATGCAGTTTGCGGCGGTCAATTTCCTTGGCAGTAGGTGCAGACAGATGATGCAGAAATCATCATCATCGTTCTAAAAAGCCTTGCTTCGCTTAGCTGTTGGTTTGGCTAATGATGCCTTCCATCCAAGCTCTTTCTGGGCAGAAACAGATGCCTGGCTATTTTTTAGCTTCGCACCTTTCTCAGCTGCTTTATTCTTCAAAGAAGCAAGCCAGTGTGGTGAGGTAAGTATGGAGCTTTTCATTGGCTTTCTTCCAAGATTCGAAGGCTTATGTGGAGTAGCCGTTTGCAGAGGACCAATATCTTCTTAAAGTGACAGGCAGAGAGAGAAATAGCTAAAAGCCCATGACCCAGCGCAAACATCTAAATCAGTTTGATGTTCTGTGCGGTATGTACATTGTGTGATTGTATGCGTGATATGAGATCGCATGCTGCCGTGTAGCGGCTGCCTCGTCTAGAATCGATATCAAGCTCAAAGCTCACTTAACGTGCGCTTTAAATGTTATTATTTTGTACAACATTACCATGAACAACGATATTATGCAGTTTCATAACCAAATACACGCATTAAATACAAAAATCAGGTGGTCCACAACAGGTATTGTGTGTGTGTCATAACCGGGCAAAACAGACATTTTTCCAAAAAACCAAAACAATATGTTGTGCATATATTTTGGTTAAAAACGAAAATAGTTCACAAACTACAATGATCACACTACAAGGAAAAAAAAAACCTAAAATATTTGCACAAAATTTACATCTATTTTTTCGCACTTCAAAAATAATAAAATTTACTTATAAGTTTTTTTTCCCCCATTTTTTTTTAATGCTCACAGCACCTAGACTGTTGAATATGTAAACTTAAACAACGCACTGTGTCTTCTTAATTTCCTTTTTGTTATGCATTATCCAGCATAAGTACATATGTATGTGTGCGTCGCAATGAAGCGACGTTCTCTCGTCTTCCTTTTTGATTGTAATTCCGTCTGCCTTTGACGGACCTCTTTTTGCTCTTCATTATTTAGTCACAAATAAATACTACAACGAATAGGTTATGGGCCCAGAATTTCTGTCTGCGGCGGTTGAAAGTGATTTTTCTGACTTTCTGAAATTGTGACTGGATCGATTGCGAAAATGGGTTCGTCTTTCCATTCAATCGATAAGCTCGACAATGAGAATTATAGCGCGTGGGTAATCCAAATGAAAAGCGTGCTAATACACTCTGAGTTGTGGTCAGTAGTGTGCGGTCGAGAAGTGAAAAATGAAGAAGATAATGATGCGCAGAAGGCACAGTTTGATTTAAAAGACGAGAAGGCTCTTGCGAGTATTATGCTGTGTATCAAGCCATCGCAGATAAACTATGTGAAAAACTGTACATCTGCAAAAGAAGCATGGAAAGTTCTAGCGGGTATCCATATGCCATCAGGCCCCGCGCGTCGCATAAGCCTGTTAAAGCAGTTGTTGTTCGTAAAAATGAGCGAAAGTGAATCGGTATTAAACCACGTAAATAATTTTTGTGCGATCGTGGAAAAACTGAAAGAAATTGACTTAGCAGTTCCTGAAGAAATTTTGTCCATTCTGTTGCTATCGAGCCTGCCCGAGGCCTACGAAAATTTTGTCGTAGCAATGGAGACACGTGATTGTCTGCCAAATTTGAATTCTCTCAAAGTAAAGCTTCACGAAGAAGGAGACAGGCGCAAGGCAAATCAAGAATGCGCAGAGAAAAGAGAACAACGAGCGTTCGGTTCGGGTGTTAAAAAATGGTCGTCGTCAAAGCAGAAGACGAATAACGAAAACGGACAGAAGAACACGAACGGGCCGAGTGGCATGATTTGCTGGTCGTGTGGTCGTCGTGGACACAAGGCGTCAAAGTGTAGAGCAAAGAACAATCAAGAAAACAAACCGAAAGAGAATAACGAAATCGAAAGAGAGAAATCGTATTCCGTTTTTGCATGCGCTTCTAATACTCTCTTTCCGAAGAGTATGTGGTGTGTCGACAGTGGTGCCACGACTCACTTGTGTTGTGAGCGATCTCGTTTTTTGGAATTCAAAGATCACAAAGAGCGAATTGCATTAGCAGGAAATAGCTACATAGAAGCTGAAGGGCGCGGCACAGTGAATTTGATTTGGGAAAATAGCCACATAAAACTGGTCGACGTTTTGTATGTGAAGGAATTGCAATGCAATTTTATGTCGGTGTCCAAGGCCATTGAAAATGGTTTCTCTGTTGAATTTACAAAAACAGAAGCGCGTGTGAAAAACAATAAAGGCGTCGCCATAATGGTTGCAAAAAAGCAACACGATTTATTCTTGTTTCAAAATCAAGAAAACAAATGCTTAAATGTACAAGCAAATCCAGTAAACGTGTGGCACGATCGTTTCGGACATTTAAACTATGGAAGCCTAAAAAAGATGATGTGTGAGAAAATGGTCAGCGGTATTGAAGCAAGTGCATTAAATGACATCAACGGCCAGGTGTGCGAAACCTGCGCAAAATGCAAAATTTGTGTAATGCAATTCCCAAAAGCTAGTGCAAGCCGTGCCAACAATGTTCTTGGATTGGTGCATACTGACATTTGCGGACCAATGAATAAAAACTCCTTAGGCGGAGCTCGGTATTTCGTAACATTCATCGATGACAAATCGCGCTATGTGTTTGTTGACTTTCTGAAGACAAGAGACGAAATCTTAGTCAAGTTCAAACAATTTAAATCATTCGCGGAAAATCAATCTGGAAAGAAGTTGGTACTTTTGAGAAGCGATAACGGTCGCGAATACTTGAGTGACGCGTTTGAGTCATTTCTTGTCGACAACGGGGTGAAAAGACAATTAACGGTGCCTCATACCCCCCAACAGAATGGTGTCGCGGAACGAGCCAATCGTACATTGGTAGAAATGGCCCGCAGCATGCTCTTTCATGCAGGATTGGACGAGCGATTCTGGGCAGAAGCAATCAAAACTGCTGCATATTTGCGTAACCGTGCAGAATCTTCAACTTTACCTGGGATGACACCGTTTGAAGTGTGGACAGGAAGGAAGCCCTGTGTCAGCCATCTGCGGATCTTTGGTGCGAAGGCAATTGTTTTGAATAAAACTCACCATACGAAATTTTTGCCAAAAGGCGAAGAACATTATTTGGTCGGTTATTCTGAAACAGCAAAGGCATATAGACTGTTTAATCCCGAAAAACAGAAAGTGATTGAGGCACGAGACATTATTTTCATCGAGAACACCCTGTATAGGAATCGCAAAGCTTCGGCGAGTGCTGCAGAGTATGTGCAGCCGCAACTTGTCGAATTCCAGGAGCATTCTATTCCGGACGAAGAGGTCCTGAACGTGGCTAGTGAGGATGAATCCTTAGATGAAATGGACGATATGCGAAACACAGAGGAGCCAGAAGGTTCAGATGGAGTTGACGATGACAGACAGTCGGTCGTCGGACAGCCGATTTCAGAAGGAGCACGAAGGGGTCGCGGGAGACCTAAAAAGGTTTATACGGGTCGGCCTGGACGCCCAGCGAAGGAATATCACATGCTGAACACCGTATCGGCTGAAAATATTGGTGTCCCTGCTAATGCAAATGAGGCATTGAAGAGTAATCATGCAGCGGACTGGCGTGCTTCAATGAAAACGGAAATGAACAGTCTTCTCAAAAATAAGACTTGGTCTCTAGTCGATCTACCAAAGGGTGAAAAACCAATCGGATGTATGTGGGTGTACGCACTAAAGCGTGACAAGGATGGCAACGTCGAGCGCTTTAAAGCCCGACTTGTTGCTAAAGGTTGTGCTCAGCGATATGGAGTCAATTTCACCGAGACTTTTTCACCGGTTGCCAGATACTCAACGATCAGGCTGGTCATGGCGTTGGCTGCAGAACACGGGTGGTATATGCACCAAATGGACGTTTCTTCAGCGTATCTTAATAGCGAGTTACATGATGTCATCTACATGCGTCAGCCGGAAGGATTCATTGATCATCAATATCCTGAGCGTGTGCTGAAGTTGCACAAATCGTTGTATGGGCTGAAGCAGAGCGGCAGGGAATGGAACGAGAAACTCAATTCTACACTCATCAAGCTTGGTTTTCTACCCTGTCCCAGCGAGCCGTGTTTGTATTCTAGAAAATTGTCTACTAATATTTGTATTATTGTTGTATACGTAGATGATCTTCTAATAGCCAGTTCCGACAGAGGATATCTCGAAAGCGTCAAGACTGCCATTGCTGACGAGTTCAAAGTGGTCGATGGCGGCCAACTAAAGCATTTCCTAGGCATGGAAGTGGAGAGAGATGGCGAGACCGGAAGCGTGAGGGTTGGCCACAAGCAGTATATAGAGGATCTACTCAGAGATTACTCTATGCAATGCTGCAAGCCAAATGTTACACCACTAGAGGCAGGACATCAAGTAAAATGCGACAAACCGAGCTGCCTACGCGTTAATCAGGTGGCCTATCAATCTTTGATTGGGTCACTGATGTATCTGGCTATCACCACTCGTCCCGATATTCTCCATTCTGTGGCGAAATTGGCGCAACAGAATGCTGATCCCCACACTGAACATGAAGTCGCTGCCAAACGTGTGCTTCGATATCTGAGAGGCACAGCTGATCGGCAGTTGCATTACCATCGTACTGGTCGTGCAATACATTGTTATGTGGACGCCGATTGGGCCAGCGATACAACGGACCGCAAATCATACAGCGGTTGGGCCTTCTTTGCTGCAGGAGCTGCATTTTCATTCGAATCCAAGAAGCAGAGTGTGGTCGCCCTTAGCAGTACGGAGGCTGAATATGTTGCACTATCAATGGCGTCTAAAGAAGCGGCCTACATCATCAAGCTGGTTGACGAATTGGGTGTTGGCGTTGGAAAGCTCCGTCCAGTGAAGATCTTCAGCGATAATCAGAGCGCTCAACATCTTGTTAAGAATGCGACCTTTCATGCACGAAGCAAACACATAGATATTAAATATCATCATGTTAGGGAAATGTTTAAGAAAAATTTAATTGAAATAGAATATGTTCCCACTGAAGAAATGATATCTGATGTTCTAACGAAAAATTTGTCTAAAGTTAAGCACGAGAAATGTATAAAATTAATGGGATTATGCTGATTGTAATTTAAAATGATATTTGTAAAGTCAAACATAATGCGTTGAGAAGGAGTGTTGAATATGTAAACTTAAACAACGCACTGTGTCTTCTTAATTTCCTTTTTGTTATGCATTATCCAGCATAAGTACATATGTATGTGTGCGTCGCAATGAAGCGACGTTCTCTCGTCTTCCTTTTTGATTGTAATTCCGTCTGCCTTTGACGGACCTCTTTTTGCTCTTCATTATTTAGTCACAAATAAATACTACAACGAATATAGACCAAAGCAGCTTTTTCTTTCGGTATAAGCACAAAACTGCGTATTATTAACGAATATGACTCCCAATACTCAACAACAATACTCACAACTAGTACCTGGTCCACAACAGGGCCCTCTCCCGTACAAATATCATTTCCAAATAGAACACGAATTACCGACTCCTTTTCCATTTTATCGATAAGCTTAGAACAAATGATACAGAGCATTCGTTTGATTCACAGACCCGCGGATAAAAAAAAAAAACCCAATAGAGACTTTAATTCCCAGACCTCAGGGTTCTGTTCCCACTCCATCAACTAGTGTTTTGCATTTTTACCCACCGCAGAGGTCGAATGGAAACTCAATGGAAAAGAAAACAACTGACAAAAAGAAAGTTTTGCCAAAACCACTAAGAGCAAGCTGCCAATCAAGTGACGAGACGCACTGTAATGGACCTACATTGCATACGTTTTTAAGCACCCAGAGCAGCGCCCCCAGCACTCTGCTGGTACCAGTAGCCGGCACCCGCAGCACCGCACAGAAGCCGAACTGCATTTTGTTCATGAGAAGCATAACATAACAGAACTTAAAATTTAACGCTCATTCTTTAGCACAAAATCATCCACTACACTAGAAATTACAGTTACCATTTGACTTGGGTATTCGGGTATTTTCTGGTCCATGTATCCCTATCCATATGAATTAAGTACTGTCCGTCCCTGGAAATTTTCTTACACATCTTACGTTTATATTTGCAGATTTGTCATGAAGTATCTTTGATAGGTACGAGAATGCACGGAGTCTTTAATGTTTCCAGGGTATACTGTCCACGTTTTGCCAATGCTTTGTCGGAGGAGCCAGCCAAAACGGACGGGACTTCGAAGCGTTTAAATGTGATTACATTCAACAGAATTACATTAAATAATAAGAGTGACAGCCAAAGCTATCTCGGTCTTCACTCTGCAAGGTTTGCTGTGAAATGGCAGCCAATTTTCTACAACAGGGAACGTGCGCCGAGTGGTGGCGCCGGAGCTCCACGCCGGCTGCCTGGACAGACAAGACAACAGCTTCGTCAGTTTCATTTTTACAGATTTGACATTTTAAGTCTAATACATAACTTATGGCAGCGGCGAAATTTGGCCAGCTCCAGGAAACAGGGCTGGACAACAGTGTTATGGCTGAAAGTGGCTCCCGAACAGCACAGTTTTAGGGTATTGATGATGCGCGCCTGCAGCCATGCCATCTCCACGCAGTCGGAATTCGTAGGTTTCTGGGGAGTCATGCGATAGCCAAACAAAATTTTGAAACATTTAGCCTGTCCAAACCAAAATGCACATGGTGTGTTTCGCAGTACGTCTTTTGCTTTGAGTTTCTGGGTGTACAGGAACAGGACTTGTCCTATGTATAATGGAGATCCCAAAAATGAGGAATTGCTATTAATTTCCATTCTACTGTATTAGTACATTTAGATTTGTGTAGAAGTCAGCCAGTGATCTTTAATGACAAGTGCTACGAAAATTTTGAGAGAGATGCGCAGTCCGCCTTACCCGTCCTACCAAATCCTCCTTCCCGCACTCCCCAAGAAAACAATCTGGCCTTTCTGAGAAAGACTGTTACGTTACATGTGCGAATTTGGATTTTTAAACTTCATGAAAAATTATTTTTATAATGAAAAACAAATAAAATCATAGATTGTATCCCTGTTTTTAAGTATTTTTTTTTGTAAGTGCAATAGATTTTACATAAAAAAACCTTTTAATAGTCTGTGACTGTTATGTTACACCAAAAATTGCGGTAGAATTCTTTTTCATAACAAGGCAGCCAAATTTTGTTTCTGTCAAATATTTCATTAGGTTACTTTCTAATAACATAATTCTACTTAAAAATTTTAATGAGCAAGTAAACAAAAATTTTTTGTTTTAATATTACAAGCCTTTTTGCTACGTGCCATGTTTTTATTCATTTATTTATACGATGCCCGATCCAACGACCGAAGAAGTAAAAATTTTCGAAACTATCAATAGGTATCGTGTTGGTCATAGTGTTTTATGAAACATCAGGAACAGTATAAACAAAATCCGATTAAGTCGGCTAATAGGCAATTCAGTAGTCGAATGTGGTCATTAGTAAGGTCGGGACAGTGCACTATGGTCCAGAAGGCCGTTTTTTTGGAATAAAGTCGAAATTTTGATGTGAATGTATAGTATTTTGGATTTGTGTAAATTTGTGCTAATAAATCTTTTAAAATATGGAAAAAAAATTAAGGTATGTAGTATATAATGTATATAGTTTTTTATGTGTAGTTCTAGGATTTAAGTGTTGTGTAATGTCGAATTTATGAGTAGATTTGAAGAAAACTAACTTTCGTCCCCTGTGTTTCGTGGACAATAACTAACGACTTGTTAACGACCTTACAAAAACTAATTGTTTTGCCATAACCTATTTTATTTAAAGTTTCCATTTTCGAAATCCTTAAAAAAATCTCTATCAGATGCGTAATTTCAAAATAGCTAAAGCGCCCACTCAGAACAAATGAGCGAGAACACAACGAACAAAAACAACATACATGTTGATGTTGGGCACGTTCAACAATTGTCTATGAATTGGAATTCCAATCGGCCGTCAAGTCCCAGAAGAAACGTAACGAGCTACTCTCATTTCACTTTCTATAAGAAACCGTCATTACCTGCAAGGAAACAGACGGAAGAACATAGTTAATATTCAACATTCAATATATGTATGTATGTTCATACAAAAATATGTATTAATGTATTTCAATGTGAGTATGGAGAAAATGGGCAATGGGAAAGATAGGAAGATAAAAGGGAAGTAAATTGGAAAATTATTTTAATCTATGTAAGTATGTAGGCCACTTTGTGTGTACAGTGTGTGTAATACATTTTTCGTTAATTTCTTCGCTTTGTATTTCATTTTCCATCAAAGATACAACCGGAACATTCCGGACGGAGGAAGCCCTAATACACATATGTACATACATACATCTGTACATATTTCAATGAATGTAGGTCATTTATGATGGACGTATTCGATGTGTAGCCGAAGCCTAAGTCGTAACTGTAACCATATCGCTGGGTGCAAAGGTTCGCCCGGAGCGACACGACACACCGCAACATTAAATGACTCGTCCCACCCATCCTATCCGTTCGCAGGGTCGGGCCATGGCACCGCTGTTTACACAGGCGACAAGCCGAGCTTACTACACAGTCATCGGCTTGGCTCCTTGACTCTTGTTCGATTTTCCCAGAGCTCTTTTTGGCTTTGATTGCCTTTCATGTACCTACATACATATGTATGTATGTATCTTAAATATACGCCTTCAGTTTCTTTATTATCAAGCCCGAAACAGTGCAGGAATTTTAATTGTCGTCAATAAAAATATTGACCTTAACCTAAAAAATTTAAATTCCCGTGAAATTATAACGGTCGCAAATAACACTACTCGACAATATTGAACGTTTTTTTCTCGATGTGGCCCAAAATGATTTTCTAAACGATTTAGGGATTTAAAAATTTTTAAAGAATATTGTTTTTTTATGGTTTAGTTTTTTATTTTTAAGAATTTTTGAAATTTTGAATTTTTTTATTTTTTTTTCAAAGGTAGTGCTTTTTTTACATAACTTAAGTATCTTATATCTGGTTGCACAGAACTGCAAATGCAAATGTAAAAAAAAAATATTTTTGGCATGAATTTTTAATTTTAAATAGACGCATTAATTAGGCGTCGTTTAAGATATCGTTTGTAAGAATCGATGGAAAAACGGTTAAGTTGCAGCCGTTTGACCAAAACGACTCAAACGTCATTATCAAATTTTAACTTAAAAGCTTAATATCTTCCGGACGTTAAGCTATAGATAAAAACAGTCTGTCGGATCTATAGCTGCATTTTCCAGCTTTTCAGAACTGCAAAGTTCTATGCAATCAGATATAAGATACTTAAGGTTTGTGAAAAATAAAAGCACTACCTCTGAAAAAAAAACATGAAAAAATACCAGATCTTAAAGAATTCTTAAAAAAACAAACTAAAACATAAAAAAACCATACTTCTTTAAAAAAATTTAAAATCCTGAAATCAGAAAAAGTTATTTTGGGCCACAGCGGAAATGTCGTGTCGACTAGTGTAATTTAACAGACGTCAGTTAAAATGCACTTATTAAATTAATTTGACATAGCTAGATCTTGGCACAAGATTAGTTGCTAACAACCATGGACAGACAAGCTGGTTAATTCAAATTATTCTATCGGCGGTGGCACAAATAACTTAAGCGTTTTTGCATCGTGAGGTTTGCCAAAACCCCCTTCAAAGTTCGTAAGTGACAGAGGCGGGCGGTGGTGCCACAGTGACATTCTCACCGAATTCCAACTGAATTGGACTCAGCTGATTACAGCGCTAAAAAAAATTTCATTCGTAGAGAGTGTTACAGTTTTGGAAAGGTTATTGAATTTCTGATTTATCAGCAGCAGAATAATTCAAGCATTCCAATGTTTAATTCAATATAAAATGTAAAATATTCAGTAGAATTTCCATTCGCTGTCGGCGTAAAAATCCGTCTCGATCTAAGAACTTTTCACATAGAATTTTAATTCTAAGAACTTAATTTTGTTCGGAGTTCTTAATTCCCATGGGGGTTTCTTTTAATGGTTTTAAATTAAAGTTTTCATTATTAAAATAGAGTAAAAGACGTAGCAAATGAAGCGTGGGATCAATGTATTAAATTAATTATTAATACCAAAAAAAAAAGGTTTTTAAATGACAGTTAATGAAATTATAAGTCAATTGATAAAAGTTTTAATATATTTTAATAAATATATATAGAAAAACATCGGAACTGAACTGCATGGACATTTCCATTTTATTGTCTGTTAATTTTTAGATCTGGGTGGACCTTGCCATAGAAATATGTCAATACATATGCAAACTTAACATATTAAAACATCCTTCATACATATATTCGGTGATAAACATCACCGTTTGCGAAGTACGAACTATCGCATATCCCATCCAATAATTGCACGATAGACAATCCATTTTAGTTGTCCGTCAAGGCGGAGCAGTTGGGCTGTCCTCTTTCAGAAGCACTTTATAATGGAGTAATCCCGGGCCATCGCCATCGTATGAATTGGTTAACACTAGCGCTGGGACACATTCAGTGAAATATCCATGGATTAACCTGAATTCGATACGTTTCGATTGCAAATTTCCAACAATGTGAATCTAGGTTGATAATTTTCATGGGTGCAGAATGCAGAAAGCTAACATGTGCTGAGTCGGTCTCATTCCGCTTCCAGCTCTTCCGATAAATTGATGAGCTCAGCGGCAAACGGCAAACAGTCAAACATTCACACTCGAACACTCCCACATAATTAACACTTTGGTGGATGGTGGATAAATATTTATCATGTGTGCAGAAAGTAGACTGCGGCGCTGAGCTGTGGTGTGCTGTCCGACCTGGCCAATAAATTTATGCATGCTACAAATAATAGAGCGACTTGACTGCCACTCCAGCAACAAAATCCCCAAAGACGACGACAAGGGAGGACGAAGGAGAGCGATAAGTTGCGTCGCCCCATTCGAGCTATGGTGCGTGTGTGACATGGGGTGGTCTCGAGAACGTTATTTTCTGGATAATCAATGCTTTGGATTGCCTCTTGGCCTGGTATACGTATGTACACGTATACGTACACGCCCCAAACGAGCTCGGTGTGTGAATTGCGGTGTGTCCAATGGAAAAAGAACCATGTCCATAGGCAGACGCTAATTGAACATATCGGAATACTTCGAATTTTTCGAATGATTTATTGAGCTTTAAAAGAAAGCTTTGGATCGATGACTTCGATAAATGTAACATGACAATACGTAATTCAAATAATGTATTATATTTGGAACATCATTAGGGTACATCAGTGATAGCCACGCATACGCTTATGTATATACCAATACTTAAAGAGGTCGAAGTCAATTTTTGTTTTTTAAAACGAAATGAAGAAGAGCCCCCCACTGTTCACTGCAGGGTAGAGCTTTCCAATGATATTTTTGTACCCGTACTCGAAGAGTTAGGGTATATTGGATTTGTGGTAAAAGTGGATGTGTGCAACGCAGATAGGAAACGTTTCCGACCCCATAAAGTATATATATCCATGATATATCCATGTCTGTCTTTCCCTCCGTCTTGTTTGACGGCTAGTTCTCGGAGACTATACGAGCAACCAAATTTTATTTACGGACTCATGTGATATCACATGTATTCAAAGAATTTGGCACGCCCTCTTCCGCCTTCGCAAAGGTCAAACGTCAAAAACTGAAAACTGATAAAATATAAAAAAATTCCACATAATTCATAGCCTCACATATATTATTCTCCTACTTTGGGATATATAAAGCTGAACCCAAATCTAGCCAGAGTTGAATTTTCCCAATTTTCTCTCTATTTCTCAGTTTTTCTTCAAGTGTGTTTGGGCAGAGTTTGGTCGCCTCCTCTTTGGTGTTTTCATTACGTTCGCGGTTAGTTTTGGATGGCATGGCACACAGATACATATGTATGAACATTCTTCCTGGAAAGGAAGAAGCACGGGTAAGCCGTCGCACAGTGGCATATTTTCAAACAAAAACTGACTTTATGAACGCTGATTGGCCAAACTCAACATATACTGATTTATTTAGCTTAGACTTGAACGGTACTGTTAGCTATATGACTTAGAAAATTTTTCAGCGTAGAGAGGGATGGCATGAGAGACAAAATGCAATATTGTTTATTTGTAGCCATCTCTAGACACGTCTAATGGCTTTCAGTCGAACAAATGACGCACTACTTGATACAAAAAATGGATGTTTTCCAGCAAAACACAGCCACCAAGCCGGCAAAATTGTATCCGCAAACTAAAACAATCGATTAATTCTGCAGCAGCGCTGCTCAACTGGGTAGCCAGCTTGACACATATAGTTCTCTCGCTCTGACTGCAGGCATTTCCCATAAGGCCATCTCTATTGTTCCAGCTAGTCATTTAGCAAAATCTAATGTCATATTTCTAAAAGTGGCTTTGAAAGTGTGACCAAATGTTCGTTTGCTTTGTACAGAGTCAGAAGCACGCTGCACATGGTCGTCTTTAATAACTAAAACATTGTAAGACAGTTATTTGGATTAAACTTGGATAAAATGAAATTGCACATAAAGGTATTGTCTTGATTTCTTCAATTAAACTTATGAAAAATACGTGTTTTATTTTGTGTAAATAGTTTTTTATACACGTAAGCTTTTGTGTTTGTTTTTGTTTCATCTTTCGTTCAAGTTTTACGTGTTTGTTCCCCATAGTGTGTCGAAAATAACTTTTCATGTTATTTTTTAGAACATACATATTAGATCACTGCACGAATCCACATGATTCATAAAATCACAGTATACTCATGCCCCTTCAATGCGCTCGATCATTACGAATCATGCCTTCAGTCAGATTCACCCGAATCACTAAAAAACCGAATCAGAGCACTGCGAATCAGCAAGCTTCGTTCGCATGTCTCTGAACTGATTCTGAACATACTTCGGATTTCGTGTGCCCTGCGGCTATGCACATTCGGTCTTTTTTTTCACTGAAAAAAAGGTTGTACGACAATTTTGCTTTTATTTGGCGAAAAAAATTCTCTTGTTGAATCTGAAACAGATTTTTTCAGTGTAAAGCAAGTAAAACGTACGCACACACACAACTACAGATTTTCAGAACGAGGACAAAGCTAAAAACTAACAAATTGGTGTATTGCTTTCTCGTTCTCTCTACCAGAAAATCAAGTGGAGAGTAAAATAGAGAACAACCCGAACTGTTCGGATCTGACACAGTAAAAATTACGAGACATGCTTCGTTCGGTCCGTTTTGTGCGTGCGATTCGAATCTATGAGAAAGGATCTATGGATCGGACGAAGCGAATACCGAATCACTGCGAATCGATTCGGTTGCCCGTTCATGCAGGGCTCTAATAGATATGTAAAGATTATAAAAATGTTGAGCTGAGCTCATGTAGCATTTCATAAACTAACCTAAGTTTCTTTGTGGTTGTGTCAGACCTGTGTGGACCTCCTAAAATTGATTTTCCAGAAGTCGTCGATCTTAGCTTGCAAAATATGACGAGTCGCGGCTTCTGTGTTATGGTCTTCTTATTTTTCTCATTTCCAAATTGTCTTTAGAAGCAAATATTGAAAAGTTTTATCGGTTTTCATGGATACTGATTTAACATTGTAAATTAAATAACATATAAGCTAAGAAAAATTTAGAAATAATTATTCTCTGGGTGGTTTGAGCGTTTGATCGCGCCCATTTTAGCACATTATAAGTTTTACACTTCATAGGGCACCCAATAAAATTTTCATCTCGATGGGTCTTCTAAAAGTATTTTTGGCCAATCTCCCCATATAAATAAATGCACCTGTGCGTCGATCGGATACGCTGGGCATTAAATATGTTGCTTTGCTTGCTACATATGTAAATACATGGATCAGAGCAGCTATCCGCGCAGTTGGGTCTGCTGCAAGGCATCGACTGACAGATAAAAGTAAGGTAACTGCACTGAGCACAGCAAAAAAGTATTCATTTTGCATTTGAAAATATTTCCGCGCGGGGTTTCAATTCTCTTTTCGACTATGCCTCATCCCTGACCCC
The DNA here is from genome assembly GCA_035043285.1 of Drosophila subsilvestris. Taxonomy (NCBI): domain Eukaryota; kingdom Metazoa; phylum Arthropoda; class Insecta; order Diptera; family Drosophilidae; genus Drosophila; species Drosophila subsilvestris. The sequence continues at coordinate 415,463 of JAWNNB010001592.1, read as the reverse complement.
GACCCGCTGCTGACTGTTTGTCAGCGAGAATGTTTGAGACAGCGCAGCGAACAGTTCAGGGCCAGCGCAGCGAACAGTTCAGGGCGGGCCCTACTTTTTCACGCCAGTTCTCTTAATTTTCCTTTGAAATAAAAACCTTATAAATTTTATTTTTTTATACCCGTACTCAAAAGAGTTAAGGGGTATACGTATCGAGGTAAAGTGGATGTGTGTAACGCAGATACGGAAATTTTTCCGACCCCAGTAAACTATATATATTCTTGATCAGCATCAATAGCCGAGTCGATAGAGCCATGTCTGTCTGTCCGTCAATCTGTCCGTCTGTCTGTCTGTCTGTCTTGATGAGCGCCTAGATCTCAGAGACTATAAGAGTTAGAGCAACCAAATTTTGTTTCGAGACTCATGTGATATCACACTGCTACAAGTGTATTTCAAAATTTCGCCCCTCCCCCTTCCGCAATCACAAAGAACAAAAATCTGTGACAGCCACAATTTTAAAGATACGATAAAACTGAAAACTATCGTATGACCATATCTACCAGGTTGCTGAATCGGAGTCACGATCGAATTATTATTATAGCTTCCCCCACTTCATCTCTGCGATGCTGACGCTACTTATTTCTCTCACGCTCGCACACACTGTTTCCTGTGCAGTGCGCGACCGTTGCGGAGAAGATGTAGACAATGAATTACATACACAATGTAGAATATACATTTTAGATGTATAATCGACATTTTAGATGTAGATGGCACATGTGCAAAAATGTTAAATTTGAAAAATTGCACAATTTTATATACTGACTGAGTACGGGTCAAAAGTAGAGTCGCGTCCAGAAGCGACTCACACGTTCCTTCTCGTTAGCTTTCATAATGGCAAACAAACATTACAATCAGATGTGAGATTCTTAGGTTTTGCGAAAAAGAAGCGCTACCTCTGACAAAAAGCATACAAAAAATTAAATTTTTTTGTGAATTCTTTAGAAAAGATCTTATCCAACAATTTTACAGACCAAAATCTATCAGAAAAAGTTATTTTTGTTCCCAAGCCTAGTACTCAGACGCGCTAAATATTCCGTGGACCGAAATCAGGGAGGATATTCGTATGAAACCGATAAGAGCTCATCCCTGTTTTTCGGTCGACCGAAAATTTCGCAGCAGGCGTTTCGCAGATCAGTACTCAGTTCCGAAAAGCAATTCGATACATACTAGAAAAGCAACCGATGGTATTTTCCCATCTCGATCGGAATGGGTATATTTCCATTTACGTCGATCCAAATGACACACACACACCCACTCTAAAAATGGAAAGCAGCTACAAGTGAAATAAAGAAAACAAATGTAATCTAATTAAGGGTAGAATGAATACAGATGATATGGATATTATTATTTATTAATTTTATAACCGGTACTCAATTTAATCAATCAAAAGGAAATATAAACAATGTTTATTGCATATCTGTACTGCAGGATCGGATTTATCCAATATTGCAGTGTGCATTATCGTCCTCCAGCTCCACAGCGCCCACAAATAACACATTTCTGCTTGCTTTAATACAACACATGACATTTTAACAGATTTCTGTTTGTAAAGCCTAGTACTCAGTTCCGAAAAACAGCTCGCGAACAGAATCAGGGTTGATATTCGTATGAAACCGATAAGAAATTTTTTTGGTCGAAAACTGTTTTATAGGCTCTGTACGGAAGGCAGTACTCAGTTCCAGAAAAACAGGGTCGGTATATACAGAAAAGTATCCAATAGTATTTTCCGGTATCTTTCTACCCCCCTGTAAAGTTATATAAATTGCATATAATTTGCTAGCAAGTTCGAAGCAACCACTGCAATATGAGAGCAAAAAACAAAATGAGATATTGAAATAATGAACACAAATAGAAACTAATTAATGCAGCACTATATGAAGGACAATTATATGGATATTATAATATATTATTTTTATTAATTTTCATGAATATAAATAAAATATGGTTTTCAAACATGTTGTCCTCACGGTGGTCGGCACGGGCGGTGTCGCTATCTGCTGCTGCTGATAGTCAGACAAACTACCTTGCCAATAAAATATTGGGGAGCCCAGGATATGCCTGGGGAAGAGCGACCCCAGCCGAAGAAGTGCATTTCATTAACTTTTAACAAAACCAAGCATCTGTCTGAGCAGTGTAACCGTACGGAATGCAGTGCACACCTCTGGTCACGCCACATGGCCGCTAGCGAATTATATGACATGAGTTCGCTACCGAACAGTTTTTGGATCTGAGTACTAGGCTTAAAACAACACAAAACAGTGTAACCGTAGATCACGCAGTTTGACCACTTTGGTCACACTAGGCACCGAGCGAATTTACAACACTTTCGGTCGACCGAAAATTTAGCGCATCTGAGTACTAGGCTTTACGGAAAAATCGTGTTGAGTAGTGTAAATAATTCTTTATTTCGTTTCGGAGCAACCCTACCCTTTTCCATGTTCTTCTTACTTCTAGTTATAGGATTAAAGCGACATATGTACATTTATGTAAATAAATATGTGGGAATATGAATATGTGGAGCAGGTTTTAACGATGGGTTAAATGATTTCCGATTCTGTGCAAGTTTCAGAAAGGGGTTGAAGGTACAAATCTTAAAAGACTGTGCTCAAAATTTCACGGGAACATTATCTCCATTTACAAATGTCGCGCCCACAGTAGTTGGGCGGCAACTCTTAATTTTGGTTCAGCAATTGGTTCTTTTAGCCAGAAAAGCTCTCTATACATATTTATTTATTTTTGTATTATACGTGTAGACAACAACATTATTCATTAATCGAGCGGTGTCGACCGACTAAAATACGCGCGTTAAATTTAAATTGTCATAATTAAATGTGACATCCCCGCCATTTTAAATAAGAAAAAGCTTTAGCAAGAAAATGCGCCAAAATCAATGCCCATAGATTAAGTCGACTGTCTGTCTCTCAATTTGTCTGGCTGTCTCCACTCCAACGGCTATCTGGCTATATGAATCGAACCTGATCTCATTTAAAACGGGGTGCTAATTGTATCGACCTTAGCCACAGAGGCAAGGCGCGGCAGTCTCATCTGCGTCCGTTCCTATTAGAGCTTGACGCGGGTATCTGTTTATCAGCTGCTTTTTAATTTATTTTTTATCGCAATTAAGTAATCCGTTTAATGGCATTGGGCTACGACCACGACCAGTTCTAACCGCGCTCGTGGTCTGGCTGCCTGGCTGTCCGGATAGCTGGCTGGCTGTCTGGCTGGCTGTCTGGCTGACTGACTGACTCTTTGGCGTAGTTGGGTGTGCTTGTCCAACCAAATGCATACATAATCTCAATCAATCAAATGTAATTATAAACTCTATTTACTCGATATCTGCCCCACAACCGTTCAAGTCTAATGCAGATTAGTTAGATCGACGGGGCGTCGGAGGAGGCGATGTAGGAGGATGCGGATGAGGATGCGTTGCAGCCAGCTATGGCAATTAATGGCGTCTAATAGCTCCTGACAGTCCCTGACTTGCACTTCAATGCAGCCGAGCAACTTGCGGTTGCACCAGGCCCGGGTGAGGCAAGACGGCTGGCGAAGAGGCGAGCCAGAGCCCAGGTAAGCCTGGAATAAATGCAGATTCAAGTGGATGTGGAATTCAAGTGGGAAATGGGACACAATCTAGGGCTGGGGCGTAAAAACGATGGATTAGGCCTGAAGATAATAATTTGATCGAAAAATCTACTTTTAAACATTCAGGTCGCGATTCTTCTGTACATACATATGTAAGTATGTACTTATGTGTTATATTTAATTATGTAAATATGTACATTTGATTTTATCAGCATTCGATACTCCTTTCCCCTTCCTGCTATTCCTTCAAGAATTCTTCTGTACATACATATGTAAGTATGTACTTATGTGTCATATTTAATTATGTAAATATGTACATTTGATTTTATCAGCATTCGATACTCCTTTCCCCTTCCTGCTATTCCTTCAAGAATTATTTTGTCAGGTACCCATTCTGGTTCTGGTAATGGAAGAAGCACCTAGTGGACAATTGGATGAAATTAAGTTAGGTATGGCTTTCTTTGTTATTATTATTATTACATATGTATGTACATATGTAGTTGCCTTCTTTGTTGGCTTTTGTTAATTAAAATTCGAACTACAGGACAAAAGTGCATGCCACTCGCATTTCCCTATTTGAAATATATAAAAATTTAAGAGCTTGTCCCGAATCCTCTATTCCCACGCACTCGCACACACTCGTACACTCGACACTTAAAAACTCGCACACAGCGTTTGCTACTCGCAGAACGAGCCATAATATTTCATTCCTTTATTTGAAAAAGTTTGTAATTAAAAACCAAAAAATGCTTCTGAGCTGGCGGTGTGCAGGGTCAGTGTGTGGGGTGTCTTTTGTTTTGTGGCTATTATTAAAATGATAATAACCTCAAAATAGACATGGCCCACCAACCCCAGCCCCAGCCCGAACTCGTCCTTCTTAATGCGTATGAAGTTTTTTCATGCCATGTTTGTCATTTATTTGTTGGCTTGTTTGTTTGTTTGCCGTTTGTTTTGCCGGTTTCTGGTCTGTTTGCCATTGCCTAACCATTTTCCGCTGCTCAGCCTTCGTCCTCGTTCTCGCTTTTGCTCTGCCTCTCGCTGTCAAAGTTTTACTTAGTCAAAGGCAAGAACAAATTTACATAAATAATAAATGCAAAGAACGGAAGGAAACGAAATGAAAGCCAAGAAAGCCATCAAAGAACGGCGGACTGCAGCCGAACACCTTAATCAAAATTTTAAACAAAATACTCGCAATACATATATGAAAAAAATTTTATATATGTGGATACATACATACATACATTTGGTCATTTCTCTGACGAGGGTCACCGAGACCAACAAATTTAATGTCTATAAAAATATATTTCCATATAATTCTGTTGCGATATTATAGTCTTATTTTAATGAACGACAACTACTTCATTAACTTTGATGTGAAAACATATTCAACTAAGCAAAAATTCACTTTATCGGTATTTTTTGGTACATTCTTGAGAAAAGTTTTTCCCCATAATCTTTCTAACGTATTAGACTATCTTAAAAAAATACGAGAAAAATTCTTCAGTCACCGCTAACGATATATTTTTAAGTGTTATTAACCAAGGAATTTTTGTCCCGTGCAAATATGGTCTTAACTAAATTTTAAAAAACCTAGGAATCATATTTGTTTATAACTATTTCAATTTTAAAGAGACATCAATGCACAACATGTACAGAAATTTGCATGAACATAGTGCCTCAACTTTCGCTGAAATCTGAGTTGGAATTGATCGCCGCGAAAACCACGTAAATATAAATCTTCTATGACTAGTGCATTAAAAATATGTTTTACTTGTAGCATTAGGAAAAAATCCAAATTTATGTGCGACAAAATCTCGAAATCGAATAGTTGCTAAAAATCGACGATAGCACCATTTAGAGGGCTAATCAAGTGGTGTATCAAGGTAATGAAATTTTGAAAATCCAGATGCCCATATGATGAAATAATAAAATTTTAGCCACTACCCCATCTCCCCATCTCCCCATCTCTCTCTCTCTCTCACCCACTCTGCCTTGTGCAGTGTGCGACCTCAGGCAGAGGAGACCGAGTTAGAACTCCCTATTGGTGTGAGAAGAGAGAGCAAGAGGGAAGCGTTTACGAAATTACGTATGAAATATTTTGAACTAGTTACATAAATCATTAGGTCCCATATATACTGACTGAGTATCAGCAAAGACTATACAATACAAGATGCTGCATAAGCGACCACATAGCTGTTCTTTTCGAGGCTTATCGGTGCGCCCTCGGGGTTTCAATTCTCTTTTCGGCTATGCCTCGTCTCTAGAGATGGGCATGGACTGCAATTTTCCCACACGACCCAACACGGCACGAAAATGAAAATTTCCAACACGCACGGCTAAAAATCACAAAAAAGGCCAATCGGTAACACTTTAGTTTTTTTTGCTTGTCGTGTTTTTTCGTGCCGATTTTGCTCTGAACGAACACGCACGCCCATGGACAATATTTAATATTTCAACACGCACACGCGGGCGCCCATCGTGTCACGACGTGACACGAAGAAAACACGGTCCATGCCCACCTCTACTCGTCTCTGACCACGACCCCGCTGCCCATCGGCCTCGTCTGTTTTTCAGCGAGAATGTTCGAGACAGCGCAGCGCACAGTGAGCATACCTCGCTAAATTTTAAAGTCAATAAAAGTTCAATAAATTATTTTACACTGAAACAATTGTCAACTTTGAACGCTCATATCTCTAACTAAAACTAAAATCATCTTGAAAATTAGATTCGCTAAAGCTCTGGAAAATTTTTTATTAGATGTGTACATTTATTTTATTCAAAGCGTTCATAAAATATTTTTGACTTTTGCCACCTCTTTTCGGCTGAGTCCCCACTGTGAATACACACAATACAAACAAATAACAACTTTAAAACAAAACTCGAGTCGAGCATCAATTTGCTGACGCATGCCCAAGTAACATTGTTGTTTTTTGCATTTTTCCCGACCTATTCCCGTTGTCAGACTTTATAATTTGTTACTGTATTCTGTCGCTCCACTCGACACGGGCCGAGGCACTAACGAAGGGGAAAGCAGAGCAAAGGCTACCATGAAGGGGCAAACAAAAATTGAACGAGCATTTTCTCCTCAAGCAACATCTTGGTATTGTATAGTCTTTAATAAAATCTAAGTGGTTTTCGAGTTTGGGGTACAAAATTGCAACTATCAGTGAATTAGATAGGACTATCTGTATATAATTTTGTATGCTAATATATGAAGTATTAAGAGAAAATTTTCCAACTTATTAAATGTAAAAACTTTTCCTGTTTTTGTATACCCGTATTCAAAGAGTTAAGGAGTACATATGTATATTGTATTTGTGGTAAAAGTGGATGTGTGTAACGCAGAGAAGGAAACGTTTCCGACCCCATAAAGTCTATATATTCTTGATCAGCATCAATAGCCGAGTCTCTGTCTGTCTGTCTGTCCGTCTTGATGAGCGCCTGGATCTCAGAGACTGAGAGAGATAGAGCAACCAAATTTTGTTTCGAGACGCATGTGATATCACACTGTTACAAGTGTATTTCAAAATTGCGCCCCGTCCCGTTCCGTCCCAACAAATGACGAAAATCTGTGACAGCCACAATGTAAAATATTTTGAAATTCCCACAAATGTATATACTGACTGAGTACGGGTATAAAAGTAGAGTTGAGTTTTTTGTATGCTTTTGAGGTTCGGAAAAATTGTAATTGTAGTCTTACTTACCTTCGCAATATTGGCTATTTCGCGAACTCTTGCACATTCTTATTCCATGCAAAGTTTAAGAATACTCCATTCCCTATTTCATATTACTGTTTTTCGTTTTACTCTGTACTTAATATACATTTATTTAGTCTTAGATAATTTTATTTACTTGTGCTCAGCTAGTAGGAATCATATACCTAACGTGCTTATGAAAAACAGAAATATACTGTCAATTAGCACAGATATCTTGATTGTGTACCAATAATAATATCCTTCTAGGAAAAAACACATTTAACAGCCCTGTGCAAGACCCCTAATGTATAATATGCACTTCCAGCCTGACGCTAATCTCTTGATATGATGCAAGTGCATTCAAAAAATATCTGGATCGTGGCAAATGCTTATCAATTTTTAATAAGATTTCAATAATATAGTAGTTTTATAGCACCCTTGCCATGTGTTCTGGACCAAACCGAGGGTACGAGTATGCATCCTTACGCGCATCTTGGAGATGCCAATCTCTTGATTGGCTATCCTTATAAGGCCTTTTAGTAAAAGGAGTTTTAGTGATATGAAGGTCTTTATTACTTTTGCCATATTTTGCTTCATTACGTCATCGTCCGCTTTTTCAACAATTTTGCGACGATTTTGTCTGGAACGCAATGAAATCTCGGGGCCAGACCCATGTGGGAATTTCCTCTCCACCTGCGCTTCAACTTCTTTCTGGAAAACATTGATTATGACGCTGCTCCAACCGGATAATTAGCCGACGCTTGGGACTCGGCAACTTAACGGATCTCTACTGGAGGCTGGGACTGGTCCGTAAGCAGCGTATTCAAAGCAAAAATGTGATCCCAATGCCAATGTAGAGGCATTGCTGGAAGGTGGTGGCATGGTGGAATGATGAAATGGGCGTGTGCGTGTTATTAACAACCTCAACACGCTCCCACACGGGGACAGGCAAATAAACAGAAATACATACATATACATATACATATGTATGTACATACACTCGTATGCCCGTACTCGTACTTGTAATTTTACTCGCAGTCGCACGGGCGGTGCGAAAAACATATCAGACCATCAGAGCCAGAGTACATTTTCAGTGGACTCTTCTCAGCGAACTGCGTACAAAATAAATGTCGACTGAGAGTGCCCACTAGTTTACAAGGGAATCTAAGCATAATTTATATTATCGACGATGGAAAACATGTACATATGTACCATAAATGTAAAAGTAAAACACAATGTAAGATGTGTGTCTGTTTTTTCTGCACAGTTTCGATTTTCGTATTCAAATTTGGCGAAGCTCTGAAAGAACGAAAGAATTTTCTAAGTTTTGCAGTAATAAACGTAGCACCAATAGCTCTCGGTTACGTTTTTGCCTTAGAAGTTTGCCACGCTCATTCGCAGCATCATCATGTGTACAAAAAGTCCACTCACTCGGATATTCGGGCTCTCTTGTTGAATTTGGGTCACAACGCAGGACGTGGGCTTCATAGGGAGGGGAGGAGGACGGCAGAGGAACGAAGAAGGGAACAAAAAAATGCTGACAAAACAACAAAACAGTGAGAAAACAGTGTTGGTGAACGAAAGAAAAAAAATTGCAAACACAAAATTGCTAATTTGAATAAGTCACGAGACACTCTCAGCGTTAACCTTGAACAGCAGGGATCCAGGGCATTCGATTTTAGGTGATGGAGAGGAATGGAGAATGCTTGTTGGGGCACCTTCTCGCATTACATGCCCCAGAAACTGGCCGACTCGACTGTTGGCGTCGTGAGGAAAAATTATGGAAATTAGTCAGCAGACTGATACTTAAACGCTGGCTGGCAGGGAGGGATATCGGATACGATTATGACGTTGCAGTCCCCTATACGCCTGAGTTTTATTGTTGGGTGAGACACTTTGTTCCAAGTGGTTCTTCAACTCCCTGCCCCTTAATATGTTTTTATTTACACTTCCATTTTTACGGCCATGGTGGCAGTGGACGGAAGCCAGAGCGAGACAGAGCCACTCGTTGGTGCATTTGTCGGTGGTGCTGCTGACAGCTGATATGTACATATGCGGAAATGATATTAGCATACTGGTACTGCCACTACCACTGCCACTTCTGCACCCACGCACGACAATGGAGCCCCCGCCAGTCATGCAAATGAAAATGCAAAAGCGTTCCTTCCACACTCGTAATATTTTTATACCCGTACTCAAAAAGAGTTAAGGGGTATACTGTATTTGTGGTAAAAGTGGATGTGTGTAACGCAGAGAAGGAAAATTTTCCGACCCCATAAAGTATATATATTCTTGATCAGTATCAATAGCCGAGTCGATAGAGCCATGTCTGTCTGTCCGTCCGTCTGTCTGTCCGTCTGTCTGTCCGTCTGTCTGTCTGTCCGTCTTGATGAGCGCCTAGATCTCAGAGACCTTAAGAGCTAGATCAACCAAATTTTGTTTCCAGACTCATGTGATATCACACTGTTACAAGTGTATTTCAGAATTTCGCCCCGCCCACTTCCGCCTCCACAAAGGATTCGTCCAGGGAGCAGTCTGTGGCATCCACAATTTTAAACATAAGATAAAACTAAAAACGTAAAGAATGACCATATCTACCAGATTGCTAAATCTGGTACAGATCGGATCATTATTATGGCCAGAATGAAGAAATTAATTTTCAGCTGCTTCCCCCACCTCCTCTGGCGTTGCTGACGATATTCATTCTCTTTCTCGCTCGCACACATACCAGCCCTGTGCAATGCGCGAGCAACCCCTAGCGGAGGAGATGTAGAATCTAAATGGTAGATATAGAATATTTGTTCTAGATGTATTATCTAGATTTTAAATGTAGATGTAGTTAAAAAAGGTAGCAAAAAAATGAAAAATGTAAAATTAAAATTTTTTTTTTAAATTTCAATCATAAGCTCATAAATTTATATACTGACTGAGTACGGGTATAAAAGTAGAGTCGCGACTATAAGCGACTCACGTTCCTTCTCGTTCTTTTTTAATTCGGTGATATTTGCAATTGCTAATTGTTTACGGTGCGAGTGCACCTACTGGCCAAAACTGTAACTGTAACTCTAATTGCCACTCAGAAGTACATACCAGCACGACCGCTACCACGAGCAATGGTAGTCACAACCATTGGCAATGGAATTCAACCCAATCAATGTTGACCTAGTCCGACTCCAGTTCAAAAGGCGATAGCCGTAGCCAGGCCCTGACTATCGTATCGGTCACGGCTGGGTCGGGTCGGGTTAGGTTACGGTTACCCAAATCAAAACTTTGTTTACACCCAGGAGCAGGGACAGGAGCAGTCCCATTCATCTCCTTCATGGGGGAGACCGAATGGAGTGGAGGCCTGTCATGGCGCGAGTTAAATATTTAGACGCGACTGTTTGTTGATCTGACACAAAATATTACAAATACCATACATCAAGGCTGTCACTGGGCAGGGAGTGGACACTGCAGTGCACTGGTCGGACGCGGGCATGCTTGGGCGTGGGCAAGTGTCTGTGAATTCAACAGATACAGATACTGATACAGATATAGATACTTGTACACACAACCGATACGTGTGCACATCCGGTCTGCCCTGCCTGCTCTGATGTATGTCTGTCACAGGCTAAGTGTCGAGACGATGACGTCCGCGTCCACAATCATATGTCTCTGGTCGATCTCCCAGTCAGGGTATAGTGATTTCGGGGACATGTGTGGGCTTTGAAGGACCAGCACCAGCCTGGTGCCGTCTTATCCCATACTCATGGAGCAGTCATGGTCCATTGCATTTGGATGTCTCAGCTCCATGCTGGCGGCAGATGCCATATTTGTCTGTAACTGTAACTGCATCTGAATCAGAATATGTTTATGTATCCCAATCTATTTATTCATCCCATGCTTCTGCACCGTCTTGCCCTCTATCGCCCTTCGAATGTGTAAGCTGTGGCGAAATTCTCCTTCCGCCTTCTGCACAAGTTCAAAGTTCAAACGATTGGGATTGGGATACACAGGCATGGTCATATCCCATGGATACGCATGGACGCTTATGCTGTCTCGTTCAATCTGTCTCTTATTGGCTTGAAAACTTTTTTGGAACATTGTGTCAAGATGGCCAAAACAGGCACCTGATTATTTCTGTTGCATTAACACTAACATTCACTGCACGAACAACCAGTCGGACTTGGTTGCTTCCAAGAAGTATTTCTGGCACGCCTTCTTTTCCACTAAGAATGTGTTCCCTTTACATAAGTTCATTCCTTCTATTAAAGTACAAAAAAATATAAAAATACTTAACGTTACAAATAAAATAAAGGTAATAAAATACGAAAGAATATTAATAATAAAAAAAATACAACAATAATAAATTAATTAAGCATTAGGGGCCATTACCAAAGCGGTAGTAAAAGGCGTGGCAAACCTTTAATGAGCCCCTCAGCCAAAGATGTTCGGAAAAGCGTCATCTAAAATAAAATGTTATATAAATAACTACAAAATTTAATATTGACAGTTCTTTTGGTTTTCTTTCTTCTGGAAATGTATGTATGTGTATCACACTCCATCGTTTTGGCTATGTTCATATGTACGAGTAAGTATGTATGTACATTAGAGTGGGCCAAAAGTCGACAATTTTTAAACTGAATTTCAAAATTTCAGTTTTCCCCATACGAAACCATACATAACCATTCAATATGTGAAACTTGGAATTTCCTTTTTCCTTATTCCTTACATTATTTCCTTTCTTTTTATACCCGTACTCAAAAAGAGTTAAGGGGTATATTGTATTTGTGGTAAAAGTGGATGTGTGTAACGCAGAGAAGGAAAATTTTCCGACCCCACAAAGTATATATATTATTGATCAGCATCAATAGCCGAGTCTCTGTCTGTCTGTCTGTCCGTCTGTCCGTCCTGATGAGCGCCTCGTTCTCAGAGACTATAAAAGATAGAGCAACGAAATTTTGTTTCCAGACTCATGTGATGTCACACTGTTACAAGTGTATTTCAAAATTTCGCCCCGCCCCCTTCCGCCTTCACAAAGGACGAAAATCTGTGCCAGCCACAATTTTGAAGGTACGATAAAACTAAAAACGCAGTATCGTAGAGAATGGCCATATCTATCAGATTGCCGAATCTGAATCAGATCTGATCATTATTATAGCCAGAACAAAGAAATTAATTTTCAGTTGCTTCCCCCACCTCCTCTGGCGCTGCTGACGCTATTCATTCATTGTCTCGTTCGCACACACTCTACCCTGTGCAATGCGCGAGCGTCCCCTCGCTAAGGAGATGTAGACTATAAATGGAAGATTTAGAATATTTGTTCTACATGTATAATCTACATTTTAGATGTAGATGTAGTTAACAAATGTAGCAAAAAAATGTAAAAAAATAAAAAATTTTTTTTTTTTTAAATTTGAAATAGGCTCACAAATTTATATACTGACTGAGTACGGGTATAAAAGTAGAGTCGCGACTAGAAGCGACTAACGTTATTTCTCGTTTAATTGTAAAAAAGTGCGGGAAACATTGAACAACGTGCAGCTTGAATGTCAGCTCGATCCCAAATCTTAGGTAAAAGTGTAAATATGGAAAAAGCAAGTCAAGGTATGTAGATTAAGTGTTAATACATGTTTTTAGATAGTTCTGTGTTGTTGTTGAATTATTTAGTGTGTTGCTCGAGTGTATTTTTAGCTCTATACTAACAAAGTTACGTGTTTTCTGTAGAATACTACTTTTGCTTAGCACAACCAATCACCAGGGTTGAATTGAGATGTTTTCAACCAATAATTATACTATCAAATTTTATTAATGCTTTCTGCCCGTTTTTGTTCCTTTTCGGGAAATTTAACATATTACAGGTGTCTATGAGTTCACTCATGCAGCGCTGCTTGAGGTTTGGGTGAACAACAAACGCTATGCAGACGCTGTAAAAATTTATATTTTAGATAATATTGATGAAAACTATCTCACTGAAGGCCAATCGATTGTAATTTTAAAGAAAGTTGCCAATGTATTACCTTTGTGAACAATCACTTACTGAAATGCATTCACATGTTGGAGCGACTCAAATAAAATCACAATCAATCAATCAGTTAAATATATTTTTTTAAGTTCAAGTTTATTTTTTAATATTTTTATCATAATTCATGATTTAAACTAATTTTGTATAATAAATACGACATAAATGGGTGTTTGTTAGTATGGGGGCGGAGAGGAGGCGTGGTCCAAAAGAAAACATTTTTTTCGAAATTCCAGTTTAGTCTAATTCGTGCAAATTTGTAGACGTTTTCATTTCATTTCATTTTTAGAATAAATGCAAAAATTTTGGACTTTTTCCCCATAATGCATTGGGTGAATTAGTTGTCGTTCAGTAAATTTAGACTATAATATCGCATCAGAATCATATGTGTTTTTATAGACATTCAATTTTTTGGTCTCGGTGGACCTCGTCAGAGAAATGCCCTTATGCCCAAATTTTGCCAACTTGGCCAAAAGCAAATATTTTGAAATCGATGCGCGAGGGTTGTCAACGTTAACCGATTTAAAAAATTTGTTTGCCGTCGTTTTAGAATCCCTTAACACAACTTTCTATCACCGACTTCAGTTTACAAAATTTTGACTTTCGGCCCATTCTAATGTATTAAATGTTAAAAAACAAATATGTATATAGGCCATTATTCTTTGTTTCTTATTCTTAAGGGGAAGTCGATCTGCCATAACAGTTTTGCCAAAACTTACGTGGAAATATAGATTTTTTTCACTTAACTTTCACTTTTTCACAAATAATTAATAATTAATTATTATTATATATATATATATACATATGGGCAACATCGCGCACTGTTAGGCGAATTTAGACGGATATTGTCGCAAAAACACATGAAACTGTGTACTTTTAATATATATTTTATTCAAAATTTAAAACCTGTATTGAGATTTTATGTTCATATAAATTTTTCTGTACGCGTTGTTATTTAAGAGTTATGAACGTCTCAAATTGACTGTTACGTTACACAAATTTGGGAGTAGGTTTTCAAGTTGCGCAACACTTTCGAAAAAGTCTGCTCTTCTGGTTGACTATTTTAAAGGAGTAGTACAACATTTTGTAGCTTAAGGATGGAAGTAATAAAATAAATATTATTTATGCCAAAAACTATTTTTTTCCCCTTTCTGAGAAGCAACGAGAAGGAACGTGAGTCGCTTCTAGTCGCGACTCTACTTTTATACCCGTACTCAGTCAGTATATAGATTTATGAGCTTATGATTGAAATTTGTAAAAAAAATTTTAAATTTTAAATTTTAAATTTTTTTGCTACATTTGTTAACTACATCTACATGTAAAATGTAGATAATACATCTAGAACAAATATTCTACATCTACCATTTAGATTCTACATCTCCTCCGCTAGGGGTTGCTCGCGCATTGCACAGGGCAGAGTGTGTGCGAGCGAGACAGAGAATGAATATCGTCAGCAACGCCAGAGGAGGTGGGGGAAGCAACTGAAAATTAATTTCTTTATTCTGGCTATAATAATGATCCGATCTGATTCAGATTCGAAAATCTGATAGATATGGTCATTCTCTACGATACTGCGGTTTTAGTTTTTACGTATCTTCAAAATTGTGGCTGCCACAGATTTTCGTCCTTTGTGAAGGCGGAAGGGGCGGGGCGAAATTTTGAAATACACTTGTAACAGTGTGATATCACATAAGTCTCGAAACAAAATTTGGTTGCTCTAGCTTTTATAGTCTCTGAGATCCAGGCGCTCATCAAGACGGACAGACATACAGACGGACGGACGGACGGACGGACAGACAGACATGGCTCTATCGACTCGGAATATATATATATATACTTTATGGGGTCGGAAAATTTTCCTTCTCTGCCTTACACACATCCACTTTTAGCACAAATACAGTATACCCCTTAACTCTTTTTGAGTACGGGTATAAAAAGGTGCGCACTGTTACGTTACATAAAAAGACTGTTACGTTACATGTGCGAATTTTGATTTTTAAACTTCATGAAAAATAATTTTATAATGAAAAACAAATAAAATTAAAGATTGTATCCCTGTTTTGAAGAATTAAAACTCCATTAATAAATTGAATTTGGTGCGCTGATATTTTATATGATTCACACTTTTCGCGCTACTGACATCGTTCGTGTGTTCAAAATGTAATTTATGTCAGAAAAATCACAATGAGTAACCTCTTTGATGGTGGTTTTCGATTCTGAACGATTAATTGTAGCTACAAAGTCTGAAAAACATTTGACGATGCATTCACGAGACAATGTATGCTTCCCCATTATTATTTTGGTAGTTGCGCCTCTACCCGCCGATACAGCATTTCCTGTGGGAAATTCAAAAATAGTTAAGTGGATTTTTATTTCGAATTTGTATTCTTTTGAGCATAGTTAATTTTTATACAAGCATCAGAAGTATGTTTGAGCTTAAAAAATCAATATAATATCAAAATATGTGAATATTAATTATAAAGACTGTTACGTTACATATAGAATTCGTCTCAGAACAAAAACAGAAATGAATATATTGCTGATTTAATGTTACACCAAAAATTGCGTTAGAATTCTTTTTCAGTACAAAGGCAGCCAACTTTTGTTTCTGTCAAATATTTCATTAGGTTATTAGAAAGAATAACATAATTCTAATCAAAAATTGTATAGAGCAAGTAAATAAAAAGTTTCCGATGATCCTATTGGGCTTTGAGGTGGCTCAGAGGGGGCCTAGCTGAGGCCACCGGACGGGTCGCAGGTTGCGGATAGCGAACGGCCTACCCTGTGGGTAGGTCAACTGTGAATAAGCGGGCATCCCAAAGAGAAGCAGCTAAGCTGTCTCGGAGGGAGAGTACCGAAATAAGCAGTCCCGGACAGCCAGCGGGTGTTCGCGAGGCAGCAACACTGACGATGCGCTTGTGGTGCCGCCTCTCATTAAGTAGCTCACACACTCCCTCTCCCTACACATACCTACCCACATCCCAACCCCAACACTCACCTCACACCGGGCCGGACTAAGGTGTCATTCGACCCGTGCCGAGAGTCAGCCTGGCTGGGGGCCCGGTATAAAAACTAGCCCAGTCGCAAACGGAGAGCTCAGGGACTTGGCAGCCCCCTGTTCTAGTGATGCCTTACCCGGGTAACGTGGAGCTCTGCCGGGGTGGACCGTTCCCCTTCTCTGCAGCTCGTGGGAATCATATGGATAAATACACAAATATTATAAAAAACAAAAACGAGAAAGGCACTCTTCAAATGCCGACTGGGAGCACTCCCAAGCGAGAGAAGGAAGCGGCCCAAAGGCCTGTCCTGATCAGCTCTAACGCAGGTAAATCCTGCACGGTGAAAGGCGCAGGTATGAGCCCGGGTGGGTCCCATCCCAAATCTAGGATGGGTGTCAAGTCCACTCCCAAAGCGGATACCATGGAAGGGCAGCTAAGCAAAACTGCGGCTGCCCAACCTTCCGGTGAAGTTGCGGGGGCTGGCTTGGCATCAACCAGCGCCCAAGCCAAAAAGTATACATACACCGAAAAGAGGAGTGCTGGGCACATACTCCGTCGGCAAAATGCCAGCACGCAAGCCAGCCCAACGGCGGACTGGCTGAAAAAGGTTGAGTGGGCCTCGACGGTGCTGCCCAACTTCAGTGTTGAGCCACCTAAGGCTGCTCAACCAAAGAGGCAGCGCTCGCAGGAGACGCCTGGACCGGCTGCAAAGCGGTCCAGAGTGCAGCCTAACATATCTTTTGCGCAGATTGCCAAGGAGAGGACGCTGATTGGCGTTCTCGACAACGGCAGCGCGGAGGGTAAGATCCCACGGAGCCAATGGAAGTGGGTGGAAGCGGCACTGGCCGACCGCTGCTTCGAGCTCCTAGAAAAGGACCCCGGACCACCTCCAGTCTGCAAAGACATGGGGTGGTTTCAGGGGAACATAAAGGTCATAGCCTGCGAGGATGAGCGCTCTGTGAAGCTCTATAAAGCTGCGGTGTCGCAAATCGGTGAGGTCTACGCGGGGGCGAAGCTCGTCGCTGTAGACTGGAGCGAGGTGCCCAGCAGGCCGAGGGCCCGTATATGGGTGCCGGCAACATTTAAGGAGCCCGAAAGGATCCTCACTATGCTCCAAAGATGCAACCCGTCTCTCCCAACCAAAGACTGGAAGGTTGTGAAGGTGGAGGCATCAAAGGGCCCAACTAACCAGGCGGTGATCATCCTGAACAAGGAATCATTGGCCCAAATTGAAGCCGCAAAAGGAGAACTGAACTTCGGGTTCAGCTCTGTGACCATGAAGGTCTATAAATCGGATGCAGCGGCCGAGGCGCGTCCTGTCAGCAACCCAGTTGAGCAGGACGTTGCCTCGGAGATCGAGGCACCCGAGGTAGACCTGGAGCTGGACCCGGAGAGATACTCCTCGGATACAGAGCTGATGCTCGACTTTGAGACGTTGTGTCGGGACGAGATTATCGACGACTCCGACGCCGACACTACAGTGGTGGAGAGTGAATCTAATGAAGTCACTCAGACTTCTGCAGATAAATCTCCACCACTGTAAGGCAGCATCTGCTGCCCTTATGCTCCGCTTGAACGCAAGCGGAGTGGAGATAGTCCTAATCCAGGAGCCTTGGGTGGTCGGAGGCAAGGTCTGTGGATTAGCGACGAAGCAGTACAAGCTATTAGTAGCTCCAACTGAAGGTAAAACTCGTACCTGCATTCTAGCAAGAAGGCATCTAAATATCTTTCTGCTCCACAATTTTAGCAATGGCGACAATACGGCGGCTAGCCTAGAGCTACAGGTGTCGTCCTACATGGCTCACGAGGAAAACGATCCTCCCAGTGACCTCGTTCGCAAGATAACCTGCGATAGCGAAAGGTCGGACACAGGCCTATTAATAGGCTGCGATGCCAACGCTCACCACACTCAGTGGGGAAGCTCCGACATAAATGTAAGGGGTGAGTCACTTTTCAGCTTCATCCTTAACTCTAATCTAGTTATCTGCAATCGAGGTAACGACCCTACCTTTATTATTAAAAACCGACAAGAGGTCATTGACCTCACCTTACTGTCTCACAAACTGTCAGAAGTAGTTAAAAGCTGGAGAGTCCTAGAGGACCACTCCTTCTCCGATCACAGGTATATCGAGACAGTACTATCTCTCGAGAGCCCAAAACCCACTGACTATATCAACCCCAGGAAAGCCAACTGGGATTTATATAGCGCAACTATAGAGAAATTACTCCCCCCATTCCACCTAAATGTCCGGACACTCCGGACGATCTAAACAGCCTGGTAGACAGCTTCACCGAAGCGTGCAAAAAGGCATTCACGGCTGCATGCCCATCAATCAGACCTAAAGGGAAAAAGAAACCCCCTTGGTGGTCAAGGGAAATAGATATTCTACGCAGAGACTGCAGGACTCTATTCAATAGAGCCAAAAGCGGTAGCGAGGAAGAACACTGGGCAAACTACAAAAGTAGTCTTGCCCTATACAAAAAAGAAACTAGGAAAGCGAAGAGGGCCTCTTGGCAAAAATTCTGCTCCGACATTGAGGACACGTCGGAAGCCGCAAGGCTACGAAAGATTCTCTCGAAAACAACACCCTCGGCGGGGTACCTCAAGCGAATGGACGGTACGTGGACCAACTCAAGTGAGGACTCCCTACATATCCTATTCGACACCCACTTTCCGGGGTGCACAACCATCGAGCCTGCAGATCTCCCAAGCAAGGGCTCAGTAGCCTCGATGGCGCACATCCTCACAAGACGGAACATTAGCTGGGCTGTAAACAGCTTCAATTCCTTCAAATCACCTGGTCCAGATCAGGTCATTCCGGCTCAATTACAAAAAGCAGGGAATATGGCCATCAACTGCCTACAATGCATCTTCAGGAAGATACTCGTAATGGGAAAAATCCCCAAGCTTTGGCTCAAGGCTAAAATAGTCTTTATTCCAAAAGCAGGGAAAGCCTCACACACAACCCCTAAAGACTTTAGACCAATAAGTCTATCGTCCTTTCTTCTCAAAACCTTTGAGAGACTAGTCGGGCTACAACTGAGGGCAACCATAAATCCTCAGTGGCTGTCAGGCGCACAACATGCCTACCGGAAAGGAAAATCCACGGAAACGGCACTCCATGAAGTAATCTCGGCGGTGGAGAAATCCATAGGAGTCAAAGAATACTCTTTAGTTGCGTTCCTCGACATCGAGGGAGCATTTAACAACGTCACTTCGGAGGCCATCACGGATGCTCTGACTGACCTGGGGGTGGATGGTCACTTGGTGGGGCTGCAAAGTGGTGGCATACGCGGACGACGTTGCCATAATCTTTTCGGGAAAATTCCCGCAGACACTTTGCGACCTAATGACCGCAAAGCTCGCGCGACTTTCGGAATGGACAAAGTCGCGTGGATTGGGAGTTAATCCCTCAAAAACTGAACTTGTATTGTTCACGAACAAATACAAAGTCCCGCCCCTCAGCCCCCCAATTCTAAACGGATGCAGGCTCCCCTTCAGTGACAATGCCAGCTATTTAGGGCTGGTAATTGACAAGAAGCTCAGCTGGAATCTGAATATCAAAGACAGAGTGAGGAAAGCCACGATAGCCCTCTACACTTGTAAAAAGGCCATAGGGATGAAATGGGGCATGAACCCAAGAATAGTCCAATGGATATACCTAGCAATAGTTAGGCCAATACTACTCTACGGAGTTACCGTGTGGTGGCCTGCCCTATCAAAAAGGACAATCACCAACCAACTGGGCAAGGTACAGCGTACCGCCGCCCTATGCATCAGTGGGGCTTTACGCACCACACCAAATGATGCGCTAAACGCCATCTTATGCCTCCAGAGCCTTGACCATGCTGGTATGGAGAAGGCAGAAATGGCAGCAATTCGTCTAAGAGACTCAGACCAATGGGTGTCGCAGCACATCGGTCACGCTTCCATCCTTAACGGAAACAATATCGTCCCCACAAAAACGGACTACTGTGTTCCAAGGGAGTACATAGACACTCCTTTTGAAATAATCATCCCCCAGAGAGATAAATGGCTCGAGGGACCTCCTGGCCCAGATGGAGCCATACAAATCTACACAGATGGTTCGAAACTGGACAACAAGGTCGGAGGGGGTATATACTCCGAACAACTAAACATAAGGCACTCCTTCAGGCTCCCAGATCACTGCAGTGTCTTCCAAGCGGAAGTCATAGCGATCAAGGAAGCTCTCTGCTGTCTTCACGAAGCAGCCATTACGGCAACTAACATAAATATCTACAGTGATAGCCAAGCCGCGATCAAATCGCTAAATGCGATAAAATCTAGCTCGGCTACCGTGGCAAACTGTCGCAAATCTCTTCACGAGATGGCTCATCAGTTTGAAATCAGCCTAATATGGGTTCCGGGCCACCAAGACATTGAAGGCAATTGTATAGCAGACGAGCTGGCCAGAGCTGGTACAACAGTCCCCCTTCTCCACGATAAGGAGGACATTCGTATGCCAATGGCCACCTGTAAGCTCAAAATAAAGGAGCACTACAAGCAACTCACAAACGACAGATGGCAGACAGTGTCACTATGTCGCATAACTAGGCAAAAATGGCCTAACATAAATAAGAAGCGCACCGATGAGCTCTGCAAGCTTGGCAGGAGAAGGTGCAGCTCAGTCATACGCTCCCTTACGGGACACTGGTTAATAGGCACACATGCAAACAGGCTGGGTGCCCCCTACAACGACTTCTGTCGAAGCTGTAGAGATGAGGACGAGGAGGAGACAGTGGAACACCTGTTCTGCTTCTGTCCGGCTCTCAGCAGAAGGAGACTTCAATACTTGGGCTCACCTTTCTTAATTGACATCTCAGACATGTCTGCAATGTGTCCCAGAAGGATCGCAAACTTCATACGGGCATCCGGTTGGGACAACGGATAACATAGACTCACATGAGGGGAGGGGGAAATGCTCCTTGCGGTATCGCAACGGGCCGAAACCGGCCTAAGTGTGTCGGGTTCCTGGCGATCCCGACAGTCACCTCAACCTAACCTAAATAAAAATTTTGTTTTAATATTACAAGCCTTTTTGCTACGTGCCATGTTTTTATACACGTACTCAAAATGAGTTAAGGGGCATACTGTATTTGTGGTAAAAGTGGATGTGTGTAACGCAGAGAAGGAAAATTTTCCGACCCCATAAAGTATATATATTCTTGATCAGTATCAATAGCCGAGTCGATAGAGCCATGTCTGTCTGTCCGTCTGTCCGTCTGGCCGTCTGTCCGTCTGTCAGTCCTGATGAGCGCCTCGTTCTCAGAGACTATTAAAGCTAGAGCAACCAAATTTTGTTTCCAGACTCATGTGATATCACACTGTTACAAGTGTATTTTAAAATTTCGCCCCGCCCCCTTCCGCCTTTACAAAGGACGAAAATCTGTGGCAGCCACAATTTTGAAGATACTTAAAAACTAAAACCGCGGTATCGTAGAGAATGACCATATCTATCAGATTGCCGAATCTGAATCAGATCGGATCATTATTATAGCCAGAACAAAGAAATTAATTTTCAGTTGCTTCCCCCACCTCCTCTGGCGCTGCTGACGATATTCATTCTCTGTCTCGCTCGCACACACTCTGCCCTGTGCAATGCGCGAGCAACCCCTAGCGGAGGAGATGTAGAATCTAAATGGTAGATGTAGAATATTTGTTCTTGATGTATAATTTACATTTTAGATGTAGATGTAGTTAACAGATGTAGAAAAAAATGTAATGTAAAATAAAAATTTTTTTTTAAATTTTAATCATAATCTCATAAACTTATATACTGACTGAGTACGGGTATAAAAGTAGAGTCGCGAATAGAAGCGACTCACGTTCCTTCTCGTTATTCATTTATTTATACGATGCCCGATGCAGCTACCGAAGAAGTGAAATTTTTCGAAACTATTAATAGGTATCGTGTTGGTCATTGTGTTTTATGAAACATCAGGAGCAGTATAAACAAACAAAAATTAGAGAAACATCGAAATTGAAAAAAAAACCATTTTTCACGTGGTATCGTTTTTCGCGATGTTGACCATATACATATGTACATATGTATGTGCTTGCCAAAGAACTGCAACAAGCCACCGGAACGTAAGGTGCCTTGGGTAAATGTAGTGTGATTTTGACACCCGGTGTTTCCAATCAACGGACAACTGAGTGTACTAGACATATGGATGAATGTATCCAAAAGGGCAAATGAATCATTCATTCTGAAAACGAGTACACGTTTTTGACTGTACAGCGTCAAAGGAGTGTGAGTGAATGCTGTCATAGTTCCTTTACTGACAGCTAGTGTTTCTCACTCACTCCCTAGTTGTACAGTAGTTAATGAGAACAGTAAAATTACAGTAAACTGTACAGTGAGTCCAAACAGGAAAAAATCAGAAATTTCATAAGCAAGAAAAACAATATACAATGAATATAAATTGGTGTTTATAAATGTATTATAAAGTGGAGATAATATGTACAATATTTTACTTAAAACTAATTATTTAAATTATAATTTATCAATATTTAAGTATCAAAACATAATTTTATTAACCAAATCCTTGGTGGTGGCTATTTTGCAGCGCTTTTCGGCTATTCGATTTTTAGCTACCGAAAAGTCCCTTTCAGATGCTGCACTGCTCGCTGGAACGGCTAATATCTTGGAACTGGCTTTGAACAGCAACGGAAGTTGGGCTTTGTTGTTAGTCCACCATTGCAAAACATCAAAATCTTCACTTTACAAGCCATGTCAACTTTTTGCAAACTACTACTACACACACAAAGTGTTAGAGCGATACAAAACTAGGAGAGTACAACTGTCATTGGCACTCACTTCACTTTTAGTGTTGTTCACTTTTTCTAGGATATAGAATATACTGTACAGAAAAAAATGACTGCAGTATTTTTGAGTACAGTACACTACTGTACAGTACTGTCCAGTAGGAAATTAATGTAATCATGCAGACAACTTAAAAACTTTGTCGACGCCGACGGACAATTCTGTTACGGCACGCGTTTTAACAGAAAGAAAAGAAAGAAAAAATTAGAAAAAAAAGAGTTTGGATTGACCGACGCACAGTGGGGCCTCAGCCACAAAGAGGTGGCAAAAGTCAATGCATTTTTTGAACGCTTTGGATAAGTCCAATACACGAATTCGATAGAGTATTTTCCAAAGCTTTCAAAAATAAAGTTTAAAAAGAATCGGACTTTTAGTTTAGGAGATATGAGCAATCAAAGTTGAAAATTATTTCCGTGTGCAACAATTTATTTAACTTTTATTGACATACTGCATCTTTCAGCTAGAATAAAAATTACACTGTGTGAGGTATCATTTTGTTTTTGGTATCATTTACTAGGTGTATTCATTTTTATCTATATTCAATGAAAAACTGCTTTGTTGCGCAGACAGTTCTAGAGAAAAACGTACTTTCCAAACCATCTAAATTTTTCTTTGTTTTTCAACTTTGACTTGAATTTAAAAAAAAACTACATTTTTGCTTTTCCGAAATATTTTGTATACTGGATCTTTGCATATTTCTTTACTCAAATCAAAGGTCCATACGTGCACCTTTGGATTTTGGCTTCTACATCAATAACAATGACGCTACCTCGCACGAAAAACTTTGAGTGTTCAGCTTATATAAGAAAGAGAAAACTCTCAGATGCAACATGTCATATAGCTGTCAATCAAATATACGAACGACAAGGAAAACAAGAGGTCACATATCACAAAAGCTGTTCACAATCAAGGCCGTACACCGTTGAAGAGGCTTTGGCATTGTTTATGGATTTGGGAATGTCTAAGGACAAATATTCCATATTGCGACATTCCTTGAAGAAGCATAATGTCGACGTTCTGCCAGGATATAAACAAATTGGAGAAGCTAAAAAGAAGGCAGGACCGACTCCAAATGGGACGGAGGTATCAGCGGAAGTAAAACTTCAAGACCTGGTGTACCACACTGGGAAACGGCTCATTGAAAGCTTACCTCACCATCAGATTGAGAATCTTTCGCAAAATCTCACATTGATCAGCGAACGGAAGAATCTTTTGACGATAGCCTGCCAGGCAAAGAGAAACATAAACACAGGAAAAAAAATGATTCAAGACGAATTCTTTGCGAAACTTGGACTGAGGGTCGGATGGAAACTCATCCTGGAAATTCTTTAAGGAACACGAAATCACAGCAAAAATAGCTGGAGTGGATGAAGGCATTATCCAAAGATTGGCTGTAATTTTGAATATTTTAAACTGCAAGGACAAAATTAACACCCGCAAATTTGGTGAATATGTCTCGAAGACTGCAGAGTTGTTATTTGAAAAGTATCCAGAAAAGAAGCTTACTCCAACGCTTCATCAAATTTTGGCACACGGTCAAATTTTAATAGAACATCAGAGCCTTCCAATAGGAGAGATGTCAGAGAAGGCCCAGGAAACGAGAAACAAGGATTACAAGAAATTCACGAACAAGGCAAAACCAGGATCTTTTCAACATGTTGGCAGCCTCTTCAGATCCATTTATTTCATCTACATGTGAAATCCAAAAAAGAATTAGAAAGTATTTATTCTTCAGAAATGTTAAGATTATTGGATATTCCTAACGATCCATCGGCAATAGATGCATGTTTTATAGTAAACCAAAAATAAGAACAATTAAAAAAATGTTTTTTTCCTTTTTTTGTAAATTCTGTTTATGTTCAAAATTAAATTTTAAATAACTTTTTATAGTATAATAGGCCATTCAAAATTCTTTACCCATCCGAAAAACTTGGAATTTATCATTTTGCATAGGAAAATATGCACTGGTAACAGAGTTCAACTTTTGCTATTTATTGTAAAGCTTCTAGATATTGTAGCACCATCTCCTCCGCGACCTTTCCGGCGGATACGTCGCACCCACGGCGCTTGCCAGTTGTCGCTGCTGTTTGTCATTTTCATTTTTATACTCATAACACACTTTGCCCCATGTCTTTGTTTCTGCCTCCCTTTTAGTAGTTCATAGCTCATAGGCGGGTGGGTAAGGTGCTGCTTGCGGTGCTGTTTTGTAGGTACTTGAACCCATACGTCCAAAAGGCTCCAGCTTTTTTCCTCGTCATTTTATGCACATGAGACAATGCTTTATAACATTTTTCCGCCTTGTATTCGGGTCCTCTCGCCCAAAAGTGCGACTTTTTGAATTGCCACAATATTTTGATTTGTATACCCGTAGAAGAGTTAAGGGGTATATTGTATTTGTGGTAAAAGTGGATGTGTGTAACGTAGAGAAGGAATAGTTTCCGACCCCGTAAAGTATATGTATTCTTGATCAGCATCAATAGCCGAGTCGATATAGCCATGTCTGTCTGTCTGTCCGTCTTGTCTGTCGCCTAGTTCTCAGAGACTATAAGAGCTAGAGCAACCATATTTTGTTTCAAGACTCATCACACTGCTACAAGTGTATTTCAAAATTTCGCACCGCCCCCACAAAAGACGAAAATCTGTGGCAGCCACAATTTTAAGAACACGATAAAACTAAAAGCGGAGTATCGTAGAGAATGACCACATCTATCAGATTTCCGAATCTCAATCAGATCGGATTATAATTAAAGCCAGAGTAGACAAATTCATTTTCAGTTGCTTCACCCACCTAATACAGAGCTTCTGACGCTACATTTTCTCTTTCTCGCTAGCACACACTCTGCCCTGTGCAATGCGCGACCGTTGCGGAGAAGATGTAAAATCTGAATTACATACACAATGTAGAATATACATTTTAGATGTATAATCGAAATTGTAGATGTAGCAAAACAAATGTAAAATATTTAAAAATTCTACATAAATCATAAGCTCACAAATTTATATACTGACTGAGTACGTGTATAAAAGTAGAGTCGCGTCCAGAAGCGACTCACACGTTCCTTCTCGTTTAAGCACGAAACCAGAAGACCTTGGACCTAGACAGGGCGGAGAATGAAGATGTGGATGGGGAATGCTCAGCCTGTGCTGCAGGCAGACTTTTAAGTGGTTTTCTTGATTAGAACATGGCTAATGTGAGGTCTCTGGCAGACGTGCGTAGGGAAGATTTACGGGCTCGTTTTTTACGGTCGCAAATTTGAGCAGTTACCAGCTACCAATATATAGTCACCAGTCACCGGATTAACAGGGAACAGTATGCAGCGACCATTTAGGGCGGGCATAGATGGAAATCTAATCGGGATTATTGAAATAGCTCAATCCTGAACAAGATCCACTTTTCGAACGGATAACATTAATATTCGGGTTTTTTTTCAACTTCAAACGCGAATAAAATTTATAAAACTTACAAAAAACAAAAATTTAAAAATGGTATATAAAAGCTTGTCATATTACCTTTTCATAAAGGCAATATATATATATTATAAAGATTTTATTTAAAATTAAAAGTAAAAACATACATAAACAAAAAAATCTCAAAATTTGCATTACTTTAATATTCGGTTTTATCTTATTAACCTACAAAATACCTATTTTATCTAGAAACGAGAAGGAAACGCTTCGAGTCGCGACTCTACTTTTATACCCGTACTCAGTCAGTATATAAATTTGTGAGATTATGATTGAAATTTTAATAGAACTTTTAAACATTTTAAATTTTTTTGCTACATCTGTTAACTGCATCTACATCTAAAATGTAGATTATACATCTAGAACAAATATTCTACACTTACCATTTAGATTCTACATCTCTGCGAGGGGGCGGTCGCGCATTGCACAGGGCAGAGTGTGTGCGAGTGAGAAAGAGAATGAATAGCGTCACCAGCGCCAGAGGAGGTGGGGGAAGCAAATGAAAATTAATTTCTTCATTCTGGCTATCATAATGATCCGATCTGGCTCAGATTCGAAAATCTGGTAGATATAGTCATTACCTACGATACTGCATTTTTAATTTTATCGTATCTTGAAAATTTTGTCTGTCAAAGATTTTCGTCCTTTGTGGAGGCGAAAGACAGCATGTCGAAATTTTGAAATACACTTGTAACAGTGTGATATCACATGAGTCTCGAAACAAAATTTGGTTGCTCTATCTTTATAGTCTCTGAGATCTAGGCGATCATCAAGACGGACGGACGGACAGACGGACAGACAGACAGGCAGTCAGAGACTCGGCTATTGATGCTGATCAAGAATATATATACTTTATGGGGTCGGAAAAGTTTTCTTCTCTGCGTTACACACATCCACTTTTACCATAAATACAATATACTCTTAACTCTTTTTGAGTACGGGTGTAAAAAAACGTACTCTCATATTTTGTATAATACCCATTATATTTTATGTTACCCCTTAGACGTTTTCGCATATTTTTTATAATTATACCCGTACTCAAAAAGAGTTAAGGGGTATACTGTATTTGTGGTAAAAGTGGATGTGTGTAACGCAGAGAAGGAAAATTTTCCGACCCCATAAAGTATATATATTCTTGATCAGTATCAATAGCCGAGTCGATAGAGCCATGTCTGTCTGTCCGTCCGTCTGTCCGTCTTGTTTGACGCCTCGTTCTCAGAGACTATAAAAGCTAGAGTAACCAAATTTTGTTTCCAGACTCATGTGATATCACACTGAATCAAGTTTCTTTCCAAATTGTGCCACGCCCCCTCCGCCATCACAAAGGACGAAAATCTGTGCCAGCCACAATTTTGAAGATACGATAAAATTAAAAACGCAGTATCGTAAGGAATGACCATACCTACCAGATTGCCAAATCTGGTACAGATCGGATCATTATTATGACCAAAATGAAGAAATTCATTTTCAGTTGCTTCCCCACCTCCTCTGGCGCTGCTGACGCTATTCATTCTCTGTCTCGCTCGCACACACTCTGCCCTGTGCAATGCGCGAGCAACCTAACGGAGGAGATGTAGAATCTAAATGGTAGATGTAGAATATTTGTTCTAGATGTATTATCTACATTTTACATGTAGATGTAGTTAACAAATGTAGCAAAAAAATGTAAAATGTAAAATTAAAATTTTTTTTTAAATTTTAATCATAAGCTCACAAATTTATATACTGACTGAGTACGGGTATAAAAGTAGAGTCGCGTCCGAAGCGACTCACACGTTCCTTCTCGTCTTATTTGGTTTTTTGTATTGAATATATATAATTAATAGGAAGTGGATTTACTAAAAAATGGGTGTGGCACCGCCTTTTTTTTTAATAATGCATATTAAAAAAATAATGAATTATAGGGAATAACAAATATTTATAACATTTTTATTAAGAAATTAATGTAATTCATTTTTACTAAAATTATAAAGTCGTGGCACGCATAAAAAGAACACAAATTTTGATTTAACCAAAAACAATAGTAAATTGTTGCAGCAAAGAGAAAAACGCCTTTGTCAGGGTGGAAAACGCTTTTCCATGGTGCTCGTTGGGTCAGAAAAGTGGCGGCTTTACTACTGGGTTCTGTACAGCCTTGCGAATCAATTTAGCTTTCTCTGGGCATAAAAATAAATGTTGTAGAACAAAATAGAACGCCAAACAACTCTGTATTGTTGATTTTGAGGTTATAATCTACTAATGCAAATTTTAAGATTTGTGGTCAAATGTGGTATTTCTTACTATATAGATTTCAACAAGAATTTATTAATCTACGACACACAATAGATTTTAAGGTGGGACTCGGTGGGACTCAGTTGTTATAGCTTTTCAAAAATCAGTTTTCAATAAAAATTGGCTCAAAAAAGGGACTCACTTTAACCTATAACTACGAAGAAATCAAAACTATTAGATACAGTAAACAATACACGACACGTAGTAAAAACCCGACAGATCAAGATTCACTAAAAAAAATTTGATCAGTTTGATCGTATTTTCAATTTATAAGAGATTTAAAACTGTAATTAAATTGGCTTTTTTCACTGCGCGTGCACTTTAGTAACAACAGCTGGGTTGCACCGCTGTTTTCGCGAACGTGGCGCCACTATGGAAATTTCTGGTACGCAACTTATATGGTCACTCTTTTTCTAATACAAAGTAATCAAAAGAACGGTTATTTTTTAACTTTTGAAAAATGGGTTGTTTCCAAAAAAGTGGTCGTTTGGACCATAGGGCCCTGGGGTAGAGTCACTGAAAAAATGTAGGGGTTAACATATGGTGATAACCTCAGACAGTTTTATCTAATAGCCTGTTTACACTGAGGCGCATCATTGGATTTTTCCGTTAAATGGAACATGCGACCATGATGCCCATAAGATCCCTGTGGATAGAAGAAGACAATCATGCGGCGCATCATTGTCTAGTGTTGCCGTATTCTGTCTAGTATTTTTACAAAAAAATAAATTATTCAGGGTATCGACGGGGTATCGACAGAAACCAGCTGTGAATTAGTAAATTATATTCAAAAATGAAATATGAGCACTGAAAAACAAAAGAAAAAGAAGCGGACAGAGGGGCGGAAAATTTGTTAATAGACTTGTGGGCGGAAAATATTGAGGATTTGCGTGGGTTGCGCAAGAACACCCACATTTACGAGGAGATGGGAGAGGAATTTAAACAGTAATTCTATGATTTATCTCCAATAGAAATTAAGGCAAAGTTGGAGAATCTTTTTGATCTTTTGGGATGCACTGATTCAAACTTAAAAAGTGCCACCCTAAAATTTAACTCGGCAGCACGCAATTTTTGTTCGGTGAAGCCAACGATAGCTTCACTTGCTGTGAAGTCCTCCTGAACAAGCTCAATAAACAATTGGGTGCTCGTAGTGAAACTCCCAAATGCACCATTTTCCACATTTAATAATAAATCGCTCATTATTTTGGGAATTTCAATAAAAATGCTTTTGCTCTCTTCTTCTTGCTCACCGAGTTTGTTTACATTTGTAGGACGAACAGCTGACAAATGCTGCGAAAAATGATGCGGATTTGGTGTAAACGCCTCGCATCATTTTTCCGCACCTTCGCCAATGATGCGGCAGTGTAAAAAGGCTATAAGCTGCACAATCGATCGCAGCGTTCGAGCACTAACCATACCGTATATAGATGTGCCAGTTCATACAACAAAAGTGTTACAGAAAAGTTTGCAGCTCCAGGTCCCATGCTCTCAGGGCCTGTGCTCTCAGTAGGACCTAAGAGAGTAAGAGAGAGCATGGTGCAACAATAAATCTTTGCCAGTCGTTTGTCAAAAGTAGTCGAAAGAGGTTTTGTAGCGCACGACTTTTTTCTCTCTTTTCTGTCTTTTTCTTCCTCACAAATAAAATTCTTTCTATTACTATTAATATTTTTTTTTATTTTCTTAAACATTTTTGCTGAATTATGAATTAAATGTCAGTATTTGTTTTTCATTATTTCGATTTATTATTATCTATATTTATTTATTTATGTGTGTGTGTACACAGACACGACAAAATTTTGCCAATTTTTACGTTTCGAAACCGAGGTTTTGATTTTTGAGTTTCCAGATGTGTGTGTGTGCCACGTATTCAAACATACTGTGCTTGTGTGTGGGTTCTACAATTTTTGGCCGCTTGAACTGAAATTTGTTTTGTGCAGCCAGCGACCGACCTGACCTTTCGCAACATACACATGTGAGGAATGGGCAGAGTGGGTGGGGTTGGGCGTGAGAAATGAATAAAATATAAAAATAAAAGCTGATATTTGTTTTATTAACTTGAAATTGCACATTTATTTACATATACCCTGAGAGCATAGCACTTGGAGCTGCAAATTTTTTTGTAACACATTCGTTGTCCGACCCCATAAAGTATATAATATATTCTTGATCAGTATCATCAGCCGAGTCGATAGAGCCATGTCTGCCTGTCCGTCCGTCTGTCCGCCCCGATGATCGATTAAATCTCAGAGACTATTAAAGCTAGAGTAACGAAATTTTGTTTCCAGACTTATGTAATATCACACTGTTACAAGTGTATTTCAAAATTTCACCCCGCAAAGAACGAAAATCTGTGGCAGCCACAATTTTGAAGATACGATAAAACTAAAAAAAGCAGTATCGTAGAGAATGACCATATCTATCAGATTGCCGAGTCTGAATCAGGTCGGATCATTATTATTTCCAAAATTAAGAAATTAATTTTCAGTTGCTTCTGGCGCTGCTGACGCTATTCATTCTCTTTCTCGCTCGCACACACTCTGCCCTGTGCAATGCGCGAGCAACCCCTAGCGGAGGAGATGTAGAATCTAAATTGTAGATGTTAAATATTTGTTCTAGATGTAGTATCTACATTTTACATGTAGATGTAGTTACAAAATGTAGCAAAAAAATGTAAAATGTAAAATATTTAAAATTTTTGTTTAAATTTCATTCATAATCTCATAATTTTATATACTGACTGAGTACGGGTATAAAAGTAGAGTCGCGACTAGAAGCGACTCACGTTCCTTCTCGTTTTTTCCGTATAGTCATGGCCAATTTTAGCCCAGTCTTCCCACTCTTCACCATTCGTCCTGGGAGCAGCGAAAAATTGTGCTCCATTGGCATTTAGAGGGCGAGACATACAAGGAAATTGTCCAAATCCTGAAAATAAAGCCAAATACGGTCGGTGACATCGTCCGTAGGTTCAAAAATGAGGGAAGAGTAGAGTCAATTAAGCAAACCGGACAACCTCAAAAATTGACTAAGCGCGAAGAGGCGGAAATTGTTAAGAAAGTCAAGAATAATCCTCGACTTACTGCTCCGGAATTGACAGCTGAACTCTTTGCCGACCACGGAAAGACCGTTTCAGTGCAAACCATTCGGCGTAACATAAAAAGGCATGGGTACAACGGCAGAGTCGCTCGGAAAAAGCCTTTGCTGTGTAAGCGCAACCGAACATTACGGAAAATGTTTGCCCAGGAGAACTCCAAAAAATACCAAAGCTGGTGGGTATTGGCAACACATTCAAGCTGTATCAGGAAAATGCATTGTCATTCCAATGACCCGAAATATAAGGCGCATAAAGTCAAGTCTTGGTTGATTTATAACTGCCCAAAAGTCTTGGAAACGCCGCCCCAATCGCCTGATCTCAATCCTATTTAGAATTTGTGGAGTGAGTCGCCAATATCGTCCAAATCAGACTTAAAGGAACGGCTCCAGGAAGAGTGAGCTAAAACTGTACATGAATATACGGAAAAAATTATAAAAAATATGCCGAAACGGCTAAGGAATACCATAAAACATAATGGGTATCATACAAAATATTAGAGTATATTAGAGATAAAATAGGTATTTTGTAGGTTAATAAGATAAAACTGAATATTAAAGAATGTAAATTTTGAGCTTTTTTGTTTATGTATGTTTTTACTTTTAATTTTAAATAAAATCTTTATAATATATACCTCTATGAAAAGGTAATATGAAAAGCTTTAATATACCATTTTTAAATTTTATTCGCGTTTGAAGTTGAAAACGAGAAGGAACGTGAGTCGCTTCTAGTCGCGACTCTACTTTTATACCCGTACTCAGTCAGTATATAAATTTGTGAGCTTATAATGGAAATTAAAAAAAAATTTTTTAATTTTACATTTTTTTGCTACATCTGTTAACTACATCTACATGTAAAATGTAAATTATACATCTAGAACAAATATTCTACATCTACCATTTAGATTCTACATCTCCTTCGCTAGGGGTTGCTCGCGCTTTGCACAGGGCATAGTGTGTGCGAGCGAGACAGAGAATGAATATCGTCAGCAACGCCAGAGGAGGTGGGGGAAGCAACTGAAAATTAATTTCTTTATTCTGGCTATAATAATGATCCGATCTGATTCAGATTCGAAAATCTGATAGATATGGTCATTCTCTACGATACTGCGGTTTTAGTTTTTACGTATCTTCAAAATTGTGGCTGCCACAGATTTTCGTCCTTTGTGAAGGCGAAAGGGGGCGGGGCGAAATTTTGAAATACACTTGTAACAGTGTGATATTACATAAGTCTGGAAAAAAATTTCGTTGCTCTAGCTTTTATAGTCTCTGAGATCTAGGCGCTCATCAAGACAGACAGACAGACGGACAGACAGACAGACAGACAGAGACTCGGCTATTGATGCTGATCAAGAATATATATACTTTATGGGGTCGGAAAAGTTTTCTTCTCTGCGTTACACACATCCACTTTTACCATAAATACAATATACTCTTAACTCTTTTTGAGTACGGGTATAAAAAAACGTACTCTCATATTTTGTAGAATACCCATTATGTTTTATGTAATCCCTTAGACGTTTTCGCATATTTTTTATAATGTTTTCCGTATAGTCATGGCCAATTTTAGCCCAGTCTTCCCACTCTTCACCATTCGCCCTGGGAGCAGCGAAAAATTGTGCTCCATTGGCATTTAGAGGGCGAGACAAACAAGGAAATTGTCCAAATCCTGAAAATAAAGCCAAATACGGTCGGTGACATCGTCCGAAAGTTCAAAAATGAGGGAAGAGTAGAGTCAATTAAGCAAACCGGACAAACTCAAAAATTGACTAAGCGCGAAGAGGCCGAAATTGTTAAGAAAGTCAAGAATAATCCCTGACTTACTGCTCCGGAATTGACAGCTGAACTCTTTGCCGACCACGGAAAGACCGTTTCAGTGCAAACCATTCGGCGTAACATTAAAAAGGCATGGGTACAACGGCAGAGTCGCTCGGAAAAAGCCTTTGCTGTGTAAGCGCAACCAAACATTACGGAAAATGTTTGCCCAGGAGTACTCCAAAAAATACCAAAGCTGGTGGGTATTGGCAACACATTCAAGCTGTATCAGGAAAATGCATTGTCATTCCAATGACCCGAAATATAAGGCGCATAAAGTCA
The DNA here is from genome assembly GCA_035043285.1 of Drosophila subsilvestris. Classification (NCBI taxonomy): domain Eukaryota; kingdom Metazoa; phylum Arthropoda; class Insecta; order Diptera; family Drosophilidae; genus Drosophila; species Drosophila subsilvestris. The sequence goes on along the minus strand of JAWNNB010001592.1, from coordinate 381,382 downwards.
AGTCTTGGTTGATTTATAACTGCCCAAAAGTCTTGGAAACGCCGCCCCAATCGCCTGATCTCAATCCTATTGAGAATTTGTGGAGTGAGTTGGACCGCCGTGTGCACAAAGCGCCAATATCGTCCAAATCCGACTTAAAGGAACGGCTTCAGGAAGAGTGGGCTAAAATTGTACATTACTATACGGAAAAAATTATAAAAAATATGCCGAAAACGTCTTAGGAATACCATAAAACATAATGGGTATCATACAAAATATTAGAGTACGTTTTTTTCTAGATAAAATAGGTATTTTGTAGGTTAATAAGATAAAACTGAATATTAAAGAATGTAAATTTTGAGCTTTTTTATTTTTTGTTGATGTATGTTTTTACTTTTAATTTTAAATAAAATCTTTATAATATATGAAAATATATGAAAAGGTAATATGAAAAGCTTTAATATACCATTTTTAAATTTTATTCGCGTTTGAAGTTGAAAAAAAAAACAACCGAATATTAATGTTATCCACTGTATCCACTGATTTTTAAGAGAGGGGACCTTTTCTCCTTTACAGCTTATTATGGCGTTGGGAAGTTCTCAAAACTAGTAAAGTAAATGCTCCATATTCGATCATGTGTACATACATATGTACATTGTAAATACATACATACATATGTACATGCGTATAATGTCCATTTGACATATTGATGCTTCCGCGGACTTATACAAAACAAAAAACGAGAAGAAACGTGTGAGTCGCTTTTGGACACGACTCTTCTTTTGTACTCAGTCAGTATATAAATTTGTGAGCTTATGATTGAAATTTAAAAAGAAATTAAAAATTTTACATATTCAATTTTTTTGCTACATCTGTGAACTAAGTCTACATATAAAATGCAGATTCTACATCTAAAATGTAGATTATACATCTAAAATATATATTCGAGTGTGAGCGAGAATGAGTATGAATAGCGTCAGCATCGCCAGAGAAGGCCCCACCCACCCAAACTGAAAATTAGTTTATTCATTCTGGCTATATTTTAAGTTTTAATCTATCTTCAAAATTGTAGATGCCACAGATTTTCGTTCTTTGTGAAGGCGGAAAGGAGCGTGGCAAAATTTTGAAACAATCTTGTACCCACACGAGTCTGGATACAAAATTTGGTTGCTCTAGCTTTTATAGTCTCTGAGAACTAGGCGTCAATCAAAGCGGACAGACGGAAGGACTAAAGACGCAGTATCGTAAAGAATGACCATATCTACCAGATTGCCAAATCTGGTACAGATCGGATCATTATTATGGCCAGAATGAAGAAATTAATTTTCAGTTGCTTTTCCACCTCCTCTGGCGATGCTGAAGATATTCATTCTCTTTCTCGCTCGCGCAAACTCTGCCCTGTGCAATGCGCGATGCGAACACTAGCGGAGGAGATGTTGAATCGATGTCGATGTAGCCATGTCTGTCCGCCTGTCGGTCTTGAAGAGCGCCTAGATCTCAGAGACTATAAGAGATAGAGCAAGCAAATTTAGTTTCGAGACTCATGTTATATTACACTACTACAAGTGTATTTCAAAATATCGACCCGCCCCCTTCCGCCACCAAAAGGACGGAAATCTGTGCTGCCACAATTTTAAAGACACGATAAAATTAAAAGCGCAAGCCATATCTACCAGATTGCTGAATCTGAGTCAGATCGGATCATTATTATAGCCAGAGCACTATGGGGAAAAAGTAAAAAAATGTTGGCATTTATTCTAAAAATGAAGCTAGACGTCTACAAATTTGCACAGACTAAACTAGAATTCCGAAAAAAAAATTTTGTCTTTTGGACAATGCCTTCTCTTGGCCCCACACTAACAAAAACCAATTTATGTCGTATTTATTATACAAATTTTGTTAAAATCATGAACTATGATAAAAATATTTAAAAACAAGCTTGAACTTAAATAATACTCAAAAATAAGCTTGATTTTAAATAATATATTTGATTGATTGCAATTCTACAGAACACACGTAACTTTGTTAGTATATAGCTAAAAATACACTCGAGAACACACTGGACAATTTAATAACAGCACATAACTATCCAAAAACATGTATTAGCAATTAATTATACATACCTTGACCAGCTTTTTCCATATTTACACTTTCACTTACTATTTGGGATCGAGTTGGGATTTAAGCTGCAAGTGGTTCAATGTTTCTCAACTTTTTTACAACTCAAAGCACCACTGAATCAGCTGATTTTGAAAGCGCGCAAAAAATTAACGGTATTCCTTAAAAATGTTCTCAAATTAGTTTTATTCTACCTTGTTATTAAGGAACCCAAAAACCAAACCCCAACAAAATTTTCCGCGATAAAGCTTTTGTATTAAACACTGAATTGAACAGACGATATTTCAGGGTCGATAAGCATGCGTGCTGCGCTCGTCGATAAAGGCTGTTCCGCCCCCGCGTAACAAAGAACCACGATCTTATAGCTCTCAGATGTTTTTAGGTGTATTATCTTCACAAAACCTTGACTTTTTGCCGCGGCACACTAACTAACTGCTGATCTTGGTACACCAGTGTGCCGCGGCATTCGCTTTGCGGAACACTGGTTTAAGGTATTGTTCATTAAAATCCATGGAAAGACAGTGGAGCTAAAATTCGTTAACCAAACCTAAAAAATGAAATAAATAGACAAAAAATACCTTTTGGTAGGTTGCGGGCCCAACTGCCAATTGGGAACAAAGCAAACGAAAAGGACTTGTATTTTGTTGGTACCTGATCATGTTCCTTTGACATTAAATGTTGTTGACAGCTATTTTTTTTGGATTTGTTGATTAGGGTAACTTACTTACATTTCATGAAGCAAAATGAGCCGGCTTTGTAAACACATGAAAAAGAACGGCTTGAGCTATCCATTTCAATTGCTTTCAATTAGAAAAAAGTATTATTTTTTGAACTCACACGATCGTATTCTGATGGAAGTCAGAACTACACTAAGGCAGTAGTACCTATAGTAGTACAGACTTATATATATTTTTCTATGAATAGCTATAATAGGTATAGGTATAATTTGTGCGGGACCAGCATCTGTGAAGGAAAAAAGGTCAGCATTTGACCATAACAGGTATTTATGTATATCAAGCCATATAGGTATAAGAAATTAAAGTAACAGTCCACAACATTTACAGCCCAAATGGACATGAACAGGTAGGGTATATAAAGGTAGCGTCACTGTTATCGATGTAGAAGCCACAAAACCCAAAAGTGAACGTATGAACCTTTGATTTAGGTAAAGAACTATGCAAAGAGCCCGTATAAAAAATTTTTAACCATTTTTAAGTTTTCGCTATCTAAATTATGTTGTTAGCTATTAATCGATTTGAAGGTAGGTTTTTTAACTTCGACCTACCTTTTTCAAAAGTATTTTTCTTTAATTCTTTAAGGAACACGAAATTACAGCAAAAATAGCTGGAGTGGATGAAGGCATTTTCCAAAGATTGGCTGTAATTTTGAATATTTTAAACTGCAAGGACAAAATTAAGACCCGCAGATTTGGCGAATATGCCTCGAAGACTGCAAAGTTGTTATTTGAAAAGTAACCAGAAAAGAAGCTTACTCCAACGCTTCATCAAATTTTGTCACCAGGTCAAATTTTAATCGAACATCAGAGCCTTCCAATTGGAGAGATGTCAGAGGAGGCCCAGGAAACGAGAAACAAGGATTACAAGAAATTCAGATACATAAATACTTGTAAAATATCACAAACAAGGCAAAATCAGGATCTTTTCACATGTTGGCAGCCTCTTCAGATCCATTTATTTCATCTATTAGACATGTGAAATCCAAAAAAGAACTAGAAAGTATTTATTCTTCAGAAATGTTAAGATTATTGAATATTCCTAACGATCCATCGGAAATAGATGCATGTTTTATAGTAAACCAAAAATAAGAACAATTAAAAAAAAAATTTTTTTCCTTTTTTGTAAATTCTGTTTATGTTCAAAATTAAATTTTAAATAACTTTTTATAGTATAATAGGCCATTTCAAAATTCTTTACCCATCCCAAAAAAATTGGAATTTATCATTTTGCATAGGAAAATATGCACTGGTAACAAAGTTCAACTTTTGCTATTTATTGTAAAGCTTCTAGATATTGTAGCACCATGTACTTTTGAAGACTAAATTCTGAAAGTTTTTTCCTTCAAACGCAGTTTATTTCATGAAGATATCTTGATTCGTTCGGAAGTTATTAATTTAGCAAGCTGAAATAGCGAAAGGCCCCACTGTGCGACGCCTAATAAATTCGTTTATCTAAATATCTTTCTATCTGTCATATATACAAAATATATAAATACTATTTTTTTAACTTTTCCTGAGTTTTTAAAGTCAAAATTTTGTGGAAAAATACCGCAAAAAATTATCAAATTTGAATTACAAAGCTTAATACCTTCCAGACGTTAAGCTGCAGCTAGAAAGGGTCTGGGTTGGATTTATAACTGCATTTTCAGAACTGCTAAGTTACATGCAACCAAATACAAGAGTTATATGAAAAACAGAAGCACTACCTCTAAAAAAAAACTACGAGATTTAAAAAAATGTAAAATCCCGAAATGTACCAGAAAAAGTCATTTTGGGCCACAGCGGAAATAAAAAGTTAAATTTTGTCGAGAAGTGTAATCAAGGTCTCCCATATGGCGGCGCCACGAGCACTCTAGCGTGGGCCGGGGATAAGTAAGGGAGCATGATAGCATGAGGATGGTGGATGGAACTGGGAATGGAAATGGGACTGACGATGAGGTCTCTATTTCATACCACCCTTTTCGGCTGCTTCCATAGCCATCTTCTTGTCTAAGTCTCAGTTGTGTCTCATTATTTGTGATTTGCGGCAGCTTACACTCCCCATCCCAGACCTCTACCTACCTCAGCCAACTTCCGGCTCTTTTGCTCGTCATCATCGCAGCATTCATACATGGATACATAGATCCATGCATGTATGTACATACATACATATATCACACGCATGCTACGCCCAAAAGGGGGAGTGGGAGTGTGCGTTGTTCAAAACGAAATTCACTGCTGGCATTGGTAAAGTCTGAGCGAGCACCGAGTGTTGGGTGTTACGGTGATTAGAGGGGATTGGTAGGGTGAGGGTGATGGTGATGGTGAGGGGAGTGCGAGGGTGTGCGCCAGAAATGAAATTTATTTTAACGGCAAAAGAATGTAGCGAAAATTAATGCAAGGTAAGACAAGCGAACGAATAAACGAAACACTCTCAGAAAAAGCCAACAACAGCAAGAAAAATATAGGGTGGGGCGAAAACGAGGGACCAGAAGACGTAGACAAAGAAAAACCACTAAAACATGCGAAGCCTAAGAGGCGAGCAAGGAGAAGAACCAGAATAACTTCATAGGGGATATTGCGACTGTAGGATACCCGCTATTCGGATCCATTATACTTTTGTGCATTCTCATGCCTCATCATAATGAGAGTTCCTTGTGCATTCCATCAAAGACTATACAATAGTCTTTGATTCTATGCATCATACTAATATCAAGTACATATAGTATACACACATACTGTACAATATACTCAATTGAGTATTACTCATACAGTATAGACAAGTAGGTACTAATAAGATGATTAGCTTCACAGAAGACGATTGCTTTCTAGTTCGATTTGCATATGTACATATGTATGTGCCAGATTACCATACGATTTCTCTGCACTCTCAATCCTTGTACGAAACACAAATATTTCTTTTTTTTTGTGACTCACAGTGAGACCTAAGCTGAAAAGAGGTGGCAAAAGTCATTTTCTGAGTAGGCGCTATCAAAAATGGCAATTTAGAAAAAAAAATAAAAAATATTATAATGCACCCACTACAGTGGGTGCAGTGCCCCGCACTGCATCTCTCAGGTCGTATACAAAGTTGGGTACTTAACTTTTCACCTTAACTACCTTAACTACCACCGATTTAATTTTTTTTAAATGGGCTTTGTTCGTTCGTTCGCTTACGTAGTGACCAGACGTGTTTTTGTGTTGCGCTCCGTATATTCCTTTTATTTTACTTAAACAGTCGGTGTTTTAATTTAAAATTAAAAACTCCCTAACTATCTTTAACTTAAAATCAATCTTTAACCGAGGGGGCATGCCTAAGAATTGTGTAAAAACACAACTTATTTAATTAATTTTGTGCGTCGGTTAGTTGTGTGTTTGTGTTGTTGCTTTTCGTAAGTACGCCCTCTCATTACATTTAGCCGCTCTTTATCGTAGCTTTTACCGCCTATCACTCTCTCTATATCACCTAAATCCTAATAACTGTTCTTTCTCTTTCGCTCTTTCTGTTCGTAGCGCTCTCTGTTATAAGCTGTTGCTGCAACCCTCCTCTCTCATCTCAGTTTTTTCCGTTTTCGCTTTAAACATAGCTTTAAGCATTTGCTGTGCACATTGGTCTGATTACTATTTGTTTTAAACTTTTTTTTCTCGAAAAAAAAATTTAAAGACAACATTATGGATTTTTCTGCAAGAAGCAGATTACCCATGACCAGCACAATATCCCTTGCTGGCTTTGCGAAAGCGTAGTGCACGCAAAATGTGTAGGGATCTCGGGCCGTGTAGGAGATGCCATTTCCCAAAACTATGGCCTGCACTATAGTTGTGAGGAATGCCGTGCTGTGGAAAACGACATGCGTTCGTTCATGAGGTAGACGCGGAGTGGCTTCAAAGAGCTGATCGTGGGCTTTAAACAGCAATATGATCGGCTCTTTGGCCATGGACACTCAGTTCAGCAGTTTGCAGATGCTTGCTGAGTCTCCGAGGCGCAAGAAGTAGAGGTGGAAAAACATCGATGTTTGCAGACATCGATTTTTTCGATGTTTTAGTAAAAAACATCGATGAAACATCGATGTTTTGCAAGATAACAAAAAAATATCAAAAATACATAGTAAACTGCAAAGTATATATCCAAATTATAAAAAGTAACAGTTTTATTTCATTTGAGATCATATATAAAAAAAAGGGAAATTTTCCAGTTTATATCTTTAAACAATTTGTGATTCTTGTTGAGAAATAACAATTGGTCCACCACTTCCGGCCGTAGCCGCGGCGATCGGAAATAGTTTTCCCAGCCTTGCTGAACATCCTCTCAGACTCGGATGTTGCCGGCCCGCACAAATATTTTTGGCCTGCAGCTTTAAATGGCATCATGCCGTCTGTATTCATCTAAAAATGTATACTGTAATGTAATGTAAAAGTATTTCAATATAAAAAATAAGTAAAACAAACAATTTGAGCTTGAGCTTCGAAAAAACATAAAAACAAAACATCGATATTTCGCCAAAAAACATCGATGCATATAAAAATTGTAAAAACATCGATGCATCGATGTTTTTCCACCTCTAGCAAGAAATCCACTCCGCGGGACTTGCGAGTGCCGACTGTCTCTCGTCCGCCGGCATCGGAAAAACTAACTCCGACCACTCCGTCAGTGCAGCAGTTGATCACATTTGTCACTCCAAGGGCAACGATCGCTGCTGGTGAAGCAGATTCGGGACCCGAATGCATCACTTCGGAGAGTATGCAGGTAGAAATGTCTGTAGCTTCCGTGTTTGTCGAGTCCGATCACAACTCCATAACTTTAACGCTTTATCAACGGCTTGTTGCACCTATCCCTGTCTCAAGTCAACCATGTGAAAAATTCCTTGATCTTTGCTTTGTCTCGGATCCGACCATGGCGTTGCTAACCCGAGCCCTTCCGCTCACTATACCTGAAGACTCCTACCATCCTACACTCGAAGTGTCGGTCGATATTGGACCTATTGGATCGAACGGGTAGGCTATCTGAACGTGTCCGTTGCTTTCGTAAAGCCGAGTTTACGAAGCTTAATAACCTTATTAGGGATTTTGATATTTTACAATGTACTTGACACACTTTTCGATTCTTGTGTCCCACTTTCTTGTCCGGTTAGATCTGGGAGGCCTCCTTGGTTTACCAAAGAGTTATCCAGTCTAAGAAACTTAAAATCAAGACTTTATACAAAATTTCAAGAAGTTAGTTCTCCGACTTCTCTCTCTCGCAATGTATTAACTCGGTCAAATTTCTCCGGTCTTAACGCTCAATGCTATAAAAATTACTTATCCCGATGCAGGATACGCTTTTCACAGGACCCTAAACAGTTTTACAGCTTCGTAAATAGTAAGCGTAGAACGTTCGCACATCCATCCTCGCTATCATTTCTAAATATGACTGAAAACAATGATCAATGATGCCTGATCTTTTTGCCCAATTTTTCCAAACAACCTATTCCCATGAAAGCTACTCTGGTCAGCCGTATCCATACAGTTTACCAAGGTCGAATGCGTTTGCAGCCCCTGACGGGGGCTACTTCAGGTCCAGACGGAGTTCCCGGCTGTGTACGCAGTTAGTGTCCCGACGCTCTGTGTGGACCGCTGCTTATCTAAGTTATCCGCTATTCCTAAAATTGTTGAAAAAATTTAAACTCCGCACTTGCAACATCTCTGAAAATCAGTTATATCTCCATCTCAGCACGGATTTATAAAGCGACGATCAACAACCACAAATTTATTAGAGTTTACCTCTTTCATCATTAAAGGCTTCCAAGGTAACTTATAGACGGATGTTATCTACACTGATTTCAGTAAATCATTCGACTATGTAAACCACTCCCTTCTAGCACAAAAACTTAACCTTTTAGGGTTTCCGCCTAATCTTTTGAGATGGATTTCTAGGTCTCAACGAGTCCTCTTCAAAAACTCCTTCTCTTCACCTGTTAAGGTTACTTCTGGAGTACCACTAGGCCCCTAATTTTCACACTCTTTATTAATGACCTGCCTTCAGTATTAACAAATTCTCGAGTACTCATGTATGCGGATGATGTTAAACTCTGTGACCAGTACAAGGACATTTCATTTCACTCTCGCTTGCAATCCGATATCAATAACTTTCAGTCATGGTGTTGTGCAAATATGTTACACCTAAATGCCTCGAAATGCAAAGTTATGACATTTCATCGATCCAGCCCCATGTTGGCTCCTTACACCCTCTGCTGTGGTTCTCTTGAGAGAATTACATTGGTTGATGATCTTGGTGTTAAACTAGACCCCAAGTTAAAGTTTTTTGAACACATTTTCACCATGGTAAATAAGGCCATGGGCGAGCTTGGTTTTATAAAAAGGTGGTCAAAGGAGTTTGACGATCCCTATATAACGTAGACTCTCTTTATCTCGCTTGTTCGTCCGATTTTAGAGTACGGCTCTTGTGTATGGTGCCCCCAGTACAAAGTAAACCAGGACCGTATAGAATCAGTCCAGAAAAACTTTTTACTTTTTGCTCTGCGTGGCCTCAACTGGGATGCAGATGTGAGACTGCCATCTTACCCTCGTAGACTGCTTTTAATAAACCTTCCAACCTTAGTTAGTCGTAGAAAAATGCTTGGTGTGATTTTTATGCACAACCTGATCAAGGGTGACGTAGATAGCCCTGACTTGTTGAGTCGCATAAACTTTACGATTCCTGTTAGATCTACTAGAAACTTTACCCCTTTGTTCCTTCCACTTTGTAGATCAAATTATTTCTTGCATGAACCGTTTAGGGTCTTATGCTCGGACTATAATTCTCTCTACCATATAATATCCACCCTTCCTCTTCTTAAATCACTAATACTAACATACATTTCCCGTAATTAGTACTTTTTCTTAGCTATCTATGCCTGTTTAACTCTTTAGTTGTTTTTAGCTCTAACTTTCCTCGAATATTAGTCTAACCCCTATCTTTCCTGCATGTTCGCGATCGGTTCGGCAACACACGTCGCGCGTCATGCGACAGCGCCCCCCGGTCGGCTGGGCGGGAGGAGGGGCTGCGTTTCTAGCCTGGGTTCTGCGCGTAACAGGCTTCGGCTTGGTGTCGCATGGGCCACTTGATGGTACAGTCATTGCATATCAACGTCCAGACAAAAAAAAACAAAAACAAAAAACAAAAAAAAATATTTCTGTACCTATGTATGTATAAGCAGCTTTGTACAACAGGCCTCTCTAGACTCTGGAGCGATATGTGCCGCAACCTCGCACCTTGCCAGGTATAAAAAGAATACAGAACACAAATAATTATTTTTATTATTTGATTGGACTTTTTTTTAATATAAGCTATAAAAAAAAATTTATGTAAAATCAAGTTATATTAAAAATTAAATAACATTTTTGACCATTCATTCGCCTCACTGTGCGGAGTGCCGTGATCATTCAATGCAGCAGGCAGAAACAGGATATTTCACTCCCACCCAAGAAAAGCAAATAAGTTCAAAGAATTGTTTATTTTAATATTTCTTTGGGGGATTACCAGGTTTTTCTTTGGTCATCTAGCGAAGAAAACTAAAAAAAAACCGGTGAAATTCTCGAGGAAATTCAAAGCGAAACCCATAACGCTAGTCAACTTAAATTTGTTTTTTTGCTATGGCATAAGACCGACGCACAGTTGGGCCTCAGCTGGGAAGAAGTGGCAAAAGTATTTTCTTGAATGAGCGCTTTGGATAATTTAAAAAAACGAATCTGATGAAGAATTTTCCAAGGAAAATGGAAACCTGAAGAAAATCGGTCTTGTTTCAGAAATATGAGCATTCAAAGTTGACCACTTTTGTCAGTTAGCGGAATTTGCTCCATTGTTATGAACATTCGTCACCTTTCAGGTCAAATAAAAAGTAACAACTATGACATGTATGGATTTTGTTTTAATATCTATTTCTAGGCGTATTTATTGGTAACATTTATGAAAAAAAAAATTCGATTGTTGGAAATACTTTTGAGAATTTAAATTTTTCGAACTATATATTTTTTTGTTTAGTTTTAAACTTTGACATCAAATAAACAAATACTATTCGAAACTACGTCCGCGTTTTTTTATTTATTATTTTCTTTAAATATTTCTTAATCTACGTATATGGGTCCCCATTTGCGCCGGTTTGCGCAACAGGTCCAAATAGACCAATTTTTGTCGCTACCTCGCACAAAAAGAGCCATAACAGCTCTGTCGTGGGTATCAGAATATCAAAAACGATGAAAATATGAAATAAAAATTGAAATAAAATATCTATTGTAAAATTGACAGCTAAAAATTTTTTATCAAAAAATATATATTTTGGTAATTTTACATCGGAAATTTGCACTGGCAACAAATTTCAACTTTGAATATTTATTGTAAAGCTTCTAGATATTGTATAATCATGTTCTCGCTCAGACTAAAGATTTTCTTTTCGAATGCAGTTTATTTTATGAAAATATCTTGATTCGTTCGGAAGTTATTAATTTAGCAAGCTGAAATGGTCGAAGGCCCCAGTGTGCTTCGTTTGCTGATATATTTAGGAATCAAATCTTTTGTTAATCAATTTAATGTTTTTTCATAGATATGGTTTTTTTTAATAGTCTAAAATTACAGTTTACCGTTGCATATTGTTCGGTCCCTTTTCCGCAGCATAGTTGCTACGGTTCGATTCCTCCGAATCGATCTGGAAATTTTGTATTTGCAACGAACAGTGGGCCATTTAATTCAAAATTTCACAGCAGAATCAATTAATTTTTTTGTGCGTTATTTTCAAATCTACAGTGAATATACAAAAAAATTGCGATTTTTTTTGCTGTTATTATTCACGCAGCTGTGAGGTGTCAAACCGACCATATGGTGCATCAGCTGAAGAAATCAACTTTTGGCGCGCTTTAGTGAAGCTGGCAAAAAAAATTCATAAAGTAAAAAAAGTTTACCATACATTTTTTTTGATTATTAATAAATAAACTTGAAGCTATTTATTAAAAATTAGTTTATGACGTTTGATAACATGTGTTAGCTTAAAATAGCTCTACAAATTGACCTTTGGGAAATTCTGGTTCAAAACATGCATTGCAGTTTTTGGTGGAGTGCAGCTTGGTAATCGAAAGCGATTAAGTTTCAATTCCTTTTAATATACATTCTTAAAGGTATTGTAAATGTGAAATGTTCAATTTGATCTGCCTATAGCCGCTTATAACAACAAAATTTAGTTTTTAGGAAATGTTCATCCCAAGAAGAACCATTTTTGTTGTTGTTGGTCACATCGAAAATTTCGATTATCTTAAAGATTGTAACATAAATATTTGAAAATTTTTACCCGATCGGTCCTATAGCTGCCTTATGATATAGTTGATCGATTTAAATGAAATTTGGTAGAGTCATCCGGCTAATAACAATCGACTTAAGTTCCAAATTTCAAGCTTTCAAGCTACGCTTTTTATTAATTTAATGCCGCTAGAATGGCCATTTCGACCACTGTGCAACGGTACGAACGGAATATACAATTGTAAAATCTAAGCGCTACCCTAAAGGACACCTTATAAACTTGCCAATACAAATAAAATGTTAAACAAGAAAAAAATATATTTGTTCAATTAAAAATATCGCAAAAACAGATAAATTTTACTTTTGAATTCTTAATACATACATCCCTAACGGAAAGCTTAAACTAAAAATAGTTAATTCATTAGCTATGTATGTGTAGAATTCTCAAGTTACATTCATATGTACATACATATATAGAAAAACGTAAACTTAAATTTTCTCTGGAAAAACCCAACCTATATAAAAAACCGACCCTTTAAGCCTGCCTGTTCGTCAAGTTCCCCAATGGGGCATGTCGTGGATCACTTTTTTTTTGTTGGTTCCGACGCGGTTCTGGTGTAGCCTATGATAAAAGTATATGTATAAGGTGGTCCCGTCGCTCTCTTTCGGATCTTATTCACACTCACACAAATTCTCACACACATGCTATCACAACGAGTTGGTTGTTGTACTTGCAAAATAAGCTCCGAAAAGAGATCGCATTGGGGACGGGACCACCTTATATAATTCCATCATGGTGTAACCTATCCATCGTATGCATACATATTTATATATGTATTGTATGTATGTATGTATATTCATCGCCGCGTATAAAGAGCCGTTTCCCATCCTGTGTGACTCCGCCGTCGTTGCTTTCCCCAACTGCTGTATTGCATGGCCATTGGCCTGGAAGAATATTTCAGCAGAATGGCTGGCCCCACGCCAGTTTTAAAAATAAAACTCAATAAATAAAAATAACACATTTGTGTGTAGCAAAAAAAAAACTAAAAACGGGAACGCCGCTATGTGAGCGGAGGATAAAAGAGTCGAGAACAAAATTAACTGACATATGTATGTACATACAAATGTACATATGTATGAATGTGTTCATTGTGTGTGTGAATTCAATGACGCAACAGCAACAACACTGAATTACATTAACACCCACAACGTTAGCGTGCCAAGGCCTCACCGACAATAATTTCCAATGCTTTGACGAACTTCCTCCCACCGCCCCAATAATCACTTCCGATCCCTTCGTTGCCAGTGATGTAGCACGTGAAGGCACGGGGAAACGGCTCGGGCTTCGCAGGTTCTGGACGAGAAGCCATAAAAAAGCACTTTCGAACGCATAAATTGATAAATTGATAATATAATTTAACCAATTCGATATAAGACGTGAATGCGTTTATGTATGTATGTATGGATGTACAATGTAGGGCGGCGCTTATTTTCGAAATTTCTGAATTTCAAAGGTCTCAGGGTCTTTAAATGTTCCTTTTGTTATGAAACAATAAAATAAAAAGTTTTAGCCCGATTGGAATACGTTTAGAGGTGCAGAGTTGAGGTCAAAGTTAAAAAAAATACGATATTTGGACAATGTTTGTATGGCAGCTATACCTTATATCCCTCTGATCGGACTGATTTTTTTATATGATAAAGAATATTAGAATATTCTTCTTCTCCGAAAATTTCAGCTTAATTGGTTTATATTTAAGCCCACAAAAAATAGTTAAAGAACGACATTTGTACACCTAGCGACAAAAAACAGTCGCTCCCTGATATTTCATGCATTTGTGACTTCTCTAGTCGGTGATTTTGGCAAATGTTATCCTTTTTATACCCGTACTCAAAAAGAGTTAAGGGGTATACTGTATTTGTGGTAAAAGTGGATGTGTGTAACGCAAAGGAAAATTTTCCGACCCCATAAAGTATATATATTCTTGATCAGTATCAATAGCCGAGTCGATAGAGCCATGTCTGTCTGTCCGTCCGTCTGTCCGTCTTGTTTGACGCCTCGTTCTCAGAGACTATAAAAGCTAGAGTAACCAAATTTTGTTTCCAGACTCATGTGATATCACACTGAATCAAGTTTCTTTCCAAATTGTGCCACGCCCCCCTCCGCCTTCACAAAGGACGAAAATCTGTGGCAGCCACAATTTTGAAGATACGATAAAACTAAAAACGCAGTATCGTAAGGAATGACCATATCTACCAGATCTACCAAATCAGATCATTATTATGGCCAAAATGAAGAAATTAATTTTCAGTTGCTTCCCCCACCTCCTCTGGCGCTGCTGACGCTATTCATTCTCTGTCTCGCTCGCACACACTCTGCCCTGTGCAATGCGCGAGTAACCCCTAGCGGAGGAGATGTAGAATCTAAATGGTAGATGTAGAATATTTGTTCTAGATGTATTATCTACATTTTACATGTAGATGTAGTTAACAAATGTAGCAAAAAAATGTAAAATGTAAAATTAAAATTTTTTTTTTTAATTTTAATCATAAGCTCACAAATTTATATACTGACTGAGTCACTGACTGAGTCACTGAGTCACTGACTGAGTACGGGTATAAAAGTAGAGTCGCGTCCAGAAGAGACTCACACGTTCCTTCTCGTTATTTTACTGTTTCATAACAAAAGGAACATTTTAAGACCCTGAGACCTTTGAAATTCAGAAATTTCGAAAATAAGCGCCGCCCTAATGTACATACATACATACATAAATCTACCTATATATGTACATCATATATTTGTATGTTTGTGTTTCTATTCCGGGAGTGTACTGTGCTTTGCGACAAAAGAACAAAACATAAACGGACAGACGAGCGTCTCTGGACAAAGAAGGGGGACGAGGACAAGGACAAGGACGTTCCCAGCTGGCAGGTGAAACTCGTGACAGCCCCGCCCCTCTGCTTCTTCTCTGCGCTGCCCTGCAGGATGATGATGACTGACAGCTCCTTGCATTCCGCTTTTTATGCGAGACGCTTTGATGTTGCACGACGTTGTTGTCATGCTCGTAAAAATATGTGTACGCAATCAATAGCATGGTATGTATGTATCAAGGATAGTGGGCACATCATTGTAAGGACATCCCAGGACAAGACTTGTCCTCAGTGATTCGGATAAAGCACCTCCCATAGAGCTGGTTCACTACCGTGCCGTTCTGTTTTAAGCGAGAGGAAGCTTGAACAGTGCCAATGCACCGTCTACTTGTTTAACAAGTCGCCAGTCGACCCAGTCGGTGTCCTGATTTATCAAATTCATGGAAATCTACGGCTACCGACTGCTGTTTCGTAAGGCGACAACACCAGGGACCGTAATCATTATAAGTTATATTTTAAATATTATATGGTAATGATTATATATGATTTTTTACGTTTTTCTTCAATGATAATAATTATTTTTGAGTAATTTAATAAACTTTACATATAATCATCATTTTTGATCAAACAAAATTATTTATAAAAAGGGCAAAAGCTCAATTTCCCAGTTAATAGTGTCAAATTCATGTAAATGCATGAATAAGTCATCTATTTTTTTCCTTTTGCAATTCAGATTTGTTTAGTGGTATAAAAAGACGTTTACTTTTCATTTCGGCGAGGAATTAGTTGCCGTTTTGAAAACGGAAAAGACATGCATTTCACGTGTGCGGGAGCGCCTGACTTTTCGTTTTGAAAAGTAAATCACATTTTTTTGGTGAAAGTGAAAACCGGAGCCTGCGTGTATGTGTAAGGTATATTAAATTACTCAAAAATAATTATTATCATTGAAGAAAAACGTAAAAAATCGGATATAAAAAAATCAGGGCTGAAAAGCAGAGATTGCACAAAAAACAAAGATTTTGGTGCAATCCATTGTTTTCTATGTCCATTATAAGTATGTGATTTTTTATTAAACAAAAAAATAATAATCATTTGCATCTCACTTTTTGGTTTTGCGCACAGTTTTTGCCTCCATCTTGCACCATTCACGTAGGGAACAATTGTACAATTGTAAACCATATATTCCTGAGCTGTGCATAAGCTATTCTCTCAGTCCACACATACTCGCGATAGGCCAACTATCGATGTAAATATGTGGATTCCGTTCATGTTGCTGGATAGACAAGCCTGGAAAACGTAAACGAACAATTCCTAGCACAGTTTTTCTTATATGTTGTTTTACCTATATGTCTTATAGGTTGCCGGGAATTTTTCGATTCCGCAGTGCTGGATACCAAGCTTTAGCAACCGCAAAAGACCGCAGCGGACCAGCGTAACACCAAAGACAATATAAACTATAAGATAAGTAACGCTCATACATTTTCGTTGCAATATGCAAGCAATTTTTCAGCAAGCGGCGAAAATCGCGCCATCTCTCTCGCACAAAATTTGAGAGCGTACGAATCTAAAAACAGAATCCACTTGCATGTGTTAGTACACACAGAGTCAGCAAGAGCGTTTGTGTGCGTACTTGTGCGAATCAGACGATTTTCAAGCAAACACATTTTTGAGCTGAGAAGCGAATACGCATTTTTTTCACACGTGCACGCTGAATACCCTAATGACCTTAATCATGTATTAAAGAGGTATTATGTATTTTTATATATGTATATCCGTTCATTATTATCGAATATACTATATTAAAATAAATTATCATATAAAGGTTATACAAAATAGGAGTTTTTTAATATTCGGGTGCTAAGCGTCTTGCAATATTAACTTAGCATTTATAAAGTGAAGGGTATATTTCTCAAGCGCTGTAAAATATGCACTATGGGAAATTTGACCACTTTTTCTGGTCAAATTTTGAAATACCTGAAATAATAATTTTTTCTTGTTGTTCATTGATTTTAAGGCGTGCTACGCCCTCTTGGATAAAATAAAAATTTCCCAACGTACGCCCAACATTTTTCTGTTTTTACATTTTGAGCAAAAAAATTAAAATATGTTTTTTATTAAATAAAAGGCGTTGCCACGCCCATTTTTTCAAAATACCTTTCTCATGTTGTTATTAACTTATATCAAAAAACTAAACCAAAAAATATTGTTTCGTTTGGTAGTTATTAATTATTGCCACAAAAAGTGTTCAAATTTCCCATAGTGGTATGTATGCCGGCAGATGTAGAGTGCTTGAGAATATGTGTGCACACATACAGTCTTGGTTGAGAGAGCGCTCTAGCGCCAGCACTCTAGAGCCAGTCGCTCTCGTATGCTGTATACATATGAGAGAGCGGCTGGCTCTAGCGCTGGCTCTAGAGCGCTCTCTCAACTAAATTTCAAGAGAGCCTGGAGCCAGCTCTAGAGCCAGCATGAAAAATTCGCTTGCAACAATTTTGTATGGCGTTATTTATCTTAGAGTTCAATTGTCTTTGGTAACACAGTGCAATGTGTCAAGTAGCTGGTTGCTGGTTGCAGGTCACGGGCAACCACACGGCCCACCCATTTGGCAAGTTTTTAGAGCCGCGGTCCATTGAGACCATTAAGTTGTCTAATTAAAAACCCCGGTAGTAAGGAAGTGCGATAAAAAGGTACATTTTAGGCACCAGCCGGAGAAACACTGAATAATTGTACTCACTCCGGTACCTTACTAATTTTGCATCACCATGGTCTGATGTTCTCTCTCACACTCACTTTAACCAAAGACAATACAATACCAAAATGTTGCATGAGGAGCAAATGCTCGTTCAATTTTTGTTTGACCGTTCATGGTACGAGTGCGTGGTGTGTTTCTTCCATTCGCCTTTACGCTAGCCTTTGCTCTGCTTTCGCCTTCGTCAGTTCCCTTTGCGCTTCACAATTTGCATATTGCCTGACGCATTTGTTTTTGTACCCTGTCCAGCTTGCTCCGATGTTGGACCAAGTCTGCGCGCCTGCCGGTGGTCGCATAAAATATGTAAATAAACATATATTATTTGGACTGGTGAGCCATTATATTAAATAGAGTTTTAATGCTCAGGAACACGCGTGGTGCTACCACGGAGCCGGTGCGTTCATTTCAATAAATCAAATCGCCGCACGCCGCATCCCGAATTCCAAAATCCGAAAAATTGCAGTTTCATGAACTTTCCCGTGTTTCGAGCACTTCATTAGCGCTGATTATGCGACGGATTACTGGGGCGTGGCATCGAGGGGCGATACGGCATGGCTGGGATGGTTAGGATGACTGGGATAACTAAAATAACTGGGGTTGGCCAGGATGCTGTCAGATGAGCCGAAAGCTAATTGCTAAATCAAGCCCAACGTTGACACCGAAATGGGGAGCGAGCCGCCAGTCTTCTCTGTCGTCGGGTTAACCAGGCGCACAGGGGAAAATTAAGTTATACGCGTGCCGAGGACCAACTGGATCCCAGAATCCACTGTCCACCGCGCTCGAAAAGAATAGATGAAGGAGCGGAAACTAGTTTCAGACATTCTATTATTCTTTTGTATTCTCACTTTTGCCGTGTACTAAGTGGCGTTGTGACGTAGGGCCAAGACGGATGGGTAGGACACAGGATATAATTTTTTCCGACTCTTCTTGATTTTTTAAAATCAAAATTTAAAAAAACGAGAAGGAACGTGTGTGTCGCTTCTGGACGCGACACTACTTTTATACCCGTACTCAGTCAGTATATAAATTTGTGAGAATTTTACTCTGCACAAGGCAGAGTGTGTGCGAGCGAGAAAGAGAATAAGTAGCGTCAGCATCGCCAAAGGAGGTGGGGGAAGCAACTGAAAATTAGTTTCTTTACTCTGGCTAGAATAATGATCCGACCTGACTCAGACTCAAATTGTGGCTGCCACAGATTTTCTTTTGTGGGGGCGGGGCGAAATTTTGAAGTGCACTTGTAACACTTTTATATCACATGAGTTTGGAAACAATATTTAGTTGCTCTAGCTCTTATAGTCTCTGGGATCCAGGCGCTCATCAAGACGGACGGACAGACAGAAATGGCTATATTGACTCGGCTATTGATGCTGATCAAGAATATATATACTTTATGGGGTCGGAAAGGTTTCCTTCTCTGCTTTACATACATCCACTTTTACCACAAATACAGTATACCCCTTAACTCTTTTTGAGTACGGGTATAAAAACTGGTTCCTAAACATAACATTGGCAAATATTTTTTGGTGTCTTTAAATATACCCTGGTTCTCCTTGAGTTGCACTTATATATAGTCCTTAATTCTTTGAGGACGCTTATAAAAATACCGCACAAAAATCTTAATTTATTTATTAAATTTAACTTATTTAAATGCTTAATATTTCCCCGGCGGTTATCTAAAATTAATAAATGTTCAGGTCTAATTTATAGATGCATTTATAAGCTTTTAGAATGGTAAAGTTCATTACGTGCAGATGTAAGATACTTAGGTTATGTGAAAAAAGAAAAAATTGCTTTGAAAAAAATATTTAAAAAAATAAAATTAAAATAAATTTTAAAGACGAATAAAATAATATATTTAATGATGCAACTTAAGCATTGATTTTCTGGTAAATGAAAAACAATTACATTATACAAATTTGTTAACTAATTTAAAAGTTAAATAGTCCACAACTTTTTTTTATATTCTTCATGAATTGGTTCTGTAAATTTTATCAAATCATTTAATTAATAAACAAAACTACACAAAAGCATAAAGTGAAGTAGTAAATATATACAAAAGGAAAAGGGATATTTTTTGGGTTTTGTAGAAACACATCTTTGACATTTGTCTCATTATACCCGTACTCAAAGAGTTTGTGGTAAAACGCAGAGAAGGAAAAGATTCCGACCGTCCGTCCGTCTGTCCGTCTGACCGTCTTGTTTGACGCCTAGTTTTCAGACACTATAAAAGCTAGAGCAACCAAATTTGGTTTCCAGACTCATGTGCTATCACACTGAATCGTTTCTTTCAAAATGTTTGCCACGCCCCCCTCCGCCATCACAAAGAATGAAAATCTGTGGCATCCACAATTTTTAAGATACGATAAAACTCAAACGCAGTTTCGTAGGTCATCATATCTACCAGATTGCCAATACTGGTACAGATCGGATCATTATTATATATATGTGCCGACCAAGCCCCCCCGAGCGCACACACGACAGTGACAGAGGACCCCAAACCGTCGACTTCAGCGTCAGCAGCAGCTGGCACGAAGACGAAGGTGGACCAACCCTCAACGTCAACGTCTGCGAACGCAGAAGGGGAAGACCACACCTCCGACGCAGAACACGGCGAGTGCCAAGGCACCACCAACGCCTTCTGTACAGAAGGCACCGGTGGAGCCGACTGATCGAGAGCCAAGGTTCAAGCGGCAGAGGACGGATGACTCCACAAAAGCTTCCGAGCCGAGCAAGGCGAAACCAGAGGAAATTCTGGAAAGCCTAGGATCGCCGCCTGAGTTGCAGGTAGCCATAATCGACCGAAGTCACCCAGAGGGGAAGATATCGGACGTCAATTGGCTGAATGCGGAGTCGGAGATCCTGACCGCCATGAAGGATGCCATTGTACGCGCAGATAACCCGTTTGTCTGCGAGTTCAAGGGTACCAAGTGGTATAAGGGAGCCAAAGCAGTGGCCTGTGGCAGTGCAGAAACTCTCGAGTTTCTCAAAACCACGGATCAGATTCCCAGGAAAACGATCATGAAGGTGTGGATCCCTCCCCCGATCAAGGCGGATGAGGACACACTCGTTCTCATCACAGAACCGGACCCTGGAGACATCTGACTGGACCATCACAAGGGCGATAGCGCGAGACAAGGGGAACGGCAAGGAGCTCTGGTCAGGAAAGCCTTGCCAAACTCCTTGCAACGGACTTCCGCATATCATTTGGTATGGGCACCCTAGCTGTAGCAGTACCGCGACACCCCAGGTCCGCTGAACAGCATGAAGGTGGTGCAGGTTAATCTGCATCACTCGAGTGTACCTTCGGCGGACCTGCTGCGGTTTATGGAGGAGAAGGCCGTGGACGTAGCCCTCATCCAAGAGCCCTGGATCGTAAGTGAAAGGGTTCGGAGAATGAACGGTCGCGGATACCGCCTTCTCACGCCACACACTGCGGGTAAGCCAAGAACCTGTATCGTGGTAAGGAACGAGCTTAATGTTCTGTTTTATTCCAGGTACAGCACTCCGGACCTAACGGACCTAGGTGAGAGGAAGGACGGGAAAAATCTATACCTGGCCTCTGCATACCTGCCGTACGAAGAAGAAGACCCACCCTCGGAAGATGTCAGGGCTCTGATCCACCAAGCGCGGAGGGAGGGACTTGACATTGTCCTAGGCTGTGACGCGAATGCCCATCACTCCCTCTGGGGAAGTACGGGCACTAATCCTAGAGGAGAGTTGCTGTTCGAGTACATTCTGTCAACAAATCTTGTTGTGTGCAACCGGGGAGACCACCCCACCTTCCGCAACAGGAACCGTGCAGAGGTTATAGATATAACACTGGCCTCGAATAGCGACTCCCTCACCATCGATGACTGGCACGTGTCCAATGAGTGCTCCTTTTCGGACCACTACAGGATAGTGTACAGCGTCAAATGGAAAAAGGAGTGGCCTAAGGCCTACCGCAATCTCAAGCGGACAGACTGGAACCGCTTCTCCGCAACCGTAAAGAAGGTGCTGCGACGGCCTTCCTGGATATAGAGGGGGCGTTTAACAACATCAGGATCGAGTCAATAGCGGCCGCATTGGCCAAGATTGGCACACACCCGACGGTAACCAGATGGCTAGACAGCCTTCTCAGAAGCAGAACAATAAGCGCCAATCTAGGCTCCTCCTCTTCAAGAAAGGCGGTTACACGAGGGACCCCGCAGGGATGAGTTATATCCCCTCTCCAGTGGAACTTGGTCCTCAACGACCTTCTTCTTCAGCTGGGGAGGAGCGGATATAAGGTCACAGCCTATGCGGATGATCTAGTAATACTGATAACGGGTAAATTCCTGTCCACAATCAGTGACCTTCTGGAATCTGTACTGGGCACGACCGCCAGCTGGGCACGTCAGAACGGTTTAGGGGTCAATCCTCAAAAAACCGAACTGGTGCTGTTCTCACGAAGATATAAGATACCGAGATTTAAACTACCAGCAATCGGTGGAACGACACTCGAGCTATCGAGCGAAGCTAAGTTTGTCATCCTTGACTCCAAACTCTTCTGGAAAAGAAACACAGAGGAAAGGATGCAAAAGGCAATGGCAGCTTTCTACACCTGTAGGAAGACCTTTGGACGGACATGCGGCCTACATCCGCACATCATCCATTGGATGTACGC
Organism: Drosophila subsilvestris; assembly: GCA_035043285.1. Classification (NCBI taxonomy): domain Eukaryota; kingdom Metazoa; phylum Arthropoda; class Insecta; order Diptera; family Drosophilidae; genus Drosophila; species Drosophila subsilvestris. Next base: position 359,046 of record JAWNNB010001592.1, on the reverse strand, counting down.
AGCTGTAATAAGACCCTGACATACGGAGGAATGGTTTGGTGGGAAGCGGTTAACACATAATCGCACCTGGAGAACCTACGTAAAGTCAAACGGACAGCATGCCTTGGGGTCACCGGATCTCTCAAATCCACCCCGCAGGCGGCTCTGGTCACCATGTTAGACTTTGAACCAATAGACCTCCACTTTAAGTGCAGGGCTGAGACAAGTGCCGCTAGGCTTCTAGCCACGCATCTCTTCAAGCCATCGCCTCATGGTCACACCACTATAATTCGTAAAGAAGAATGTGCAACGGCCAGGGGGAGCAACTACTGTGTTTCAGAGTTCTCATGGAAAATAAAAATTAAAGGACACATACCTGACAGGTAGAAATGGAAGGGTAACACTGTCCTGGGACAGAAGCTGGAATCTGCTCTAAGGAGTTAGTAACCAGCATATTCCTAAGACTACCTGACTGGTGCAGTGTATTCCAGGCGGAGATATGCAATATGGCAAGCGGAAAAGTTGGTATACACCTTGGAGATACCTCCGAGGAACATAGAAATCTGCGTTGACAGTAAAGCTGCCATCAAAGTCCTGTTATCCTGCAAGACCACAACCAGACTCGTACGTGATACGGTGGACGCTCTAAACCAGATCAGCGCGCACTCAATCACACTTACGTGGGTTCCGGGTCACACCGACATAGCGGGCAACGAGAGTGCGGACGAGTGCGCCAGAACTGGATCGGCTAAGCCAATATCGGACGCAGTCAGCGACCTACGGAGGCCACTGCGGGACATCATCTCGCAGACATAAGGTGGAACACCACACCCAACTGTGAGATCGCCCGCTCGCTTTGGCCCCACTATGACCCTAAACGCACCAAGACGCTCCTAAGCTTCAGGAAGAGTCGGGTGCGAACACTGACGGGAGTTATAAAGGGGCACTGTGTCATCGGCCGCATGGCCACAAGGTACAGACTGCCTCCCCATGACTTCTTCCGCAGCTGCAGGGAAGAGAAGGAAAAAGAGAGCATCCAGCACCTTCTCTGCAACTTCCTTCACTAAGGCCGAATACTCGGCGGCGCCTTCTGGGAAGACCTGGACAGCCTGGCAAACATGCCTCTAGAGAAACTGGTTATCTTTATAGAGGATTCGGGATGGTTCGCGAAACCTCCCTAGGCACCGGAGAATATACCGTGACGAGTGTGGGCATCACAATTGGCAGACTTGCCTTCGAATGACCTTCACTTCGGTCGAGCAGCCCTATAAACCTAACCTAAACTAAGGTTAAGGCTTCCGAAAAAATTTGTCCGCACACAAACTTTCTCATCAACAAGCGAACACGCACTGAACGTTAAGGGTCCCAAAACCAAACGATTCGCAAGCCGTCTAGACCACCCTTATATAATTGAATTATGGGAGGATCAAAAGGGAATTGCGAAAAGCGAGCAATTGGATGATGCAATACAGTGTCATGCAATGCGTGTGCTAAGAGAGGCTGGCCCATGGTGCAATTATAAAAGGTGGTCTCCTCAGCTGGGTTGAGGACGAAATAAATTTTCAACCCTCTCTCTCAGCTCTCAGAAAGACAAGCGCCAAAAAGAGCTGGCACTCTTTGACTGTTGTTGTAAGCTGCAAACATATCGTCCTCAAAGGAGAGCAGATGTCGCGATGAGACCACCTTATACCCACTTCTGTTTGGCTTTTGGTTTTTCTTTTCCCTGGTAGTCCTGCATTTTTTTTTACCGAGATAGTCCAGCGCATGGTGCTATATATATATAGTATAGTTGCATTATGGTGCAGCGGTCGAGCTGGAGGTGGGAGTGTAGGTTGCAGTCCGAGGAGTCCGTCTTGTCAACATGTTGATGATGAGGAGCATGAGCATGCCGCACAAGGAGAACCAGTCAAGGGTCGTCGCCAGTGATACCCGTGCCCATTTCGATGTGAAACCCACTCTGGCTTTATCGTAGAGTGTCACGCCTAAAAATTGACATTGACCGCTTCGGCGTCTTTGCCCAATTCTAAAACAAGCCAAAATCCCGCCTAGATCTCTCTAAACTTCAACTTTTGTCTGTCCTTGCCAACCTTGCGGCGTCTGGTTGTCCCCATTCTAAGTGTCCTCGAGCTCAAGCTAGTCCTGGTTCTGCTCCTTCTGCTTCTACTGCGGCTGGTCACTATCGCCGTCTCGTGTTGACAATTTCCAGCTGGCACGACGCTTAGCCAAACCCATTTAGCAGCGGGCCCTGCCAAGGCAGCAAGTGAAGTTATTTGTACTTATGTACATGTTTAATGAGCTTTTCGGCGACAGGGAGAGACAGGTGCTGCTGCTGCTGTGGCCACAATTAGCAGATACAGTCAGCATTTCTGGAGTCAGGGAACATGCCATGCCTATCACCATTTTATTGTTCTGTGGGGGTATCCCCCGGTATCCCCCGCTCACGGGACTGAATCGGCCATTAGGCCGATTTTCTTTCCCAATCGGAGAAAACCCTGTGACATCGATTTCAAATAAATTTATTTTTGGCTGTCCGAGGCTTCTATAATGCAGGTATACAGTCTACAGTTCAGGTCCGAGTTCGAGCTCTTCCTTGTCCTTATCTCTCAGCCTAAAACTTTCCGGCATTCTGCTGAAAACTTTACGAGTCAATTGCCAATCGGCAATCGACAGCTGTTGCGGCTGCGGGTATCAAGTAACTTCACTAAAACGTAATCTTATCCAAGTTAATATACGTTACCCCATCCATAGGTACATACAAACACACACACATACATATGTACATACATGCATTCTTGTAAATCCACAATGGACGGCTGCTCCACAATGGGCGGCAGAAAGTAGAAACTGCAAGTTTAATGGAATAATGTTTCTTAAACTTATTAAAATTAATTACTCCAGGTGGACACCCACGAGGTGGAAATCTACCTGCGCGGAGCAATCCCGCGGACTGGGACCGGATTCTGGAGGACCCAAGAAACATTTTCCCCAAACTTGCTACTCCGGTGGCACACTTGACCGACACGGCAAGAATAGCTACAAGCAACGAATCAGCGGCATTCCAAAAAGCCCCGAGGGTGGCCCAAACACCGCCACACCAACTAGCAGCCTCAGCGCCGCCATTGAAGCAAAACTCGATGCGTAGCTTTTCCAGCGGACCCACACAGGACGCCACAAGACGCTGACACTCCAAAGAGGCCGCGCGACCCCACCACTCCATCGAGTAGTGTGAGAAACACTCCCCCAAAAAAAATCAGGATCAGCGCCCAAGACATCTAGTAGATGGGGTCAATACTGGACCACGATCAACATGGCATGAAGGAGCTGCAGGTGGAGTTTAGGCCCCAGCTGAAGGCGCCAACAGAGGAAATGGCAGCGGCAGGAAAATGCCAATGCCACTGCCATGCTGCAGGACCCCTGCCCAGGCTGGGCAGCCTCAACTCCGACGCCGACCCGACGAAACCAAGTACGTCAAAGACGACGCAAACGACGCCAAGAGCGCACCAACACCACGGCCCAAGGATCGAAGCATGCCCGGAAAGGCTCGAAAAGGGCAGCCCTCAAGCAGGCAGAACGACAAGGGGCGGCAAAAAAGCCGGCGTCCAAAGCGCAAAACGCCGACACTGACCCCACTCAGAAATGGAGTGAGGTCAGAGGACGACGAGCGAAGCGCAACAAATCAGCCCGACCAGACGCAGGGCTGGTCAAATGCACGGAGGAGACCACCTACGCTGACATCCTCAAGCTGGTGAAGGCAGACCCATCGCTCCAAGGCCTTAGGAGCAAGGTGCACGGTATAAGGAAGACTGCCTCTGGGGAGCTGCTCCTCAGGATGCAACAATTCTTAGACCCCGCCACCCAGGAACTACAGACGGCCATACAAGAAGCGCTTGGTGACAAGACAGCCGTGAAGGCCATGCAGGGGACAGTCGTGGTTGAAGTCCTCGACGTAAACGAACTGACGACAGGCGGGGAAGTATGGGAGGCCATCGTTTAAGCGATCGGCGGCCACTTACCGCAAAGGAGCAGTGCCGTACATGCGGAAAGCATATGATGCCACGCAGGTAGCTACGCTAAACCACCAGCTCGAACTCCCAAAGATGCTCTTCAAGCTTGGCAAAGTGCGAATCGGTTGGATGGTCTTCCGCATGCGGCGCCGGATTGCGCCAACTCTCTGCTTCAAGTGCATGGCCTATCTCTGCGATGCGGCCGATGCTGAACCTTTCGGTGATGCATACGAGCTAGTCATGGGGAGACTAAACTAAAGTGGCCTGAACAGCTGAGAGGAATTGTCGGCGCCCTCTTCCATTGGCAACCACCCTTACAAGAGGGAGCTAGTGTGGAAGGAGCGAGCCAGATGAATACCACCACCACCATCACTGCCAGAGAGGTACTGGATGTAACGGGAAAGCTGAAGATCAAAAAAGCGGCAGGGCCAGATGGAGTTCTTAGTGCAGCATTAAAATGCATAATCAGAGCAGCACATCCTGACGCTTTTGCCATTATGTACACCCAGTGTCTAGCGGAGCGGACAGTCCCACGAGCATGGAAACGGCAAAGACTTGTGCTGATTCCCCAGCCAGGCAAAGAGCAAGATCTTTGAGAGGATGGTATGCAACCGGCTGGAAGCGGAATTGGCAGAGCGGCATGGCCTCTCCGACCTTCAATTCGGGTTTCGGAAGCAAAGGAGCACCAGTGACGCCATCAAGATGGTAGAAAACCTGGCCAGGGAAGCCATGGCGGCACCGCGATGGGCTGGAGGTGACAAAAAAAAATACTGTACGCTAGACGTACGATACGCCTTCAACTCAGCCAGCTGGAGGAGCATCCTGGAGGCCCTAACCAGGAGGGGTAAATACGAGATGCAGATGAGAAATGCAGCGCCGCAGTCGGGAAGATAGGGTCCTGGCTCGCAACTAACGGGCTGTCCCTGGCGGAGAAGAAGACAGAAGCTGTGCTAATGAGCAGCAGGATGAAGGTCGAGCAGGCATGCGTGAGAGTCGGCAGCACGATCATTGGGACCAAGCCTGCGCTGAAATACCTAGGGGTATCTCATCTCCGGGGTGGTCACCTCCATCATCCTATATGGATCAGCTGTGTGGGCACCAGCAATGAGGGAGCCTACGTACAGCAGAGAGAGCAGGAGCGCATACCGACGCTGTGCACTCAGGGTTGCATGCTGCTTCAAGACGGTGTCCGAAGACGCCGCGCTGGTTGTGACAGGCATGGTCCCACTGGATCTCCTGGCGGATGAGCGCCAAAGCAGACTGGCGGTAGCCAGCGAGCGGCAAGAGGGCAGCAGAGCCCTGTGACAAAGGCGCTGGGACCAAGCGGAAAAGGGGAGGTGGACCAGACGGCTCACCCCCCAGCTTAGCCCAGATGCGGAGCACGTCTTCTTTTCCTGCCACCACTTTTCACAAGAACGGGATAGGCTACTGGAGACTCTTGCAGAAGTCAACGTGGACACCCTTACAGAGCAGATGCTAGCCGATGAGCAATCATGGAACGCGGTCGCCAGCTGCGCAGGTTTGAGCGAATTCGGCCTGGCAGATGACCCCATTAGTCCACACCGCAAAGTAATTCCTAGCGGAAGTCAAGCGGTAGCGGACACATCCACACCCTTGTCAAACCACACCAAACGCCGTCCCAACCCTTTCCTACCCATTATTGTTACAGTTCATTTTACCCATTGTTTTCCCAATAAAAAAACATATGTATATAAAAAACATGCATACATATGTACACACATGCATACACACACACATACATACATATGTCGAACGGTCGGGGAACAGAGGTCTTTAATGGCATTGCTCTCCTGTAAAAGCCAATAAAAATATTGGCAAGAACAACATATTACAGCCTAGCTCCCATAACAATGAACCCTTGACTCCTTCCAGGCACGGGTCCGAACCGTGCCTTTTCGTGTCCTAAAGGACACGTGAAAATGTCAATAAAGGTCTGCACGGTTGCCTGGCAGGGCCAGGGGGCCTGAAGCCAGCAGCTGGGATGGGTTCGGCAAGAAGTTCTGGCCAAAGACGTTCTGGCTGGGTTCTCATCGCTTATTTTCCCACGCTCATCCTCTTCTGCTCTGATTGACTTTCGGAGTGACAATATGGAGACTTTCGGAGACTGCCTTAATTATTACTTTACTCTCTAATTGACAGCAATTTACTGGCTGGACGAGTGTTGGCCATACTCCTGCAGTCCCATCCTGCTCACTGGATTGCAATGGCGGGACTGGCACGGCTCGTGCAATATATCCTGCTTTCGCTGCGGTCACCAACTTACTTCATAATTGACAGCTAAACTCATTTTGTGCATTTATTGCTCCACCTCGGTAATAAATATTTATGTGAGTCCCCTCATACATACATATGTACATATGTATGTACAAATGTAGGTACTTAGGAGGGTTTATCCCTCCAAAAGTTCACAAATTACGGGTTACATACATACATTCATATGTATATACATATATATATAGATATAGATATATATATATATATTCTATCATAGTGGCATTTGAAGGTTGTACTGGACATCGAGTGACCTTTGTTTGCCTGTTTCCAGTACTCATATTTACCCCAAATACTCGCGCTTTCCTGATATTTCCTGGCAATGCAAATTTAATGGACAGACAATGAGGGCCGAGTCAACATGCCATGCCAAAGTGGCCTTCAGCCTTTATTCAGTCACTCATCTCCCTCCTGTTACAATCTCCGCGAGCGGAGCAAAGACAATTCATAAAGTACATACATATGTACATACATACGTATATACATATGCACGAGTATTGGCGGCACTTTGTGGTGTCGCATAACCTTGGGTATCTTTGCTTGTTCATCGATGTCAGGTATTCAGGTGAGTTGCTAATTGGTAATCTCATCCGAGTTGAATCTCGCCCACTCAATTGCCTGGTGATTCGAATCAGGTGGGCTGTGGCCCCGAGGGCAATGGCTGGGGCAGGTCCTCTATATTTATGTTGCAATAAAAAATTGACATGCAATAAAAATCAAGTTAAGAGGATGGGGGGAGAGAGAAAACACGGAGAGCAGGAGTAATAATAACATCAGCATTATCAGGAGCAGGAGCGGCAGCGGAATTTCATTTAATGATTGTATTACGGCATTCTCTATATTCGTTGCCGATTTTATGTGATGCCAACTGCGACAACTTGGCTTATTTTGTATACACATTCACTTACATGTATGTATATGTATATATATATGTATATATATTCTTGTATAATGTAAACATACATATACGCATACTCGTACAAAAATACGAATTTTGATGGAGGCGCTTCCTGTCTGGGCCAGTCGTACAGAGCCCTCCGTGGCTGGGGCCCTGGTGGCAAATGTAAATGGCTCGAAAGCCTATAAATTATATAAGTTTCAGGGGCCATTCGTACGTCTGCAATTCCTGACGACAGGCAGTTCGCTACAGAGCGCCCAAAGGAACCACTGGGTAGCCACGAAGAGGACGATGGCGATGATGTGGATATGGATGAAGACTGCCTGCCAAGCGCTGAATCTCTTCAGTGTCTGGGGCTAGCGCTCTGGCTCCGGCTACGGCTTTGCCTCCGGCTCCCATTCCGTGTTTCGTGTTCAGTGTTCCGTCCAAAATTGTTTTTCACATTTTGTGGGCAAATCGAGAACAACAATAACAGCCAGCAAGACGACAAGGACGAATTAACTCGAAATGACATTTGCAAACATTTTAATGACAAGACAAGATTAATCAATACGGGCCAACATTCCTCCGCTCCACTCCACTCCACTACACTGCCCTACTCTACCTTTCCCTTTGCAGTCATCACTCTTTTAAGTCCTGTTTTTCAGCTGACAAACAGAAAAATAGGCCCCGCACAGCAGAGAGAAAGAGAGAAATAGAAAATAGCAATAGCAACTGAAACAGCAACAATAAACAGGAATGTGAAACACGCACGCATACAACATTTCCAACGAGGACCCACATCCGAATCGGGTCGGTTGGCCGGGTGGGAGGAGGTGCTCTGGAAAGTTTCTGGCTCGAACACATTGTGCCAAAGTGTCTGTCCATCTGGCAGTTGTTTGGGAGCTTTCAAATAAACTGGCATACAGACCCACTCGATAGAGGCACAGGGATGCGAGCGACTCTACCAACCCAATCCAACCAGTATCCAATGTCCAATATCCAATGTTTCAATGAGGTGGAAACGGGTCAACAGTTTACTGACCTGCAAAGATACGAGAAACAATTTAGTCACAGCTAATAATGCATACGGCTAGGAACGGATTCACGGAAGGGAGATCCAGCTCATCGGAAGAATATGTACATACATAGTATGTACTACATACATACATACAGAAGTTCACTCAAAAATGATCCGATCTGATCCAGGATTGGCGATTCGTGTTGTTCGTTTCTCGTATCTTCAAAATTGTGGCTGCCATAGATTTTCGTCCCTTGTAGGGGCGGAAGAGGACAGAGCGAAATTTTTTAAATAAACTTGTGGCAGTGTGATATCACATGAGCCTCGAAACAAAATTTGGTTGCTCTAGCCCTTATAGTCTTTGAGATCTAGGCGCTCGGTTACATTGCCCTCGATGTCTCTTTGCAAAAATGGGAGCACCTTGGGATCATCGATAATGTGTCACTGGAAAAAAAAAATAATTCATTCGCTTGCCTTGCGAGCATTCGGCATAAGAACTAGTACTACTCAAACAAGTCGCTGCTGGTTTCTGGCTGCCGAGTTCTGCACTTCAGGGTTTGTAATGAACTCGGGCCTCGCAGCTATGGGCCAACTGGCGGGGCGGAAGCGAGTGCCCAGACCACCCCAGCAGTGGTTTCTGGTCATATGTCGAAAACGCCGGCAACGTCGGTTGTAAAGCAGAAGTCAAAATTCGAATGAAGAGGAGTAAAGCTAAGTAAAAGCTTTATAATAAAACACTCTACGAAATAAAAGAATCACTGAGAGAGCGCACCTTGAACTTAATTTTTTGTTACTCTGCTATCCCAGTCCCCCTCCCTCACCACACTCCGCTGTCGTGGCTATCCAGTCCTGCTCCGTCATGGCAAACAATCCAACCCGTTGACAGAGCTCGTCGTTTTTTCGTTTCTTTCGTTGTCTTTGTCGGTTGAGTGTTTGCGGTCGACGCTGATGATGACGCATGTTCTTGGCCTGGTCAAGAACAAGAGCGAGTATGACAAAAGTTAAAGTTGGGGGCAAGTAAAAATGTCAGTGTATGGGTAATCCTGCTCGCTTTCTCCTTTTGCTTCTACCCTTTTATTCCGCCCTGTCCGTTCCGTCCTGACCATCCCCAATACCCAATCCCCCAGCCCCGAAAAAAATGAAAGCAAATGCATTCCGAGCAGAGCGTACAGAGATATGAAATAGGTTTTTTTTTGCCGTTGGTCGCCACAAAACAAACCAGCCGTGATCATTGTGCCATTGTCGGCCTGGTACTCAGTTTGCATACGAGTACAAGTACAAATGTACATGCATATACATACACAAGTATACAAGAAAAATAAGAGAAATGTTGTTCTTCATTCTAGCTTTAATAATGATCTAATCGGACCGTGTTCATCCATGCAAAATATTGATTCTATAATTCAACGTTTTCGTAGAAAACAAAAAAAGGAATACACTTCGAAAATAGATGAGGTTCCTTCGTGGCAGATAAAGTAATTATATATATAGAAATCTTTCGATTACAAGTTGGACTACGCACTTCATACGGGTTTGAATTGCGTTTCACATATCTTGACAAAATCATAATATACCGCCTTTTACAAGGGTATATATATACACGACCAAAAGCAACAAGCATAGAATCAGTGCCGTGTGCAGTGGGGCAGCCGAGAAAAATAAATGAAAGGAAATGAAATGGAAGCGAGCTGCTTGTTACTCAGAACAGAACAAGGGGAAAGTCGGACGAGCGATGGATAGAGATAGCCAGAGACTGTGGCTTCAGTTCAGGGTTGGTTCTGCTTCTGGTTCGGGCATATGAATCTTTTAAACCTTTTCCACTTGTGCCTCCATCTGTCCATTGACCAACGACTAAACTGCTTAGTCAAGCACTTTACAGGCGTCACTACAATGTTCTACGACACTTCTGCCCGTTGAACCCTTTCTTTTTTCCAACCATCTCGTTTCAGTCGCCCCTCCGTCGTTTGTCTCCGTTTTCACTATCGCTGTCGTTGTCCTTTTTCTTTTGGAAGCCACACACCTCTACCTTTACCTCTACTCAGTTAGCGGACTTAACGATCCACCTCAGAACTACACGGCGGTCAATTGGAGACATGGCACGGAGGACTGGCTCGAAAGCTACAAATGGTAGGGATTTACATCTCTATTACATTCTTTTTATACCCGTACTCAAAAAGAGTTAAGGGGTGTACTGTATTTGTGGTAAAAGTGGATGTGTGTAACGCAGAGAAGGAAAATTTTCCGACCCCATAAAGTATATATATTCTTGATCAGTATCAATAGCCGAGTCGATAGAGCCATGTCTGTCTGTCCGTCCGTCTGTCCGTCCGTCTGTCCGTCCTCATGAGCGCCTCGTTCTCAGAGACTATAAAAGCTAGAGCAACGAAATTTTTTTTCAGACTCATGTGATATCACACTGTTACAAGTGTAGTTCAAAATTTCGACCCGCCCCCTTCCGCCTTCACAAAGGACGAAAATCTGTGGCATTGACACATTGACGTAAAGAATGACCATATCTACCAGATTGCCAAATCTGGTACATATCGGATCATTATTATGGCCAGAATGAAGAAATTAATTTTCAGTTTCTTCCCCCACCTCCTCTGGCGCTGCTGACGCTACTCATTCTCTTTCTCGCTCGCACACACTTTGCCCTGTGCAATGCGCGAGCCACCCCTAGCGGAGGAGATGTAGAATCTAAATGGTAGATGTAGAATATTTGTTCTAGGTGTATTATCTACATTTTACATGTAGATGTAGTTAACAAATGTAGCAAAAAAATGTAAAATGTAAAACTTTTTTTTTAATTCCATTATAAGCTCACAAGTTTATATACTGACTGAGTACGGGTATAAAAGTAGAGTCGCGACTAGAAGCGACTCACGTTCCTTCTCGTTTATAATGCTATAGCACTGTTTATAGACGCTTGTCGTCCAATGTAAACAAAATCTTATATTGTTTGTATCTCCTTTATATGTGATTTTTTTTTGTATATATGTACATAGAATGTACGAATATATTGTGGATATATATGTACATACATATAGTAATATATACGGACATACATATGTAAATAAGCTTGCACTATGTATATATGCAAGCTTTATCGTTAAGCTTAATTCTGGATCAAGCTCCAAAAATATGTAAAAGCTAGTTAAGAACGGCAGTCTTAAACAGATTACGACTGAAGTTGGTAATAAATATCATTTAAGCAATAAGAAATTGCACGGTTATTATTTTCTTTCGAAAATCAAGTGATCTGCGAGATTGGAGAAAGACAAACGGGGCGAAATTTTGAAATACACTTGTAACAGATATCACATGAGTCTGGGAAAAAAATTTCGTTGCTCAAGCTTTTATAGTCTCTGAGAACGAGGCGCTCATCAAGACGGACAGACGGACGGACAGACAGACATGGCTCTATCGACTCGGCTATTGATACTGATCAAGAATATATATACTTTATGGGGTCGGAAAATTTTCCTTCTCTGCGTTACACACATCCACTTTTACCACAAATACAGTATACCCCTTAACTCTTTTGATTACGGGTATAAAAAGCAGGTTTAAGAAAACCAAATCGGCACCAAAAGCTCTAAAAAACTTACATTGGCGAAGGAAAGCTCGGACGATTCGAGGGGACACAACCAGCGTACTCAGTGGAAAAATACCCAGACTCATGTACTCCCCAACACATGGTCCATCATAGAAAAAACAAACGATACTCGAAAGAGGAACTGCAAAACATAATATAAAGCTTTCGACTAATACTGGAAGAGCTTTAAAGTGAAGGTATTTGTGCGACAGTTCAGGTTAATATTATAAATAATAAAAATAAAAATATGGACCCAAACGTAACAGCTGCATTCAATTTAACGTTGAACTGCTTAAAAAATGTACAAAATTTGGATGGCACTGATCCAAATCAACTCCCAGATTTCATATCTCATTAATTTCGACGAAGGAACACAAAAAATCTTATTTGGCTTTATAAGAAATAAATAAATAAGCATTTTTGCGAAAAAGAAAATAGTGACGCGTTAATGGACATGTTGAAGTTATGTAGAGTCGATTCCACCATTGAACAATATTATGACAAAATAATTGATATTGCCAATCGTCTACATAACCGCATACTCACCCATAATGACACGACCTTTAGCACAGCCGAAGTGAACCGAATTTCTTTACGCGTGTTTAAAGACAATTAGCCAGAATCATCAAAAACAATGATTTTCGCGAGAGATCCAAAAACACTCGACGACGCATATAAAATAATTGAAGACGCTCGGCAGCAAAACTATACAGTTTACGGGCCCATTCGTAAGACCAGAAACAGTAAACCAAACTATAGGACAAATTTTAGTAACGATAGCCAGAACACAAATGAACAGCTTTCACTTGTCCGAAGGTTCAAAGTACTTTCAAACCTGGCAATAAATATAATGAAGCTAACGGGAATACAAACTTTAAGAACCAATGCAACCAAAAGTATGCAAAAGAAACTACAGCTAGCGCGAATACAAGAATGTCAACAAATAGTAGAAATAGTCAAACTTCGATACAAAACAAGTCAACTGTAGAGCCAATGGACATAAATGAATTGAATGTAAATTTTCAAATGGAAGGGTCAAAAGATTACCCTATATAAAAATAACGAGAAGGAACGTGAGTCGCTTCTGGTCGCGACTCTACTTTTATACCCGTACTCAGTCAGTATATAAATTTGTGAGCTTATTTGAAACTAATAAAAAAAAAAAATTTTAATTTTACATTTTTTTGCTACATTTGTTAACTACATCTACAAGTAAAATGTAGATAATACATCTAGAACAAATATTCTACATCTACCATTTAGATTCTACATCTCCTCCGCTAGGGGTTGCTCGCGCATTGCACAGGGCAGTGTGTGCGAGAGAGAAAGAAAATGAGTAGCGTCAGCAGCGCCAGAGGAGGTGGGGGAAGCAACTGAAAATTAATTTCTTCATTCTGGCCATAATAATGATCCGATCTGACTCAGATTCGGCAGTCTGATAGATATGGTCATTCTTTACGATGCTGCGTTTTTAGTTTTATCGTATCTTTAAAATTGTGGCTGCCACAGATTTTCGTCCTTTGTGAAGGCGGAAGGGGGCGGGGCGAAATTTTGAAATACACTTGTAACAGTGTGATATCACATGAGTCTGGAACCAAAATTTCGTTGCTCTAGCTTTTATAGTCTCTGAGATTTAGGCGCTCATCGGGACGGACAGACAGACAGACAGACAGACAGACAGACAGACAGACAGACAGACGGACGGACAGACAGACATGGCTCTATCGACTCGGCTATTGATACTGATCAAGAATATATATACTTTATGGGGTCGGAAAATTTTCCTTCTCTGCGTTACACACATCCACTTTTACCACAAATACAGTATACCCCTTAACTCTTTTTGAGTACGGGTATAAAAACCAAAGTTCGAACGCTACTGTTTGTAATTGACACGGGAGCAGAGTTTAGCGTTATTAAGGAAGACGTATGTAATCCAAAATGGAAAACAGAAATTGATATCGACGTGAGAGCGCTAGGAAATAAAATCAAAATAAACAAATTATGTAGATTTCCATGTTTTGAAGAATTTAACTTAGATAACTATTGGTGCGAATTCTTAGCATACAATTTTCATCAAAATGTTGATGGGTTGATTGGTGGAAACATACTTAATGATCTAAATGCTGTTATTGATTATCAAAATAAACAACTGCGAATCAATGACGTTACCTTAAAGCTTTATATACAAGCAGCCGAAAATAAAGCAGATAGCCGTGTGGCCATAAATAACTCAATCCAAGTGGATTCTCTAAGCCAACACACAATAGTCTTCTTAGAGGAGTTATTAAGAAAATAAAATTGCATTTTTTATAAAGAAGGTCAAGATTTGACATTTACTTGCGAAATCAAGCATAGCATAAACACAAACGAGAAGGAACGTGAGTCGCTTCTAGTCGCGACTCTACTTTTATACCCGTACTCAGTTAGCATATAAATTTATGAGATTATGATTGAAATTAAAAAAAAATTTTAAATATTTTACATTTTACATTTTTTTGCTACATTTGTTAACTACATCTACATGTAAAATGTAGATAATACATCTAGAACAAATATTCTACATCTACCATTTAGATTCTACATCTCCTCCGCTAGGGGTTGCTCGCGCATTGCAAAGGGCAGAGTGTGTGCGAGCGAGACAGAGAATGAATAGCGTCAGCATCGCCAGAGAAGGTGGGGGAAGCAACTGAAAATTAATTTCTTCATTCTGGCTATAATAATGATCCGATCTGATTCAGCAATCTGATAGATATGGTCATTCTTTACGATACTGCGCTTTTAGTTTTATCGTATCTTCAAAATTGTGGCTGCCACAGATTTTTGTTCTTTGTGGAGGCGGAAGTGGGCGGGGCGAAATTTTGAAATACACTTGTAGCAGTGTGATATCACATGAGTCTCGAAACAAAATTTGGTTGCTCTAACTCTTATAGTCTCTGAGATCTAGGCGCTCATCAAGACAGACAGACAGACAGACGGACAGACGGACGGACGGACAGACATGGCTCTATCGACTCGGCTATTGATACTGATCAAGAATATATATACTTTATGGGTTCGGAAAATTTTCCTTCTCTGCGTTACACACATCCACTTTTACCACAAATACAGTATACCCCTTAACTCTTTTTGAGTACGGGTATAAAAATAATATGCCATGCTATTCGAAATCTTATAAAAATCCAGAAATACATAAAGAAGAAGTGAATAGTCAAATTAACGATATGCTTAAACAAGGGATAATACGACACAGCAAAAGCCCATGCAATAGCCCGTTGTGGGTGGTCCAAAAAAAAAAAACCCAATTCCTCCAACCTGAAAAAATGGCAGTTAGTCATCGACTACTGAAAACTTAATAAGGAAACAATAGAGGATTGTTTTCCCATACCAAACATTGATGAAGTTTTCGACAAGTTAGGAGGATGTATGTACATTCTTCACAACTTTATACCTTGCGAAAGGGTTTTATCAGATAGAAATGAAGCTCGCCGATGTGCATAAGACTGCGTTTTCTACCAGCAATGGATACTATGAGTTCTTACGTATGGCATTCGGTCTTAAGAATGCGCCATCTACATTCCAGCGTCTAATGAACTACATATGTTCTTAATACTTTCATAGTTCACATATGCCTAGTATATATGGATGACGTCCTCATTTTTTCTCGGAGTATAGAAGAACATGTAGAGCACATTACTAAAATTTTAGATTGCCTCATGCAAGCCAACCTAAAGCTCCAAATCGACAAATGTAAATTTGCTAAAATGGAGATTGAATTTTTAGGCCACACTGTCAATTCGGACGGCTTAAAACCTAGCCAGAGCAAAGTAGACGCCATCAATAGAATAAAATTGCCATGTAATCAAAAACAAATAATGAGCTTTTTGGGCATGACAGGCTACCTAAGGCGATATATGTATAAAAGACTACGCGAGAATCGCACAACCTCTTATAAAATATTTAAAGAAAAATGCAAGGGTAAACATAGGTGATGACGAATTTATCGAAGCTTTCAATAAATTAAAATTGTTAAATACTAGTGACCCAATAGTTGTCTATCCTGACTTTAAAAAACAATTTACTCTTGGGACTGATGCCAGCAAACAAATGGAGACAATAATAACTTTAATAACGAATTTGTGAAAAACAATATAGTTGGCAAATCAAAACCAAAATATAAACACATCGAAGACTACAGACAAGAGGGAAACTATCTAATAAAAAACCCACAAAAGAAAATTTACAAAGATCAAGTTAAGAGAAAATATATATGTCAAGATTTAAATACGTAAGCTTACTATACATATCTACTAGATATTATCAAAGATATTATCTACCTATAATCTTAAAACTTTCAACAATATATACATATATATATAAAACTTGCGCTGGGGCATTAATATATACGGACATACATATGTAAATAAGCTTGCACTATGCATATATGCAAGCTTTATCGTTCAGCTTAATTCTGGATCAAGCTCCAAAAATATGTAAAAGCTAGTTAAGAACGGCAGTCTTAAACAGATTACGACTGAAGTTGGTAATAAATATCATTTAAGCAATAAGAAATTGCACGGTTATTATTTTCTTTCGCAAATCAAGTGATCTGCGAGATTGGAGAAAGACCAACAAGACTATATGTACATGTGTATGTATGTACATATGAAATGTACATAGTACAGACTACTATCAGTATAGATTGCCTTCTTCTAGTTTTTTATTTTTATTTTATTTTATTTAATAACTTACTATAAGGTTCAAACCTTATAATAAGTGGTGATAAACTAGCAATGGCTGCTATGGCCTTCAGCTAGATTAAATGTTATCATTTGACAAATGTGTTATTCATAATTACAGTAAACATAGACATTTTTTTTTGTGTTGTTAGACCAGCAAATATAACTTATTGTATTTATTTATTCGTATACTTAAATTATTAATTATGTATGAGTGTTTTGTTCTTGTATTATGGTTTCTTAAATTGAATTGTAAAGTTGTGATTTTTTTAAAAAACTCAGAATATGTTGCCCTCTGTAGCGTCACTATTAAATCTAGGGGGTTGTTGTCTTTGAATATTTCTTGTCTCAAGCGTGATAATGCTGGACAAATATTAAATATGTGTTTTATGTTTGTAATGTTGTTACAATTTCATAAGGGACAAGTAGATGGATTATTATTAATGTAGTGTTGGTGGGTTAATTTTGTGTGTCCTAATTTAAGCCTTATATATTTGATTTGGTCTAAGCGAGTAAATTTATTTTGTGGCACATTGTGTATGTAATTATCTATATGTGTGTAGTTTTTGTTGAGATTTCTATACCAGTCATTACATTTTGAAATATACATTTGTTTTTAGCTGGAAAGTTGATTTTTGTGTAGTTTGTTGATATCTTTTATATTGTAATTAGGAGTACAAATTAAAGGCATATTTGTTGCAGCTTTAGCCATATGATCAGACAGTTCATTGCCAGTAATGGCTACATGTCCGGGGGTTGTGATTAGGGATCTGACTATTGAAGTGTAGTGGTTGTTGTTATTTAAATTGGCTATGGAGTCTAGGGCAGACAGGGAGTCAGAGCATAGCACAAATGCTCCTTTATTGGACTGTATGAATTTGACTGCTTCTAAAATTGCAATAATTTCTTCGGATAGCACCGATGAATAATGTGGTAGAGTCCCGTATTTTAAAGTGTGTGTTTCTGTAGTAATTGCGTAGCCTGTTGTTCAGTTGAGATCCGTCAGTGTATATAAAGGTATGATTATTGTTACTAGTTACTAGTTACTAGTTTTGGATATCAAGATGGTTCTGTCTATTGTTGAGATAATTTTTTTGTTAGTCATTTTGTATTTTCTTACAATATTGGCAATAGGGGAGTTGACAGAGTTTATCAGACAATTTGATAGTTTGGCTGTCAAAAGGTCTCTTTTGAGTTCTATCGGTGGAATATTGGATTCAAAGAGCATGTTATTTATTGGCGTGGATGCGAATGCTTCGAGAGAAATTCGAATAGCTGAGTTGAAAGGGGTTTTTATTTTGTTTAATGTTGTTTTATGTGTGAATCCATATATAAATAAAGCATAGTCTATTTTTGCTATTATAATTGCTTTTGTTACATATGGTAGGGTGTATGTATTGCAATTAAATCTTGAGCTGGCCAGACATTTTATAATATTTAAGCTTTTTGACAATGATGATCTTAATTTATTTATATGAGAATGCCAAGTGTAGGTATTATTGATGGTCAAGCCTAAAATTTTAACCTCCGATACGGAGGGAATTTGTATGTTGTTGCAAGAAATGTTGCAAATGCAATTGTGCTTTCTACAAATGTGTAGGTGTTGACATTTATTGACCGATAATTTTGCTCCAGAGTATGAGCACCAGTTATCTATGTTTTGAAACAGGTCATCTAAATTGTGATTTATATTTTTGTTTCTGTTAAAGTTAATTATTAAGAAAAAATCTTCTGCATAAGCACTAAACTTTATTTCTTTATGAATTTATATAGTTTTTGCCAGTTTATTGTATGCTATAAGAAAAAGTATAACCGATATGGGTGAACCTTGTGGTATTCCATTTTTCAATGGGAAAGTGTTAGATAAGTGATTTGCTATTTTTACAATTATCTTCCTATTTAGCATGAAATTTTGAATATATTTAATTATTTTCGGTCCAACTTTCCACTCAATTAATTGATTGACAATTGTGTGAACTCCAATTTGATCAAAAGCCTTTGAAAAATCAAGGGTGATGATTGAAGCGTGGCTATAGATTTTGTTATGAGATAATCGGCATAAAGTAGACGCTCCGTAACCGATTTTCCTTGCTTAAACCCAAATTGGTTTGGATGTAACAGTTTGTTTCGGGTTACGAACCACCAGAGTCGTTTAGCTATGATTTGATCAAGTGTTTTTGCTATACAGCAGTTTAATGATATTGGTCTATAAGAGGAAACTATAGTTTTATTTAGGTTTGGCTTAGAGATAGGTATGATTATACTTGTTTTATAGCTCTGTGGTATGTAATTGTTGAGTATTTTGTTTAAATGCTGTATGATTCTTTTCTGTAGTGTGTATGAGCTATTTTTATACCCGTACTCAAAAAGAGTTAAGGGGTATATTGTATTTGTGGTAAAAGTGGAAGTGTGTAACGAAGAGAAGAAAAATTTTCCGACCCCATAAAGTATATATATTCTTGATCAGCATCAATAGCCGAGTCGATAGAGCCATGTCTGTCCGTCCGTCTGTCCGTCTGTCTGTCTGTCCGTCCCGTTGAGCGCCTCATTCTCAGAGACTATAAAAGCTAGAGAAACGAAATTTTTTTCCAGACTCATGTGATATCACACTGTTACAACTGTATTTCAAAATTTCACCCCGCCCTCTTCCGCCTTCACAAAGGACGAAAATCTGTGGCATCCACAATTTTAAAGATACGATAAAACTGAAAACGCAATATCGTAGAGAATGACCATATCTATCAGATTGCCGAATCTGAACTAGATCGGATCATTATTATAGCCAGAATAAAAAAATTTATTTTCAGTTGCTTCCCCCACCTCCTCTGGCGCTGCTGACGCTATTCATTCTCTGTCTCGCTCGCACACACTCTGCCCTGTGCAATGCGCGAGCAACCCCTAGCGGAGGAGATGTAGAATCTAAATGGTAGATGTAGAATATTTGTTCTAGATGTATTATCTACATTTTACATGTAGATGTAGTTAACAAATGTAGCAAAAAAATGTAAAATGTAAAATATTTAAAAATTTTTTTTTAATTTCAATCATAATCTCATAAATTTATATGCTAACTGAGTACGGGTATAAAAGTAGAGTCGCGACTAGAAGCGACTCACGTTCCTTCTCGTTTGTGTTTATGCTATGCTTGATTTCGCAAGTAAATGTCAAATCTTGACCTTCTTTATAAAAAATGCAATTATATTTTCTTAATAACTCCTCTAATAAGACTATTGTGTGTTGGCTTAGAGAATCCACTTGGATTGAGTTATTTATGGCCACACGGTTATCTGCTTTATTTTCGGCTGCTTGTATATAAAGCTTTAAGGTAACGTCATTGATTCGCAGTTGTTTATTTTGATAATCAATAACAGCATTTAGATCATTAAGTATGTTTCCACCAATCAACCCATCAACATTTTGATGAAAATTGTATTCTAAGAATTCGCACCAATAGTTATCTAAGTTAAATTCTTCAAAACATGGAAATCTACATAATTTGTTTATTTTGATTTTATTTCCTAGCGCTCTCACGTCGATATCAATTTCTGTTTTCCATTTTGGATTACATACGTCTTCCTTAATAACGCTAAACTCTGCTCCCGTGTCAATTACAAACAGTAGCGTTCGAACTTTGGTTTTTATACCCGTACTCAAAAAGAGTTAAGGGGTATACTGTATTTGTGGTAAAAGTGGATGTGTGTAACGCAGAGAAGGAAAATTTTCCGACCCCATAAAGTATATATATTCTTGATCAGTATCAATAGCCGAGTCGATAGAGCCATGTCTGTCTGTCCGTCCGTCTGTCTGTCTGTCTGTCTGTCTGTCTGTCTGTCCGTCCCGATGAGCGCCTAAATCTCAGAGACTATAAAAGCTAGAGCAACGAAATTTTGGTTCCAGACTCATGTGATATCACACTGTTACAAGTGTATTTCAAAATTTCGCCCCGCCCCTTCCGCCTTCACAAAGGACGAAAATCTGTGGCAGCCACAATTTTAAAGATACGATAAAACTAAAAACGCAGCATCGTAAAGAATGACCATATCTATCAGACTGCCGAATCTGAGTCAGATCGGATCATTATTATGGCCAGAATGAAGAAATTAATTTTCAGTTGCTTCCCCACCTCCTCTGGCGCTGCTGACGCTACTCATTTTCTTTCTCTCTCGCACACACTGCCCTGTGCAATGCGCGAGCAACCCCTAGCGGAGGAGATGTAGAATCTAAATGGTAGATGTAGAATATTTGTTCTAGATGTATTATCTACATTTTACTTGTAGATGTAGTTAACAAATGTAGCAAAAAAATGTAAAATGTAAAATATTTAAAATTTTTGTTTAAATTTCATTCATAATCTCATAATTTTATATACTGACTGATTACGGGTATAAAAGTAGAGTCGCGACTAGAAGCGACTCACGTTCCTTCTCGTTAATTTTACATTTAACATTTTTTTCTACATTTGTTAACTACATCTAAATCTAAAATGTATTTTATACAGATATTCTACATCTACCATTTAGATTCTACATCTCCTTCGTCAGGGGTTGCTCGCGCGTTGAACAGGGCAGAGTGTGTGCGAGCAAGAAAGAGAATGAGTAGCGTCAGCAACGCCAGAGGAGGTGGGGGAAGCAAGTGAAAATTAATTTCTTTATTCTGGCTATAATAATAATCCGATCTGATTCAGATTCGACAATCTGATAGATATGGTCATTCTCTACGATACTGCGTTTTCAGTTTTATCGTATCTTTAAAATTGTGGATGCCACAGATTTTCGTCCTTTGTGAAGGCGGAAGAGCGGGGTGAAATTTGAAATACACTTGTAACTGTGTGATATCACATGAATCTGGAAACAAAATTTCGTTGCTCAAGCTTTTATAGTCTCTGAGAACGAGGCGCTCATCAGGACGGACAGACGGACGGACGGACAGACGGACAGAAAGACATGGCTCTATCGACTCGGCTATTGATACTGATCAAGAATATATATACTTTATGGGGTCGGAAAATTTTCCTTCTCGCGTTACACACATCCACTTTTACCACGAATACAATATACCCCTTAACTCTTTGTGAGTACGGGTATAAAAAATTTATATTTTATATATTTTTTATATACTGACTGAGTACGGGTATAAAAATTGAGTCGCGACTAGAAGCGACTCACGTTCCTTCTCGTTTTAGCTGAATTGGATATTTTGTAGTTGGTGTTTGGGTTATTGTATTTGTGTGAAATAAAATTGTTTGAAAAATTTGTATCTTCAGAGAGTTCTGACCAATATTTAGCAAAAATATCTGCCATGTCTTTTTTAGAGATTACTGCTAGATTATCAGTAGGGTTTTGTAGACAGTGTATAGTCTTTATTGGATTTAAGCCACAGAAGCGTCTTATATTTGACCATGTATTAGCTGTAGGTGTAGAGGGTTCTATTGTTAATGTGAACTAGATTCCAATTTGGTTCATTTTAATTGTCTTCTAAATATAGCATTTTCACGTTTGTAGTTGATTATGTTTTCAATATTTATAAGTCTTTTAAGTATTCTCCATGTTCTGTTTTTTTATTTTTTTAGGTCGTTTATGTCGCGGTTGTCGCAAATGTGTGTGTTCTTGAAGGGTGATAATGTGTGGATTATGTTTTTTAATTATTATCAATAGCTCACTATAGTTGTTAACATAGTTGTTAATATTCCATTGGAGGATTTTTAAAGACATTTTGATTTCTTAAATTTTAATTGTAAAGTGTAAGGAATAATATTATCCATTATTGATTTTAATGATCTAAGTTTATTTTTAAGGAAAAGATCTCGATTGGACTAACGAACAGAGAAATTAGTCAATCTCTCCGTCCGACAGCCTGGCACTACTTCACTTGTTGTTGTTGTACAGTTGTTTTGTAGGTGTAGGTACAGCGCGCTCGCGAAAATAAGATTAAAGAGTGGTTGATATCAAAGTTTGATAAGGTTTATGAGCTGAGCTTGATCTTCCGCGATTTTGTTTTATACGCCCGAACACTTTGATCGCTGGTTGATGACTGTGTCTTCTAGTTTTTTGTTTGGCGCATTTGCGGGCCGGGCTCTCAAGCTAACGGAGTTTTTGCATGACGTCAGAGGCGAGTGGCTTAAAAAGGTGGACAGCTGGGAAGGTGGTGAATGGAGGGAAGGTAAGATGAGGCCGTGTTAGTAAGTGAGCTCATGTAAAATACGTCTGATGAGGAAAATATGAGCCTTCCACCGATTAAAGCACGTATCGGTTCAATTAGCATTTAACAATCAATTACAGCAAAGTGAACGAAGTTGACCTCCTTATTAGAGTTAGCATCCCCATCAACATCAATGTCAGAATCAATGGATTGTGGTCGGAGATTGTCTGACGGAGAATTGGCAGGAATTTCTTTAGAGAGCTTTTTCGGTGTCCAATCAGCCCCTTCCACTTTCCCTTGAGGATTGTGCGGCCAATGACACAGGCCGGAAAGGGGTTTGCCTCTGCATGGGCTGCCTATCCTGTCCCCGTAGAAAATCTCGGCTCCAGCTGGAAATTTAATTTACAAAACAATCGCCAAACCATTTTCACACTGAAGTTGCGGCACAAGCTTTTTCCTTTTAAGTTTGCATTTTAAATATGCATGAATTCGGTTGATATTTATGCATTCACACACTTAGGCACAGACACTGAGACACTTGGAGACACGCATACCCTTACGTGTACTCGTACCCCCACACCAATATCACAAGCACCTTGCGATTTTGTTGCCCTCCGCTAACTGCTCGCCACACGCCCCATACCCCATGCCACACACCACACAAGAAATTTTGCTCGAATAAATAAAAATCAAATGCAATTTTCCATCGACCGAAACCGGGTATGATATTCGTATAGAAACGATAAAAATGAATGCCTGTATTTCGGTCGACCGGAAAACTAAAATACCGATAGATACTGGAAAAGTAACCGATGGTATTTATGTACCTATAGCCTAGTACTCAGACGCGCTAAATTTTCCGTCGACCGAAAGTGCTATACATATATTCCGCTTGGTGCCCAGTGTAACCAAAGTGGTCAAACTGCATGCTCTACGGTTACACTGTTTTGTGTTTGTTTATATGTTATATGTTGTTTTAAAGCAAGCAGAAATGTCTTATTTGTGGGCGCATTGGAGCTGGAGGACGATAATGCAAACTGCAATATTGGATAAATCCGATCCTGCAAGACAGATATGCATTCAACATTGTTTTTATTTCCTTTTGATTGATTAAGTTGAGTATCGGGTATAAAATAGAGATGGGCATGGACTGCAATTTTCCGACACGACCCAACACGGCACGAAAATTAAAATTTCCAACACGCACTAGCACGCACGGCTAAAAATTTTCGGAACACGGTCCAGCACGGTCCAACACGAAATATTATACATTTTGTTTAATACCTTTGTTAACATTGATTTTACCTACATATAGGTTCTTATTTACATATTTTTATATGAAAATAACAGTTTATCAAGGTTAGAGCTTAATAAGCGTGTACCAGCATTCATTAAATATTTGTCGCGAGGTAGAAAACACCCTCACGCTTGTAGCCGAGCTGACTGGAATGGCTATGCAGCTTTTGGGATTTCATGTTCATGTTCACACTAAACTAGTTCACTCAAAAATCACAAAAACGGACAACAATTTAGTTTTTTTGCTCGTCGTGTTTTTCGTGCCGATTTTGCTCTGAACGAACACGCACGCCCATGGACAATATTTAATTTTTCAACACGCACACGCGGGCGCCCATCGTGTCACGACGTGACACGAAGAAAACACGGTCCATGCCCACCTCTACTTCGTACCCGGAGTCCTCGGCCACGTCCATCTCGCTTCCCATTATAATGGGAATTAGCGGCGGCCACTTTTCTGGGAATGGTAGATCCAGACTCAGATCCTTTTGGGGCCCATATATTTAGTACTGCGCTTAGGATTGTGGCGGGGCTGGCAATTTAATTAAAAGCGAGAAATCTGCACCAGATGCAGAGACGCAAAGCCAATCCAACAAAAGACTCCCGCCTATACAAACACCGAGGAGACAAAGAGAAGTTAGCAGTGACCTGCTAACCCGACACCATCGACATTAAGCCAACACCATAGTCATACAGCCATACAGCCGGTACAAGTGTGTGACAGATCGCAGAGGGGAATCAAGGGCTGGAGCTGGAACTGGACTTGGACCTGCAGCAGGACCACGTCCGGCCTACGGTTTTAATTCAATTGAGTGAGCCGTAGCCGTAAGCTGAATCCGAATCAAAATCAAAATCCCAAGTTTTAGCTCGCTTGTCACGCTTGGCCTAGCTTCGCCGTAAATAGCTGCCCTAACAGGGGCACCGGCACGTAGCAAACTTACCGAGCACTCGGCAAGTGGTCCCAGAACTCGTTAAAAGTGTTTCTGGTGCTTTTCTCCCTGTCACAGATGTTGTCGATGTCGAGGGTCTGACCTCCACTTCAACTTACAGTTCCGCCGCTACTCTCCGCTATTCTCCGTCACTCTTGAGTCCGTCTCATAATTTAATAATTCTTTCCAGCAATTGGCTTTTGTGGCGGCAGTGCGTCTTGCACTTGTCCCTTGCATTTGGCAACGACGGCTTGCATGCGGCACCGCTGCACAAATCGGAGAGCTGGCCAATAAGAATTCCCAATCAAATTCGCTTGAGACCAAAATTGCTTGCCGGAACGGAGATAGAGAGAGACAAGAGAGATCCCAGATTCATGATGAAATTCCACAAAGTTGGTTGTTGTTTGGTAGCTAGCTTTTTATGCTCTTTCTCTCTCTCTCTCTCTCCCCGAAAAGAAAGCACCTTGAGCAAATACACCACCTGGATAACTTCATCTTGGTCTGATCTGTTTCTCCATCAGAAAATCAAATTGAGAGCGATCGAAAGTAAAGACAGCGACACTAAATGTTTCTCAATCGCGTAGGAAAATGTATGTACCCTGCGGTACCAGAACTGAGCGATGACTAATGTCAACTTTGCACCATTTAGGCGTTGAGGTTCTGTGGCAACAAAAATAACACACAGAACGAGAAAAAATTTAAATCTTCAATTATATAGACAAACAACATATAAATATCAATGAAATATGTATTTTTATGCGCACTGTACCAAAGTCTTTTTCCCCAAAATAGCCACAGTTGTTCGCGAAATACATCACTTATAAATGTATGCATTTTTCGTAAAATTCACCACTTACATATGGGCTTTTTCTGACAAGGTCCACCGAGACCAAAAATTGAATGTCTATAAAAACAGATTTCCTTATAATTCTGTTCCGATATTATAGTCTATATTTAATGAACGACAACTAATTCACCTAATTGACATATAATTGTATTAACTTTGATGTGAAAAATAAGCAAAAATTTACTTTGTCTGTATTTTTTGGTATTTATTTTTTGGCTTTAGCCATGTTTTCTATTAATACTATCTCATAACTATAATAAAGTACAGTTTTGAGAAAATCTTACTAACTTTTTAGACTATCATACGAAAAATACGAGAAAAATAAAACTGATATTAATCAAGGAATTTTTGTCCCGTGGGACATGTCCCGTACGAATATGGTCTTAACTAAATATAAAAATAACTACGAACCATATTTGCTTATAACTATTTCAATTTTAAAGAGACATCAATGCACAACATGTACAGAAATTTGCATGAAGTTAGGACAGTAATGCCACATTTTTTAAGCCGAATTCGGAGTAAAATATTCAATATTAATTATATTGAAAGCATTCTGTTTTTCTTTAATTAAGCATTACAAAAAATAGCTTATTGCGGTAAAACTTTATTTTCCTCAAACGTTCGCGTACTTTTTGAGCAAATTGCGAAAACATTTTCAGTCAGTTGTAGTTCTACCAGGTTGCATCTCTTCGAAATGCCAAAACAGAACTAATAAACTAAGTCTACACATTATTGTCATTGCATTTACATATGTTAAAAACCCCTCTTCGGCTAAGTGCAGAGTCCTGGCAGCACAAAGAGAAGCATAGCGATCACTATACCAAAAACTGTTAATTGTAATGAACCAAATTAGCAGTCGTTTGAGAAGATAATCACAAAAACCACATATGTACGTACCGTCTGACCGTAAAAACGAGTCCGTTGCGCATCTGAAAAGCCTGCTCTGCAAGGTTAATATTCTAGTATGTTGCCTCCGTTGCTCTTCGATGGCCAACAGTCTAGCTAATAGCATTTTTTTAGGTTACCTAACAATTCAGATATTTGTTTTTTTTTGAACAGCTGATTGCGCCCATGCACGAAGAGTGGCCAGCCAACTGCTAGAGCTGTCGAGTAATTTTTTAAGTTTGGCGCGCAAGAAATGGGATGTTTTTTTGGTTTAAAATTATAAAAGTACAGCTTTGAAAAATCAATTATTTTATATCATAAAAGAACAACATTAAATACCCCATGTTTTCATATGATAAAATTAGTAAAACTGCGAAATGAACCCTATTCGAATTGAATCTTGAAAGGTGTCAGCCTTAGCCTTGGTTTGAATTTGGTTTGTGAAAATGCTAATAAAAATGAAATCTGGTAGATATGGTCATTCTCTACGATACTGCTTTTTCCTTTTTCGTCTATCTTCTAAATTGTGAATGCCGCAGATTTTCGTCTTTTGTGGGGGCGGAAGGGGGCGGAAATTTTGGAACACAATTTTAACAATGTGAGTGTGATATCACATGAGTCTGGAAACAAAATATTGGGGAGGGTAGGGTGAAATTTTCACATTTTCGCTAGAAAACCATAATTAAAATTGTCAAAAAATGTGCACATCAGGTTTTAAATGGTATTTGATGACCCGACTAAAAATGCTGACATGATTTGAGCCCCAACTCCCCCCAACAACACATCACCCATCGTCCGGTCCGTCCGTTCTGTGGCCCTTTTCCGGAGGCCCAAAGAGGAATGAAAGAAAATAATAGAGTTACCTCTCTGCGTGCTCGAAGGTTGTCTCTCTGGTTTGCGTCTTTGGCGCTATAAAAGAAAACCATAACGACAACAATTTCATTGCTTTGTTGACATCTTCTTGCGGGTCGGCGGATGACTGTTTTTCCATTTTTAATTTCTGGTTTGTTTGTTTTTCAAACAAAAACGAATGTTCAATATCACAGAACCCGATCGAGCGATGGTGCAGGAGTAGAGAGCAAGGAGTGGTAGTGGTACAGGTAGAGGTAAAGGCCTTTAATTATCCACTTGAAAGCGTTCCCCTGCCCCACACATCTCACATTGTGTTTATTCATATACCGCCATTTGATACGGCAGAGCCTTTCAATTAGAGCTCATTAATTTGGCCGCACTGTGGAAGTGGCAAAAGGGAAGAGGCAAGTGGATGAGACGGGGTTGCAATTGGTAGGTGCACGGGCGGCCAGCTCGTGTGCAGCCGTGTGCATTGGTCATTGAAATTGCTTTTTAATGTTGACCTCTCCCCTGTTCAAACAAATCAACAAAGAAGCCAGCGAGCCAGTTTTTCATGTATCTTTGTATCTGTGTGCGGCCTGTATGGGCATCTGTGTGTGCGTGTGTGTGTGTGGGGTCCTTTGCTCCATATGTTTCATCTCTGCCCGTGTTCATTGCGTCTCTGTATCTGTATCCTTGTCCGCGCGTGTGTTCGTGTTGTGTTGCGGTGTGTGGCTGCCGTCGAGCGTTTAATTTACGCCTCGAGACAAACTGTAAATACGTTATTAACATATGGTCAACATCGCGAAAAACAAAACCACGTGAACAATAAAAATAAATTAAATATTTTTATACAAAATTTTTTCCTAAAAATAGCTACAGTTTCTAGTGAAAAACATAACTTATTAATGCATTACTTTTTAGGCTAATTCATCGATTATTAAGGCCTTACTTTTTTAGGGAAACTCATCGCTTACTTAGGCCTTAATTTCGGTTGTTTCTCGCTTACTATGTCATCGCTTATATTCATAGGACGTCCCTGTGTTAAAGTAAACAGCCTATCGTTTGGCAGGTCATCGCTTATGTTATCGAGCTGCATGACGTTGACGTCGATGTGTCGTTGCTTACACATCGCTGACCCGTACTGCAGGTTACGTATACTTTTGGCACATTTCATACACTGCAAAGCGCAGGCAGCCAGCGGCAAGCGACTGCAGCTGCAGATGCGACTGCAAACTGCACTCAAAGGCAATCAATGAAGTGCGTGCTCTCGACCCAGCCTCAATGGCTGGGCGTGGTCCTGACGTGGCATGACGTGGCACTCAAGAGCTCTTGCTTATGACTCACTGGGGGTGATATCTGGTTAGCACTGCAATGGACTGACAGACTGACCGACCGACCGCATGCAAATGTAACGGCCAATGCCCGTCCTCAGGCAGGCCTTGGATTACACACTTCACTTTCACATTTTGCTTGTCATCGTCGGCCGGCCCATCCTATCCAAGGCTGTCTCTGCTACTGTCACTGCCACTTTTGCTCTTAATTAATTTATGCATTTTATGCACTCGATCGGCCGTCAGCCATTCGGGTGATACAGGGGGACTAACGGATGAAAGGCTGTCTCGCCACAACTGTACCCTCGGACTAGGGGTAAGGGTGTTTTCGGGCTAGTGCTTGCCCTGATCCGATGCGGTCTTGCTCCTGGTCATAGGATATGGGGGAATCACGAGCAACCGTCACCCGCCGTAACTTTACACACCGATGGAAGGGCGACTATACTCTACTAGTGAGGGCGGCTGGCAAGAGGTCCTGGTACGGTCAAGTCTCTGCCACAGATGCTGGCTAATCGTAGTCTGGCGGAGAGAAGAAAACTCTCGTAGTGAAATTACCCCAATCCACGGTTAAACAGGATATGCCAGGGATGCGTGGCCGAGGGGGAGTTCGGTGCCACATATGCGGACTCTGGATACCTGCCGACCTCCAGTTTTAATCAGGCTTCCCGGCTATGCCTCGGGTGTCGGTATCCCCTTCCCGCCTACTCGTGGGACCAAAATATGCCAAATTTAAAAAACCATACGACAGAAGGAAGAACGGAAAAGGAGCCCGGCACTCCTCGTAAAGTACGGGAGGGACATGAGCATCCCTCTACTTCCGCACATGGGAAAGTAGTGCCAGACAAAATGGGGAAGGAGACTGAGTCGGCCTACCGTCTGGAGGCAGCAGGCAGCGTCAATCGGGCCAACGTCGGGGAGCACCAGGGGCGAATAAGCTGCCGGGGTTGCTACCAAGCTGAGCGTTATCGCGGCTGGCAAGCGCTCAGGCACTGAGGAACCCCTGGCAACCCCGGCAGGCGGCACGGAAAGTACTCTCGAAGTCGACCCCAACCCTGGCTTACCTGAAGACAGCCGATCAGTCATGGACGACGTCCAGTAGTGAATCGCTAAACCTTCTTCTCAACACACACTTCTGTTGCCTCAAGATCCATTCTAAGCCTGCTAAGTCAGGGGAACATATCCTGGGCAATTAAGAGCTTTAAGCCCTACAAGTCTGCGGGAACACACGGCATCATCCCAGCCCAACTGATCCACGCCGGACAAAGAGCCAAAAATTGGCTCAAACGGATTAACGAGGGAGTTTTTCTCTCACGTACAAATCCCGGACACACACCAAAATCGTTTTTATACCCAAGGCCAGAAAGCCTTCGCACTCTGCCCCGTTCCTTAACTGCAAGGAACACACCTTGGTAGTCTTCCTGAACTGCTGCGGAAGATAGAGAGGGGGTGGATGCCACGTGGTGGCGTACGCTAATGATGTTGTGGCCCTCTATACCTGCAGAAAAACCATCGGACTGATGGCCCCGTACATAGTCCGTTGTCTATATACCGCCATCATACGACCAATCCTGATGTATGGAGTGGTGGTTTGGTGGCCAGCGCTAGACAAGAAAACTCTTCTCAGCAAACTCAGCCGTGTTCAACGCATGGCGGAGCTATGCATAACGGGCAGACTACGTACTACCTCAGGCGAAGCCCTCGATACCATGTTGTACCTTCTCCGTGTAGAACTCATGGGGAAGAAGGTGGCAACTCTTTCCGCTCTCAGAATGAGAGAATCCAAACTTTGAAAAGCATCCGCGTTTGGATACTCCGGAATCTTAGCGAGGATCCCGCAACTTCCGGATGGAAAAGATTACTGTATACCGAGTGATCACCTCTCGACGCCTCTCCAAGTATCAATCCACTCGGGGAGGACTGGGAGAGGGGCGCATCTGGACCTGCAAATACGATCCACTTATACACTGATGGCTCAAAGTTCAACTAGCTAAACACTAGTCATTTAGACTCCCGGATCACTGTAGCGGATCACTGTTCCAAGCGGAGGTTGAAGCAATAAACGAGGCTATCTCCATCGTCTCCAAACTTTCCCTAGAAAGACACTCCGTGTACGTCTTCTCAGACAGCCAAGCATCTCTCAGAGTAATATCGTCGATCTCAACGATTGTTAACGTATGCCGCAGGTCTCTAAACGAGAACGCTCAGCACTTAGATCTCTCCTAATATGGGTTCCCGGACACAGGGATATCGACGGGACTGATGCTGCCGACGAACTAGCCAGGCAGGGTACTACCACACTTCTCCTACCGGAGAGGAAGCAAGTTGCGATGCCCATGGCTACGTGTAGGTTACTAACGCACGAAGCTTTCGAGCTGAATGCCGACAGGCGATGGCAGCTTACCATCATCTGTAAAACTTCCAGACCGATCTGGCCAAGTCGATCGAAGAAATGCTCGGAAAAGCTCTACAGACTCAGCAGAGTACAGTGCTCAGCCGCATAGTGGCTCATTTTCCGAAAACTCGTTGCGAAAGGGGGATATCGTGTCGTCGAATTTGGCAAATCTTTCGTTACACTACAATTAAGAATTAATCAAGCCATTCAAAACCAAAATTTTATAGTATAGAAACAATTTTTAATATTTATAATCCTTGTTCAAAGTTGGAAATTTTTATGAAGAAAAACGAGCATAAAAAGCAAAGTTAAATGCATTTTTCACAAAAAGTACTCAAGGTAGTAGAAAAATATTTTTTCCCCAATTTAAGGAACAAATTTAAAATATGAATTTAAAAAAAACGAAATATTTGTTGCGATTTTATTAGATTTATTTAAGAAACGTCATTTTTTTAACTATTTTCACGTTTTAGCGGCATATAAAAAAAAGGCCATATTTGTCCGAGCTTTGGAATATATGAAAAGATAGTGGCTATATTCAACTAACAGACAAAAAAGAACCATTGCCACAATTGTGCCCTTTAGGAGATATTATTTTTTTTTTATCATTCCAGCCCATTCTAACTAAACGGCCCTCCGTAGTCGGCCGTTAGAGAATGCTGCCGAGATGTTGCTCAATATCTTTTTATACCCGTACTCAAAAAGAGTTAAGGGGTATACTGTATTTGTGGTAAAAGTGGATGTGTGTAACGCAGAGAAGGAAAATTTTCCCACCCCATAAAGTATATATATTCTTGATCAGTATCAATAGCCGAGTAGATAGAGCAATGTCTGTCTGTCCGTCCGTCCGTCCGTCTGTCCGTCTGAACCTCGTTCTCAGAGACTATATAATCTAGAGCAACCAAATTTTGTTTTCAGACTTATGTGATATCACTGAATCAAGTTTCTTTCAAAATTTTGCCACGATCCTCTCCGCCTTCCCAAAGATAAAGAAGAAGAAGATTTTGAAGATACAATAAAACTAAAAGCGCAGTATCGTAGAGAATGACCATATCTACCAGATCGCCAAATCTGGTACAGATCGGATCATTATTATGGCCAGAATGAAGAAATTAATTTTCAGTTGCTTCCCCAACCTCCTCTGGCGGTGCTGACGCTACTCATTCTCTTTCTCGCTCGTACACAGTCTGCCCTGTGCAATGCGTGAGCAACCCCTAGCGGAGGAGATGTAGAATCTATTATATTCTAAAGAATATCTGTTCTACATGTATAATGTACATTTTAGATGTAGATGTAGTTAACAAATGTAGCAAAACAATTTAAAATTTAAAAATTTCTTTTTAAATTTCAATCATAAGCTCACAAATTTATATACTGACTGAGTACGGGTATAAAAGTAGAGTCGCGACTAGAAGCGACTCACGTTCTTTCTCGTTTTTTTTCTGTATAGGTGCATACGCGTCGTTTAAGGCATTGTTCATTAAAATCTATGGAGAAACAGTGGAGCTAAAACTCGTTAACCAAACCTAAAAAAAATTATCAAAAAATACCTTTTGGTATTGCATGCACCTTTTGGTGCATGGTTCGCAGCGACCATCATCATCTTTTGTATGTCCCTCCTCGATAGACACGGAAATTTTTGGGGTCTATTGGACTTTAGATTGTTAGCTTCAATTATTATTCATATTTTAGAAGGTTTTGCCTCCATAGAATATTTTAATGGATCTAGCCTCACGAATCTCAACACATTTTTCTCAAGAGTTTGGTATATTTTTGATTTTTATTGTCGTCTTTCCTTTTTAA
Organism: Drosophila subsilvestris; assembly: GCA_035043285.1. Classification (NCBI taxonomy): domain Eukaryota; kingdom Metazoa; phylum Arthropoda; class Insecta; order Diptera; family Drosophilidae; genus Drosophila; species Drosophila subsilvestris. Next base: position 326,081 of record JAWNNB010001592.1, on the reverse strand, counting down.
TCGTATGTTTTATTTCATAATCATTAATTTCCTTGGAAAACTTCAATGTTCCGGCAATTTCCCGGTACGAAAATCCATATTTGTGGACGTTTTTCATGTCAATGGGTTTACGAGTACTTCAATGCACCCTCCTTCCATCCCTAACATCTTAACTTTGTTTTATGGATATTTTTATACCTAAAATTACTAAAACTAATTACTATCAATAATTTAAGAACAAACCACACTCAGAAACACGCTGTTTTTACGAAATATAACATTTTTTAGTTCGGTGTCCCTATTATTTCGCACAGCCCAAAGTCAATTTAGTACCGAATAAAATTTTGTATTAATTTTTTCATCATTGTACTTGGGTTTTTACTTGTTTTTTGTAGAGTGCAAACAAAAATCAACTAATAGAAATTGAGATCACTTCAAAATTCCTGAAAATATCCATTTTATATAGCATTTTCTGAAGCATGGCCCGGTGTCCTTATTATTAATCACATGGCTGTATATATGTACATATGTATGTATGCTCAAATGAAGCGCCATAGAAAATGAGTCTAATAATTTCCCTAATTGACCACAATACCCAGAAGAAGAAGAAGAAAATTTCCATTTCAAAATTAAAATCCGCAATTTAATGTTGACTAAGGCCCAAGACCCAATCTTGGAAGAGTAGGTGTACACAGAAAGTGGTTAAATAAGTGGCTCGGCTCTTTCACCTAAGCCTTAGCCGCACGCCGTACAACCCACGGCGCCCACCCCGATTCCCGCCAACTAGACTTCTGTTGGCCACGATGGAGCTCATCTGACGACATCTCATCCCCGCAGCACGACTGCCCACTGTGTGGGGGGATTGTTTGCGGCTTCATTCTGTGCTCTCGATGCAGCAGCAGTTCGGATCTTAGGCCCCGTGAACACTATAGCTAAAAGCGGAGCCGAAAGCGGAGCTGAACCACATAAGCTTTCACAATTTAGAACTGAACTTTTTATTTATGTAAATATGTCGGTCTGTTTCTGTTCAACTTATGCTTCATCGATCAAAACAACGCTGAACTGAACTAAGTTGAGCACAACTGATTTGAGTGAGCTTTTAAAGGAGTGATCGGCACGCACACAATCACATGTTTTGCAGTGCGTTTGTGTGCGTACACAGCAGGCAAAACGGAACATTGTATGGGTACCACCACTCTAATTCACGTGAACGTGAACGGCAGCTCACAATAGATAGAGCCGTGCCGAGCACTGTTATAAAGCTCTCAGCACGAAAATCTGAGTACCCGTGCATTGTGTTTTTGAGCTTTTAAATACGTTTTCGGCCTTAGTATTAATAATTATTTATGCACACATCTGAGTGGCCTCAAATCCAATAGTTTGGCTATCAAACATACAACAAGACAGGGCAGTGACATTGGCAGTGGCAGACGCATTTCAGTATCTCCGTTCTATCTGTTTCTGTATCTGTATCCGTACCTGTATCTGTAGCACTGGCATATCGGTTGACCGTGTTAATATTTGCCTGCGTTTGACAATTGTATGCTCAATGGGCATGGCCAGCGACAACGACAAAAACGACAACGATAGTTCTTCGGAGGGGTGTGGGGTGATTAAGTGGATGAAGTTGGGTATCCGCAGATACAAATACCGATACAGATACTCTCTAGCTGCAGCCGGAGGTAGTCATGGGGTGTCTTTGAGCAGTTTTCATGCTTTGTTTGGCTTTTAGTGCCGGCTCAGTGGCTGCCACACCCTGCACACGCACACACTGCATAGACGTGCTAGTGATTTAACGATTTAAACACAAATGCAAATGCAAATGCAAATACAAATACACTGCCAGAAATCACATAGTACCAAATCAGCAGGGGGTGTGGGTCCCTTTGTGTCAAAGCCCAAAAGTAAATACTCGTAGCTTAAGGATGGACCACACCGCCTCCTGCTCGTCCCTTTCCTTCAAACGATCTCCATTAATGTATATATGTATCTGTATCTGTATTCCTGCTTCTCTGTCTGCATCGACGCAGAAGTGTACCTGCTTAGCTAATTTGATTAAGTACAAGGACTTGCAGGACGACGAAGGAGGCCGCAGTTCGATCCGTTTGCTTATTGCGTTTTGGATTCGGCTAAGGCATCAATATTTGCATTCCGACTCTGGACCTAGTCGGCTGTTGCGTATGCAAAGTAGTGCATTAGCATCACCTGTTGCTGCCCCCGCCTCTACTACGGTCCACCACTCTCCTCCCCGGCAAGACCTGTCTGTTTATTCGGCCAAGTTAGGAAGAGGCAGCACCAGCAGCAGCGGAGTGTATTGGAGTGGAACAGCGAATTAGCTTCTACTATACAGCGAATGAAAATGGGATTGATAGAACGAACATATTTACATAATTATGTACATATGTATGCATGTACGCTTCAGTTAATTCAGTTATTCACCAAGAGCCTCTGAAAGAATGCATCGATTGGTCGGTCGCTTTCCCAACAAATATGAAGCATCGTTTGCAAAAAAAATTTAGTTCTGTGTAGCTGAGTCCCTATAGCCTGTATTCAGGATTTGGAGAGGGTGGAGTGGTGAAAATGCATGGCAAATGGCTTGGCTTGGCTTTGACTCGAACTTGGGCTCCACATTGGTTGTTCTGCAGTGTGGCGGGAGGGGGAAGGAACAGGAAGGGATTGGATTGGATTGGACTGGACTAGATCGGATGGCTTGGAATGGCAGGGGGTGCGGCAATGGAGATTATTTATTTCACCCGGCTGAAGCAGAAAATTGCACGTAACAAAGCGTGGAAATGTTTTCCCAACACGCCCCCCGCATCGCACCGCCTGCTCGCTCATCTAAAAACCCCCCAACCCCCCTCCTCCCACACCATTCTTTGCTCTGCACTGCTCTGCTTCGGCTTCGGCTTCGAAACAACGGAAATTACGAATTGTTGTTTGCTTTGCATTTCACTCGCACCAAGCGAGCGGCGGCAGATGACAACACCAACAGCAGCCAAGAGCCAAAGCAACAGAAAGGGTTAAAAAACGCTCAGGAAAAAAGAGCCAAATGCGAATGCAAATTCAAATGCAAATAGAAATATTATAGTATTGGAAATGGAAGTAGTACTCGGGCAAGTGTAAGTACTCATAGGCAAGCGAAAACAGATGCCAGGATTCGGGGTCGAAGTGTTAGCTATCCTATAATTATAAAAAAACGAGAAGGAACGTGAGTTCCTTTTACATTTTTTGCTACATTTGTTAACTACATCTACATGTAAAATGTAGATAATACATCTAGAACAAATATTCTACATCTACCATTTAGATTCTACATCTCCTCCGCTAGGGGTTGCTCGCGCTTTGCACAGGGCAGAGTGTGTGCGAGCGAGACAGAGAATGAATAGCGTCAGCAGCGCCAGAGGAGGTGGGGGAAGCAACTGAAAATTAATTTCTTTGTTCTGTCTATAATAATGATCCGATCTGATTCAGATTCGGCAATCTGATAGATATGGTCATTCTTTACGATACTGCGTTTTTAGTTTTATCGTATCTTCAAAGTTGTGGATGCCACAGATTTTCGTTCTTTGTGAAGGCGGAAGGGGTGGGGCGAAATTTTGAAATACACTTGTAACAGTGTGATATCACATGAGTCTGGAAAAAAATGTTGTTGCTCTAGCTTTTATAGTCTCTGAGATCCAGGCGCTCATCGGGACGGACGGACGGACGGACAGACAGACATGGCTCTATCGACTCGGCTATTGATACTGATCAAGAATATATATACTTTATGGGGTCGGAAAATGTTCCTTCTCTGCGTTACACACATCCACTTTTACCACAAATACAGTATACCCCCTAACTCTTTTTGAGTACGGGTATAAAAAATAATGCACGAATGCATTTTTATACATATGTACATAGTCGAATTGAATCGATGCATCTATTGATGGATCGATGAATGGCATCCTTCCGATTGATTCCATTCGCCGACAAGGACAAGGATCCGCCGAAATATGTATCCGCCCGATTCGGATAACGGTTTTCAATAACATAAAATAAAAGGTATAGAAAATTTCGTTGAAATATGTACTTTTTAAACTCAGAACATATGTATGTACATATGTACATCAACTCCTCAGTGGACACGGCTGCTTCGGCAAGTACCTGTGCGGCAGCATCTGCGGACGCTTCGATCGTATCAGGAGCGAGCTATGGCGAGCTTCCACGATATAGACTGCAGTAAGCAATTTTGGTGCCGCCTCGATGCTAAGCAATGCTCGCGGCCTTCCGGCTGGCCACGACTTCTAGCCTTTTATATACATATATACATATACATACATATTACATATAATAATCTATTAGATAGTTAAGCGAACAATTTATAATAAATAAAAGTTAAGTGGAGAAAAAAACAAGAAAAAACATATGTACATATGTATGTACATGCATATGTACGTGCACATATACATATGTAGCCACAGATGATTTTCAGCTCAGACAACACCACTGCTCCTGTGGCGTTTAGTTTAATGAGCTTTTCTTTGCCACTTTTTTCGGAGCAACGAAATTAAACGGAACATAGCAACAAAAACAACAACAAATCTAAGAGGTAAAAGCAGGACAACTTCTACGAACCAGGCGATAAAACAACGAAATGTTCCCAAAAATTGGGTCAATTACTATAATCAGAACAACAACTACACACACACTCTCGTTTCTTCTGTTTCTGTTTTATTCATTCTCCTATCCTCTCTCGCAATCCCACTCTCTTTTTTTTTTCTCTGGTTCTTTGCTCTTACTTTCTTTCCTTATCACTTGCATGCAAGTCATTTCATGGCTGTGTGTGTTTTTTTGTTTGTTTGTTTGTTTGGTTCTTTATGAGCCTCCGTTGCATGCCAATAGTTCATAGTTCACCGTCCCAGGTTGCCAGTTGTGAGCGGGGGCGGGAGCCGAGTTCTATGCTGGGCCAGTGGTGGCTAACCGTTTCCGCACGACCAACATTTTTCGAATTCAACAGATACAAATTCTTGCACTTCCTGCACATCGTGTGCTAACGATCCGAGGTCGAAAAATAAAATACATAATTTTCGCAAATCGAGTTTTTCTACAGCCTTAAAACTGATTGAGAACAGAGCGAATTCTCGAAATGTTAAAATACTATACGTATGTATGTATGTATGTATGTACATATGTATTTTAGAATATCGGTTCTGCGGCGAAATCTATAATCATATGGGGGTTTTTTCCTCTGGCATGGTCAACCGAGACCAAAATATTAGCTGTCTATAAAAACAAATTTCCATATAATTCTGTCGCGAATTATAATCTTAATTCATTAAAATACAAATAATTTACCTTTTTGACAGATGTATCAATTTATTAAAATAATCAAATGTTTACTTTTTAGGAATTTTTTGAAATTTTTATTAATAGTCATGTTTTCTTTTACTATTATCTCCTATAAGAAAGTTGGTTCTTCGGAAATGTTCTTTCTAACATATTAATTTATATAAAAAAAAAAACGAAAAACCGGTCTAATCTCGACTAACCTGTTTTTTAAACTTTTTATTAACCTGGAAGTTTTGGCCCGTCCGGCAGAGGCTGAAATTAAATTTTAAGAAACTAAAAATCATATTTGCGTAAAATTATTACCATTTTATGGAGACTTCAATGCAAAACATTTATTAGAATTCGCATCAATATTTGTTCTCAACTTTCGTCGAAATCTGAGTTTTAATTGAACGCCGCGAAAACCACTTTCATATTTGTACCGTGCAAATGCCTTGGGTTTTTTTTTAAATCCCGAACATGTTGGGAATACTTTAGAAATATTGAAATTAGCAATAAAAGCACCGCTCACAAAGGTTCGTAAGGATACTCGCTCTGTTTTGCGCGAAATCTCATGACACGGAAAACCAAATGCTTTAAATCGGTTTTTTTTTCAAATAAGAAAAAGTTGTAATTTGTATAGATCAGATGGATTTAATTATTAATTTCATGATGTAAAAAAAGAAGAACATTTTTTCACTCGTCACCATTGCCATCTCTTGTTATGGCTCATTTGATACCAATTTTGTTTCGTCTAAGATAAATGATTCGATACAGAAAGCTAATCTAAAAATCCTTTGCAGAGGTTTACAACATGAAATTGGTTATTTCAGCAGGATCATACGCCGATACATACCGGTAAAGTGATAAAGAACTGGATTAAAAAAAATCGGAATATTACAAATATCGTATGGGGGATAGCTTTTACCAAAGACCATACAATACCAAGACGTTGCATCAGGGGCAAATGCTTTGACGCTTCATGGTTTGACGCTTCATGGTACGGAGGCTGGCGAAAATCCTCCAGCTGGATCCTCCCAGAGGGTGCCGGCTGGGCAATGGGCACTGCATTATCCCGGATGGGGTAATGCATTGGCGCTTTCTCTGTCCGAGGTAATGCAGTGTCTAGCTAAGGCAAGGTCCAGGTCTTCCCGACCCAAAGTTGGGGGAACTGAACCATGGCCATGGCTGGAGGTGCCTGGCGAGTAAGCATAAAACGCTAGGGGGTGGTCCCCCCGATAAAGTTCAACTATATGGACCTTCGGGCCACAATTCAGCGGAGTAATAATCGATCCGGGACTGGAATGTCAGTCCGACGAGGATGTGGCTGGTGCAAGCGGTGTTCAAACTGGAAGCTTTGTGGGAGGGGTCCAAGCTGGAGGTAGTGGACAGGGAGATGACCCCGTTCATCCCAAAGCCCCAATATCAACCACAGAGGTGAGTCACTTCTCGACTTTATACTATCAACTAACCTAGACGTAGCAAACGTGGGGGAGGAACACACCTACGTAGGTCCCACCTCGTCTAACGTACTAGATCTAACACTCGTAACGGGAAAGAGTAATTTGGTATTTGGCTGGAGAGTCCTTTAAAGACCATCCTTCTCAGACCACAAGTACATTCAGTTTAAGTGCGAATTTAAACACTCTCCGAAGATAACTGTCTATAGAAACCACCGGAACACAAGCTGAGAAAAGTTTAAAAAGACAGTTACCTCGAAGCTCGCGACTCGTCCGGGCACAGTGTAATCCCCGGAAGACATAGAAACGTCCCTAGAGACCCTATCCAAGGCACTACTGGATGCGTACCACGCATCATGCCCATCCTCGAGAACGAAAGGAGGACCAAACCACTCTGGTGGAACCCGAAAGAAACAGCCTCAAAGAATTTTTAAAAATCGCCAAACAGGCGAACGACGAGATAATCAATGAGGAATACAAAGCTCTACTCAGGGAGTACAAGAAGGAAATACGTAGGGCAGAAAGAAACTCGTGGAGGAACTTCTGCTCCAATATTGAGAAAGTCCCAGAAACGGCTAGACTCCGGAAGTTTCTAGCAAAGCAACCTACCATACAGAGTCAGCTGAACCGAAACGATGGACAGTGGTCTGAGGGCAGTGAAGAAGCCCTAATAGAACTAATGAAATCTCACTTCCCAGGATGCACCGAGGTTGCTGAAGCTACAACGCATCAAGACTGAGGAACAGCATCCTCAAACAGATCTCATATCGTCTAAGAGAATCCACTGGGCTATAGACTCCTTTGCGGGTACAAAGGCACGTGGACTAGACGGTATATTTCCAGCCATGCTACAGGTTACCAAAGACGTGATCACCCCATGGCTCTCTGCAATATACTCAGCTTGCCTGAGTACAGGCTATAGGGATAGGGACTTCAATGAAAGACCTCGAGGATTATTTTCCTTTCAAAGGCAGGAAAGTGCAGCCATATGAGCCCCAAGGATTATAGACCGATAAGCCTCACCTCCTTTCTACTCAAAACACTAGAAAAGCAGCGACGACTGGAAAGAGGTTCGGGATCAGACTGAAACCCTATAAAAATACACAGACAAGTCAGTGCGGATATATTGGGTTCCCAGCCACTAGGGCATCAAAGGTAACGAGACAGCAGACGTTCTGTCTGAGGAAGACGTCGGGCTGGCGAACGACAGGACTGAGATCGTGCCGTCTCCCTTAGAGCGTTCCAAAGCGATCTAGAAAGGAGGGCACACATACAGGCCAGAAGCAGGTGGAGAAGAACCACCACCTGCTGAATCGCGAAAACTATATGCAAGGAGAGCAATGGGAAACTTAGCCACCTACTGCACCTACCACGGAAGGACAGTAGGATGCTAGTGGGAATACTTACAGGTCACCGCCTGGCTGCACATGCATATGCAGTCAAACTAGGCATTACCAACAGTGGCACCTGCAGGAAATGTGATGAATCTTGGACTATCGAAACCCATCTAATGTGCAACTGCCCGGCTCTCTCACGGGCAAGGAACAAATACCTTGGCGCACCGGTGCCGGCATCGCTGGAAGATGCGTCCAGGAGGACGCCAGGGGAACTTCTTGCCTTTGCGAAAGTCTCCTCGATCCTCAGGGACTTCGAAACCGCGTGAAACACTCAAGAAGGTCCACACACAGACTTATCCGGATAACTAAGGAACATACTGGCCTATGAGTGGCGCCGTGAGCGCCGTCCGGGTTAACATAACCTAACATTCATGGTGAGGGCGCGAGGGGTTTCTTCCATTCTCCTTTATGCTAGCCTTTGCTCTGCTTTCGCTTTTGCTCTGCTTTCGCCTTCGTCAGTGCTCCGGCCCGAGTCGAGTCGAGCGACAGAATACAATAACAAAATATGACGACGGGAATAGGTCGGAAGAATACAAAAACAAATACGTTGCTTGGGCATGAGTCAGCACATTGATGCTCGACTCGAGTTAGGTTTTAAAGTTGCTATTTGTTTGTATTCTGTGTATTCACAGTGGAGACTCAGACGAAAAGAGGTGGCAAAAGTCAAAAATATTTTATGAACGCTTTAAATAAAATAAATGTACACATCTAATAGAAAATTTTCCAGAGCTTTAGCGAATATAATTTTCAAGATAATTTTAGATTGAGCACTCAAAGTTGGAAATTTTTTTCAGTGTAAAACAGCACTACTCAACACGACATTTCCGCTGTGGGCCAAAATGGCTTTTTCTGATAGATTTTGGGATTTTAAATTTTTTAAAGAATTATGGTTTTATTTTAGTTTTGTTTTAAAGAATTTTTTCAAACCTGGTATTTTTTCATGTTATTTTTCAGAGGTAGTGCTTCTATTTTTCACATAACTTAAGTATCTTATATACGGTTGCTTTAGTTCTGCAGTTCTGAAAAGCTTCTCCTGCGTTTTTAAAGTCAACATTTCATGAGAAAATACCGCAAAAAATGATCAAATTTGAATTTGAAAGCTTAATATCTTCCAGACGTTAAGCTGCAACTACAACGTGTCTGGGTCTGATTTATAGATGCATTTGTCATCTTTTCAGAACTGCAAAGTTCCAAGAACCCATATACAAGACACTTAAGTTATGTGAAAAATAAAAGCACTACATCTGAACAAAAAATACCAGATTTTAAATAACTCTTTAAAAAACTAAAAAATAAAAATGTTCAAAAAATTTTAAATTTTGAAACCTATCAGTAAAATAATTTTGGGCCACAGCCTAAATAAAAAGTTCAATTTTGTCGAGTAGTGTAATTTATTGAGTTCTTATTGACTTTATAATTTAGCAAGCTATGCCCACTGTTCGCTGCTGCGCTGTCTCGAACATTCTCGCTGACGAACAGACGAAGCCGATGGGCAGCGGGGTCGCGTTCAGAGACGAGGCATAGCCGAAAAGAGAATTGAAACCCCGCTCGCTCCTTCTGTCCATAGGGCGCACCGATAAGCCTTGCCATAGAACATCTTTTTGGTCGCTCATGCAGCATCTTGGTACTGTAGTTTTTGCTTTTAAGTAAAAACATGAGCCTTGCCAAAACTTTGAGATTTTTTATCATTAAACAAAAATACATCAAAATGTCTGGAGCGAGCTTTCATTGCATGTTTTGGAGTCCCCTTAGGAAGGAATTTACGAAGAAATTAAAAATAAAATTTGGTTACACACCTGTTGGTTTAGCTTTAAATACCCTTAAAAAAATAATTATTGCAAAGCTTTTTAAAGATGTTGTCATTTATATTAATTTTAAGTCCCTGAGTTTATTCCATGATTCCATAAAAAGTAAAAATTGTTTAGGATACTCACACAAAACCATATGTTATGTATGTTATGTTATGTTATGTTATACCGTATGTATATATATGTTATTATAAGAAAACCATTTAACCGAGGACGCTAATTCTTGATTTTTGGAATAAAGAGTAAAATAGGGCATAATGCAAAACGTTCCCTCTCGTTTAATATCTTGAAGCAAGGAGTGCATACAACTTAATAAAACAATTTCAAAAATGTGAAATTTGGAAAAATATTATCCTTCTTGAATATAAATTGGTTAGTTCTATATTCACAAAAAAATGGAAATAATCGAGGGTACGGTTTTAAGGATATAAGACAAAATATGACCTAAAAGTGCGTTACATAAAATAGATGTGGTTTTCGAGGTTGGGGTACAAAATGGCAAAACTCTGCGAATTGGATAGGGCTATCTTTATAACATTTTTGTGCCAATAAATGAAGTGTTCAAAGCTAATTTTCCAACTTATTAAATTTTAAAACTTTTCCTCTTTTTTATTAAAAACTGGAATGACGTTACATTTTGTTATTGAAATTATGTTTTTCTAAGAATGTTTTTAATTGAATTCTTATCGGAAATATAACAATTTAAAACGAATACAATTTTTTTTAATTTTACTTAGAATATTGTATTTATATATAAACGAGAAGGAACGTGAGTCGCTTCTAGTCGCGACTCTACTTTTATACCCGTACTCAGTCAGTATATAAATTTGTGAGCTTATAATTGAAATTTAAAAAAAAAATTTAAATTTTACATTTTACATTTTTTTGCTACATTTGTTAACTACATCTACATGTAAAATGTAGATAATACATCTAGAACAAATATTCTACATCTACCATTTAGATTCTTCATCTCCTCCGCTAGGGGTTGCTCGCGCATTGCACAGGGCAGAGTGTGTGCGAGCGAGACAGAGAATGAATATCGTCAGCAGCGCCAGAGGAGGTGGGGGAAGCAACTGAAAATTAATTTCTTCATTCTGGCCATAATAATGATCCGATCTGTACCAGATTTGGCAATCTGATAGATATGTATGGTCATTCTCTATGATACTGCCTTTTTAGTTTTATCGTATCTTCAAAATTGTGGATGCCACAGATTTTCGTTCTTTGCGAAGGCGGAGGGGGGCGTGGCACAATTTGGAAAGAAACTTGATTCAGTGTGATTCACATGAGTCTGGAAACAAAATTTGGTTGCTCTAACTTTTATAGTCTCTGAGAACGAGGCGTCAAACAAGACGGACGGACGGACGGACGGACGGACGGACAGACAGACATGGCTCTCTCGACTCGGCTATTGATGCTGATCAAGAATATATATACTTTATGGGGTCGGAAAATTTTCCTTCTCTGCGTTACACACATCCACTTTTACCACAAATACAATATACCCCTTAACTCTTCGAGTACGATTATAAAAAAATATTATCAAACAATTTCTATTAGAAATTTTCTTAGCCAAAAATCTTTTAGAAAAAGTTGGGGAGGAGGAAAAATCGTATCGGCTAGTGTAATTTATTGTAAAATCATAAAATAAAAAACGGTATTAAAAATTACTTACAATCTGGCGTGACGTTACACAATTTAGAAAATTTATATCAAATAGAGTAAATCTATCGGCCTCGCGATTTTTATTGAAATGTGTTTCTTAGTTAAAGCTTTATTAAGTCGCTAACTTTTATCTACTTCTGATCAACAGCGCAGACACAAAAAGACTAAATGCTCTTTTTCTAGCATTACGTTGCATTAGAACATTGTAAAGTTATTAGATATTTGCTAGCTCTCTTTTATTTGTTTTACGGTTATTAGTTATTGGAGCAACAGTTCTGCGATAAGAGTTAATTTGAAGATGTACTCTTACAAATTTAATGCGTGAAGAGAATACGCAACTTACAAATAAATAAAACCCAAAGCATGAAGTTGGACTTTAAATCGCAATCGGTTTAAAGGAGACCTTTGATCTCTTTAAATTATTTAATTTTAAATTTGTTTCTCTTTGCAGTTACAAGTGAAAAAAAGCTTTTGGCTAAATTTTCGGTCGTGGTGGACCTTTTTGCGGAACGCCCCATATGTACATCATTGCGCGGACTGTCCGTGCCTGGTCCTCCGCGGTGGAAATGGTGGTGGCCACCCGTTCACTTAATTTGACCCGACAGTCAAGTGGCACAGAATGGAGGGGAACTGAGTGAAGTGAAGTTGAGTTCAGACCAGGGCTGGCAATAACAAACCAGCAACAAATGCAACAAAAGCTAACAAACACACATATATGTACATATGTATATATGTACACACGCAGAAGAATCCCAATACCACCACCGACACTATAATGTCGAAAATAAAGCAATTGGAGCAGTGGGGAAGTATCTACTCGTAGTATCAGATGTGTGTACACACATATACTTGCATACATATACATATGTGTATTTATGTATGTACATACGTATGTATGTATGCATGTACATACATATGTACGTATAAATTATGACTTTCTTTTGTATGCCCTCAGATCGTGAGAATAATTCGGTGTAAAGCGGAGTGTAGTGCTGGAGACGTAAAGGGTGCCTTGGCCGTCCCGTCCCGTCGCGAGTTTTCTTTTCGTTTTCTGAATACATTTTGGAATTTTAATTGGTCCCTGCTCTCGAATGAATCGTAAAGAGAGAGGAAGACGAAGAGTCTGGCAATGAGGGAAATAGACAGTGCGTTTGAATTATTTTGGTTTGTCTGGAGCAGTGATGCCAGCTACTCGTTTCAAGAACAGGACCAAAAAACAGCATTTTAAATAGCTTCTTTTTATACCCGTACTTGAAGAGTTAAGGGGTATACTGTATTTGTGGTAAAAGTGGATGTGTGTAACCAAAGACTATACAATGTTGCATGAGCGACGAAAAAGCTGTTGTATGGCGACGCTTATCGGTCCGCCCTATGGACAGAGGGAGCGCGCGGGGTTTCAATTCTTTTTTCCACTATGCCTCGTCCCTGACCGCGACCCCTCTGCCGACTGTTTGTCAGCGAGAATGTTCGAGACAGCGCAGCACACAGTTCAGGGCCGGCCCATCAATCTGGGGCCCTACTTTTTTCACGCCAGTTCTCCTAATAATAATAAATAATGTACATATGTATATTCTTTATCAGCATCAATAGCCGAGTCGATAGAGCCAGGTCTGTCTGTCCGTCTGTCTGTCTGTCTGTATGTCTGTCTGTCTATCTGTCTGTCCGTCTTGATGAGCGCATAGATCTCAGAGACTATAAGACTATAAGAGATAGAGCAACCAAATTTTGTTTTGAGGCTCATGTGATATCACACTGCTACAAGTGTATTTCAAAATTTCGCCTTGCCCCTTTCCGCCCCCACAGGAGATGAAAATCTGTGGCAGCCACAATTTTTAAGATACGATAAAACTAAAAAATCCAGTATCGTACAGAATTTACCATATCTACCAGATTGCCGAATCTGGGTCAGGTCAGATCATTATTAAAGCCAGAGTAAAGAAATTAATTTTCAGTTGCTTCCCCCACCTAATACAGCGCTTCTGACGCTACTATTCTCTTTCTCGCACGCACACACTCTGCCCTGTGCAGGGCGCGACCGTTACGGAGATGTAAAATCTGAATTACATACACAATGTAGAACATACATTTTAGATCTATGATCGACATTGTAGATGTAGATATCAGATGTAGCAAAAAAATATGATATGAATTCTCACAAATTTGTATTCTGACTGAGTACGGCTATAAAAGTAGAGTCGCGTCCAGAAGCGACTCACACGATCTTTCTCGTTTTTCATGGAAGTGATTGACTTTTCCTTGGGATTTTTAGCGCATCTATATATACATATGTACATATACATATATGTAGGCATCCTGGAATGGGTCGTTCCTCGACAATGACAATGACAGCAAAGTTGGGAAAAAAAAACTTGTGGCTTCCGAGTCCTTATAATTCTTTGGATATACGTACAGTGCACAGACCTAGTACTTCTTTAATGTATGGAGTTTTATACATATGTATGTATGTACATACATACATAATAGTAGTGCTGCACATCACCACATTCAAAAATTTGTTTGACACATTTCCAGTTATCTACATTGAACAAATTATATATTTTGTGAACAGACTGGAATGTAAGCATTCGTTACATTTGCATTTTTTGGCATGGGTCTATAAGGTCCTGCCAACGCACAGTGGGCGAAATGGCCATTCTAGCGGCATTAAATTAATAACGAGCGTAACTTGAAAGATATCGCAATGGAACTTAAGACGACTGTTATTAGCCGAATGACTTTACCAGATTTCATTTAAATCGGTCAACTATATCATAAGGCAGCTATAGGACCGATCGGGTAAATATTTTCAAATATTTATGTTACAATCTTTAAGACAATTTTATGCATCAGAACTCCATAGCATATGTATGAAACTAATACATATTCAAGATTTATGCTGTTTTTATACCCGTACTCAAAAAGAGTTAAGGGGTATATTGTATTTGTGGTAAAAGTGGATGTGTGTAACGCAGAGAAGGAACATTTTCCGACCCCATAAAGTATATATATTCTTGATCAGTATCAATAGCCGAGTCGATAGCGCCATGTCTGTCTGTCCGTCCGTCCGTCCGTCCGTCTGTCTGTCTGTCTGTCTTGATGAGCGCCTAGATCTCAGAGACCTTAAGAGCTAGATCAACCAAATTTTGTTTCCAGACTCATGTGATATCACACTGTTACAAGTGTATTTCAAAATTTCGCCCTGCCCCTTCCGACTTCACAAAGGACGAAAATCTGTGGCATTGACACATTGACGTAAAGAATGACCATATCTACCAGATTGCCAAATCTGGTACAGATCGGATCATTATTATGGCCAGAATGAAGAAATTAATTTTCAGTTGCTTCCCCCACCTCCTCTGGCGCTGCTGACGCTACTCATTCTCTTCTCCTCGCACACACTGCTCTGTGCAATGCGCGAGCAACCCTAGCGGAGGAGATGTAGAATCTAAATGGTAGATGTAGAATATTTGTTCTAGGTGTATTATCTACATTTTACATGTAGATGTAGTTAACAAATGTTGCAAAAAAAGGAAAATGTAAAATTTAAAATTTTTTTTTAAATTTCAATCATAAGCTCATAAATTTATATACTGACTGAGTACGGGTATAAAAGTAGAGTCGCGACTAGAAGCGACTCACGTTCCTTCTCGTTTTATTTATTTAGATGCGAATAATATTTCCTCTTCATTTTTCCTGCAACTGGTTTACAAAAGACCGTATCCTTTATATTCTTGTTGAAACTAATTATTATTATTGAAAAAATTGGACAAAATGTATTTGTCAGCACACATTTTGATGTGCCCAACAACAACAAAAATGGTTCTTCTTGGGATGAACATTTCCTAAAAACTAAATTTTGTTGTTATAGGCGGCTATAGACAGATCAAATTGAACATTTCACATTTACAATACCTTTAAGAATGTATATTAAAAGGAATTGAAACTTAATCGCTTTCGATTACCAAGGTGCACTTCACCAAAAACTGCAATGCATGTTTTTAACCATTTTTTTTTATATTCACTGCAGATTTGGGAATCGATAACGCACAAAAAATTGAATTGATTCTGCTGTGAAATTTTGAATTAAATGGAGCAAGATTGGCCATTTCGCCCACTGTGGAACGCTTCAATAGGATTTGACACAATAAGACTATCCGAAACGATTTTTCCTCAAGGAACAAAACCAACTTTTTCTTAAAGATTTGGGGCTTAAATATGGTTTGATGATATTTTTTTTCTATGGCAGAACTTTTTTTTCAGAGGTAGTTTTTCTTTATTTCACATGACTCAAGTATTTTCAGCTTACCGTCTGGGAAATATAAAGCATTCATATGCAAAAATTATGATTTCTGTGCAGTATTTTTTACAAAATGTTTACTTTGAAAAGTCAGGAAAAGTCGGAGCTAAAATTCGTTAACCAAACCTAAAAATTGAAAAAAATGAACAAAAAATAACTTTTGGAAGGTCGCGGGCCCAACTGCCAATTGGGAACAAAGTAAACGAAAAAGAGTTTTACATTTGGTACCTGATCGCGCTCTTTGGTATGAAATGTTGTTGAAAGTTACTTTATTCGTTATCTGACCTGTTCAGGTCAAATGTTAACCTTAATATTCTCACAAGTGCAGGTTCACACAAATTAGATCTTGTCGCGTCTTCCTAATCATGGTCATGGATACATAACTCTGTGCCTATAGTGTCTGTGCCTTAGAGTAGTTCTGACTTCCATCAGAATACGATCGTGTGTTTACCAAAACATCTTACAATTAATTAAAATCAATTGTCATGGATACTTCGGGCCGATCATTTTCATGTGCTTTCCAAGCAGACTCATTTTGCTACATATGTATGTGGTAAGTCCATGATGATCAACGAAATAAAAATCGCTTTTACCGAAACTCTCCAAAAACAGTATGAAGAAAACTTTAAAATCAAACCCGAAAGTTTTGTTGAAGAATGGGCACCAAGCTGCATATGTCAAATGTGTAGATGGAATTTAACAGCGTATGATTACGACGAAAAGTAAGTAACTATAATCCACAAACTATTAACTTAACCAATTCGGGCTTTACCATTTTTTTTTTTAACCATTTTTTACCATTTTGGCCCGAATGTTTCTTTTGTTCGGTAAAGAAAACTGGAATCGGGAAACACATGGAAATTGTTTACCCAAAACAATCTGGTTTCAGCTTTACCCTTCCTGCTCGTTCTTCAGAGGAAATACCGCTCCTTAAACGCAAAAAAGAAGAGGTATCTTCCTCGTCGAATGGAACACGGATTCAAGTTATAACTATTCAGGAGAATGGACATTTTGCAAGCCTATTTCACAGCAACAATGGAACGATTTGGTGAGGAACCAGGATCTTCCTAAATCAGGGCTCGGCACGGCCCTATCTTAAAAACATAGGAAAAGGCGCAGCCACGTCGCTGCCGGCACACGTACAATATTAAAAGGCAGCGAGCCTTCGTGTGTCTTCGGCAATGCGACTTCGGCTCTTGCGTCGATCGCTTGATACCCAAAGCGAGAACAAAAAGGAGATCAGTTGTGTTTAGCCGTCGACAATGCAAGACCACGCTACGCAGCCTTTTGATTTTACACTGCGCAAAAACATGTTCAACGTAAAATGGGAAAACAATTAATGCGCGCCTAGAATTTTTTTACAGTTTTAAAAGGAATTAAATTTCAATACATAACATTTTTATTTTATTTCATTTCAACTTTTCTTTCACCCGCAACAGTTAAACTTTTGCTACAAATCGTTTGTTGCAGTGCAGCCGCAGCTGCGGCAGGCCTCTTCGGGTTTTTTTACTCACACAAGCGCATTAAAAAAACATGTCAGAGTGTGTGTGCCGAGCCCTGTCCTAAATATAAAGCCGAGTTGCTTGGATCCTTTTAAAGGATTCCGGCTTATTACAGGAAAATGTCAACAAAACCCATTTCCGGGCGCGTTATTTGGCGCACGCACAATTTTATACAACGAAGGATGATATGTGCATTTGCCACGACATTTTTGGTTTATTCAAGGAACTGGGTGAAGCTTACGACCCAAAAGATTGGAGGTTATTTGTTGATAGCAGAAAGGAAAGTTTATAGGCTGTTTTTTTTTACACAATGAGAACCAAAAACCGTCTGTTCCCATCGCCCATTCTGTTAATATGAAGGAAACATATCAAACAATGGCCACATTGTTTGAAAATATTAAATATAAAGAACACCAGTCGAAGGTCGCGTGTGACTTAAAAGTCGTAGCCAGGCTAACGGGATTGCAAGGTGGTTACACAAAGCACTTCTGCTTCCTGTGTCTATGGAATAGTAGAGCTAGAGAACAGCATTACCAAAGAAAACAGGGTAACAAAACAGGAGGACATCACAACGTACAAAATGCAGCTCTTGTGAAAGTCCAAAACATTATTTTACCCGATCAGGTACCAAATGTACAACCCTTTTTCGTTTGCTTTTTTCCCAATTGACAGTTCCGCCCGCAACCTTCACAAAGTTTCTCCATAGATTTTAATGAGCCATTTTTCGACTTTTCCTGACTTTTTGAAGTCAAAATTTCGTAAAAAATACTGCACAATAATCATCATTTTTGCATTTGAATGCTTTCTATTTCCCAGACGGTAAGCTAAAATCACAAAGTGTTTGGGCTTTACTTCTAGCTGTTTAAATTATCTTTCTAGAATAGAAAAGTTCTCTACAACCAGACGTAAGATACTTAAGTTATGTGAAAAAAATAAGTGCTACCTCTGAAAAAAGCTTTAAAAAAGTACCAGACTTCAAAAATTCTTAAAAAAAAAATTCTGACATAGAAAAATAAACCATAATTCTTTAAAAAAATTAAAAGCCCCATATCTATCAGAAAAGTCGGTTTGGATCTTTGAGGACAAAAAAGTTCGATTTTGTCGAGTAGTGTAACCCTTGCCACTTGCCAAAACTTTGGTCTGATTGACGGATTTGCTGTTGTTATAATATAGTTGACATTTTTCCCAAAAGATTTCGATGAGCTTAAGATCCATTTGGACATGGCAAAACGTCGATCTTTTCCAAAATGAAAACACAATTTCCAGCTAGCTTTTGTGAGTGTTTCAGTTCATTATCCTGTTGAAAGATCTTTTCGAAAGGAATTTTCTAACTGGAATAGGATTGTAATTCATTGTCAGGAATAACTACCTACGACAGACTAGGCGGTAAAATTTCACATGAGCTGGGCTCCATAGGGCTCAGTCCAGCAGGCCCAACGATATATTTTTTACGATTTTGGATGGTAATCGGATTGTTGTGAGCCCCAAAAATACTATCTGGAGTTTCTTTCTTGCCATATAATGAAACTTTACTTTTATCAGTTTTAACGTATACCTCAGCCTGGAATAGGACCTCACACAGTCAAAGGTATGTTTCGTCACTGTGACACAGGCCAGTCCACAATGTCCGTCTGTCTGTCGTGATGAGCGCCTAGATCTCAGAGACTATAAGAGCTAGAGCAACCAAATTTTGCTTCGAGACTCATGTGATCACACTGCTACAAGTGTATTTTACAATTTTTCACCGCCCTCTTCCTCCACCACAAAGAACGAAAATTTGTAAAAGCCACCATTTTAATGATACGATAAAACTAAAAACGCAGTATCGCAGAGAATGACCATATCTACCAGATTGTTAAATCTGGTACAGATCGGATCATTATTATAGCAGGAATGCAGAAATTAATTGTCGGTTATTTTAAATCTATCATGCCATATAATACAACTTTACTATCATCAGTCCAAAGAATTTTTGTCACAGTGACACAGGCCATTCTATATGCGTTTTTCAAAACTGGTGCCGTGCACCCATGTACTCTCAGACCCAAACGCGGAGCTTTCTGGCACTTCTTGCATTGAAATAATGTGTAATCAGCCGTCTACAAACAAACTACAAACTCCTGCCTTAAGTTTTTAGTCTAACTCTTAGGTCTCCTCTTCTGGACCGAGCAATGATTTCTTAAACGCTCAAAAATCAAAAGTACCCATATTTCCAAAACTTTCTTTCATCAAATTGTTCGATATCTAAATTGAGCTTACGGATGGTGGCCTGTTTAAATTAATTTTCTTTGTTTTTCATTTAAAACGAGAAGGAACGTGAGTCGCTTCTAGTCGCGACTCTACTTGGATCGTACTCAGTCAGTATTAAATTTATGAGCTTATGATTGAAATTAAAAAAAAAATTTTTAATTTTTATATTTTAAAATTTTTGCTACATTTGTTAACTACATCTACATGTAAAATGTAGATAATACATCTAGAACAAATATTCTACACTACCAGGATTCTACATCTCCTCCGCTAGGGGTTGCTCGCGCATTGCACAGGGCAGAGTGTGTGCGAGCGAGACAGAGAATGAATAGCGTCAGCAGCGCCAGAGGAGGTGGGGGAAGCAACTGAAAATTAATTTCTTTATTTTGGCTATAATAATGATCCGATCTGGTTCAGATTCGGCAATCTGATAGATATGGTCATTCTCTACGATACTGCGTTTTAGTTTTATCGTATCTTCAAAATTGTGGATGCCACAGATTTTCGTCCTTTGTGAAGGCGGAAGGGGGCGGGGCGAAATTTTGAAATACACTTGTAACAGTGTGATATCACATGAGTCTGGAAAAAAATTTCGTTGCTCTAGCTTTTATAGTCTCTGAGAACGAGGCGCTCATCAGGACGGACAGACGGACAGACGGACAGACGGACGGACGGACAGACAGACATGGCTCTATCGACTCGGCTATTGATACTGATCAAGAATATATATACTTTATGGGGTCGGAAATTTTTTCTCTGCGTTACACATCCACTTTTACCACAAATACAGTATACCCCTTAACTCTTTTTGAGTACGGGTATAAAAATGTATTTAACCCAGCACTACTATTTCATTGAACAGAAAATATCATGGGTAGTTGTCTAAAGTCATGAAAAACAAGAAAATGGAATGCAAATGAACCCGAGATTACATTCCAGGCTTTCTGTAAAGGTATCACTTGTTCAATTTGGAAGACTAGAAATATCTCAAAAAGAGTTTTGAAAGTAGTGTCCGTCTGCCGACGTAAAAGCATACAAAAAAAAAAATGTAACTGAACGTATCCGGTCATTGTAGACTTATAGTCATGCGGCCACATGTTCGCTTTCGCGATTAAATATAAAAATTAAAAACAAAAGAGAACAAAGCAAAAATCCAATCATTTGTACTTTATCGTTAGAAATAGCTGCGCCGTAGGAAAAAACATAAACTCAACCAAAAATGTTAAAGACACGTGTCGATACACGGAAAAATCAATATACGAGAGTATGTCCTGCACATATGTACGTCTCAACCACCAGTATCTGATCAATGCGGCAACATAGCTGCGATCAAAACCCAGTCATCCATGCGATGATTTAATCAAAAAAAAAAAGAAAGTAGTGAGGTGCGGCACTACTATTTCATTGAACACAACTGTACTTATGTACAGTCATATGAAAATATGTAAAACAGATCAGTGCGCCGCCAGTGGATGGATGAGTTCAAAAGACTATCCTACCCAGCTCCAAGACATCTGTCTTGTATACCTACATTGTACATATGTACATACATACATATAATTATGGGAAATAGAGTGGAATACGAACTGTCAGAAGGAAAACTGAAGGACGGAGGCTGTCTCAGTATGGGGAGCTCCGTTCGCATTCAGTCCGCATCGGATCTCACCTGGAAAGAGATGGAAAAAAGAAAGGGGGTTTTTTTGTATTATTTATCAATAAGTTATGAGTAGGATACGCGTAGTAGTATTGAGTAGTCAGTATAGAACAACATTTATGGATCTGTTTTTGGGCCCAGCAAAAGATGTGATGCATAAAAAAACAGACACACACACAGAGCGGAGTTGCTCTGAAAGTTCCCCAAAATAAGGTCCCGTCTCACTGTTACGTTACCAAGGCTCCAGCTTAAATTGTTCTGGTTCAATATCCATGCCCATTATGCCATTATGCCCAACGCCCAAGGAACAGATCAGCAACAAAACGGAGAAGAGCCGTCCATAAGAGTGGTCCATAAGTGACGGCCAACCGTCCGCCGTGCTTCAAGTCAGTTTCAAGGCAGCTTCAAGGAGGAGTGGCAGCGGGGGCTGTGGCGGAAGTAGAAGTACAGGAAAGAAGAGGGGAAATACGCCTACGGCTGCTGGGGTGAAACTCAATTTTAAAAATGTACTGCAAGCATAATTAATTACTCATAAGTAATGCCACTGCCTGTGCCAGTGCCTCTGCCTCTACGTCTCCCGTTGCCGTTCCCTCTCCGACTGTTGGCTGAGTGTGATGTGGTGCTCTTAGGGCCGTGAGCACATCATACATATTTCAGATACAAGGGAAAACAAGTCATGCAACAACAGCAGCTGCAAATGCTGAAACTGCAGCAACTGAAACTGCTGCAGCTGCAATTGCAGCTGAAGCTTCCAGTTTGTGCAGCAAGCAGAGAGCGCGAGTCTGAGGCGGCAGCGAGTGGCCGAGAGAATCAGTGAAACGAAGAAATTCGTTTCTCTCCAGCGCACTATAGGGAAAAAGTCCAACATTTTGGCATTTATTCTAAAAATGAAGCTAGACGTCTACAAATTTGCACGAATATTTGTTAAACTAAAATGTAGTCTTTTGGACTACGCCTTCTCTTTGCCCCCATACTAACAAATATCCATTTATGTCGTATTTATTATACAACATATGTTTAAATCATGAATTATTATAAAAATACTTAAAAATAAGCTTCAACTTAAAAAAATATATTTAATTGATTGATTGATTCTGATTTTACTTGAATCGCTCAAACATGCGATTGCATTTCGGTAAGTGATTGTTCACATAGGCAATAAATTGGTAACTTTCTTTAAAATTACAATCGATTGGCCTTCACTCAGATAGTTTTCATCAATATTTTCTAAAATATAACTTCATACAGCTCACTATGGTCCAGAAGTCCGTTTTTCTGGCATAAAGTCGGCTCTGGTAAATTTTGTCCAAAAAATCGACTAAAATATGGAAAAGATCAAGGTATGTAGTATAAGTAGTATATACTTTTTGTATGTGTTGTCCTAGGATTTAAGTGTTGTGTAATGTCCATTTAATGTGTAAATTTGCAGAAAACTAACTTGCGTCCCCTGTGTTTCGTGGACAATAACTAACGACCACTACCGTTCTTTTCCAAAATAATAACGTCAGTTTGTAGTTACTTATTAGTTTATTAATTATTTTATTAGTCATTTAAAAAATAAACTTAACAATGCAATCCAAAAGCATGCAGTCCTATTTTTTGTGTTAAAAATGTAATCTTTACTTAATAAAAATTCAAATTGATTACTTTAAAAGAAAAATTTAATTTAATAGATACTTTCCACATAGAATGCTGATTAATTAGCCGATCTAGGTTAGGTTAGGTTGAGGCGGCTGTCGGGATCGCCAGGAACCCGACACACTTAGGCCGGTTTCGGCCCGTTGCGATACCGCAAGGAGCATTTCCCCCTCCCCTCATGTGAGTCTATGTTATCCGTTGTCCCAACCGGATGCCCGTATGAAGTTTGCGATCCTTCTGGGACACATTGCAGACATGTCTGAGATGTCAATTAAGAAAGGTGAGCCCAAGTATTGAAGTCTCCTTCTGCTGAGAGCCGGACAGAAGCAGAACAGGTGTTCCACTGTCTCCTCCTCGTCCTCATCTCTACAGCTTCGACAGAAGTCGTTGTAGGGGGCACCCAGCCTGTTTGCATGTGTGCCTATTAACCAGTGTCCCGTAAGGGAGCGTATGACTGAGCTGCACCTTCTCCTGCCAAGCTTGCAGAGCTCATCGGTGCGCTTCTTATTTATGTTAGGCCATGTTTGCCTAGTTATGCGACATAGTGACACTATCTGCCATCTGTCGTTTGTGAGTTGCTTGTAGTGCTCCTTTATTTTGAGCTTACAGGTGGCCATTGGCATACGAATGTCCTCCTTATCGTGGAGAAGGGGGACTGTTGTACCAGCTCTGGCCAGCTCGTCTGCTATACAATTGCCTTCAATGTCTTGGTGGCCCGGAACCCATATTAGGTTGATTTCAAACTGATGAGCCATCTCGTGAAGAGATTTGCGACAGTTTGCCACGGTAGCCGAGCTAGATGTTATCGCATTTAGCGATTTGATCGCGGCTTGGCTATCACTGTAGATATTTATGTTAGTTGCCGTAATGGCTGCTTCGTGAAGACAGCACAGGGCTTCCTAGATCGCTATGACTTCCGCTTGGAAGACACTGCAGTGATCTGGGAGCCTGAAGGAGTGCCTTATGTTTAGTTGTTCGGAGTATAAACCCCCTCCGACCTTATTGTCCAGTTTCGAACCATCTGTGAAGATTTGTATGGCTCCGTCTGGGCCAGGAGGTCCCTCGAGCCACTTATCTCTCTGGGGGATGTTTATTTCAAAAGGAGTGTCTATGTCCTCCCTTGGAACGCAGTAGTCCGTTTTTGTGGGGACGATATTGTTTCCGTTAAGGATGGAGGCGTGACCAATGTGCTGTGACACCCATTGGTCTGAGTCTCTTAGACGAATTGCTGCCATTTCTGCCTTCTCCATACCCGCATGGTCAAGGCTCTGGAGGCATGAGATGGCGCTTAGCGCATCATTAGGTGTGGTGCGTAAAGCCCCACTGATGCATAGGGCGGCAGTACGCTGTACCTTGCCCAGTTGGTTGGTGATTGTCCTTTTTGATAGGGCAGGCCACCACACGGTAACTCTTCACAGGCTATTACTTTTATGTTTCCCTGAAACCACCCCATGTCTTTGCAGACTGGAGGTGGTCCGAGGTCCTTGTCGAGGAGCTCGAAGCAGCGGTCGGCCAGTGCCGCTTCCACCTACTTCCATTGGCTCCGTGGGATCTTACCCTCCGCGCTGCCGTTGTCGAGAACGCCAATCAGCGTCCTCTCCTTGGCAATCTGCGCGAAGGATATGTTAGGCTGCACTCTGGACCGCTTTGCAGCCGGTCCAGGCGTCTCCTGCGAGCGCTGCCTCTTTGGTTGAGCAGCCTTAGGTGGCTCAACACTAAAGTTGGGCAGCCCGTCGAGGCCCACTCAACCTTTTTCAGCCAGACCGCCGTTGGGCTGGCTTGCGTGCTAGCATTCTGCCGACGGAGTATGTGCCCAGCACTCCTCTTTTCGGCGTAGCTATACTTCTTGGCTTGGGCGCTGGTTGATGCCAAGCCAGCCCCCGCAACTTCACCGGAAGGTTGGGCAGCCGCAGTTTTGCTTAGCTGCCCTTCCATGGTATCCGCTTTGGGAGTGGACTTGTCCCCCATCCCAGATTTGGGATGGGACCCACCCGGGCTCATACCCGCGCCTTTCACCGTGCAGGACTTTCCTGCATTTGAGCTGATCGGGACAGGCCTTAGGGCCGCTTCCTTCTCACGCTTGGGAGTACTCCCAGTCGGCATTTGAAGAGTGCCTTTCTCGTTTTTGTTGTTTTTTATCTGTAATTTTTCGTATTTTTCCATATGTTTCCCACGAGCTGCAGAGAAGGGGAACGGTCCACCCCGGCAGAGCTCCACGATACCCGGGTAAGGCATCACTAGAACAGGGGGCTGCCAAGTCCCTGAACTCTCCGTTTGCGACTGGGCTAGTTTTTATACCGGCCGCCCAGCCAGGTACGGGTCGAATGACAGCTTACTCCGGCCCGGTGTGAGGTGAGTGTTGGGGTTGGGATGTGGGTAGGTATGTGTAGGGAGATGGAGTGTGTGAGCTACTTAATGAGAGGCGGCACCACAAGCGCATCGTCAGTGTTGCTGCCTCGCGAACACCCGCTGGCTGTCCGGGACTGCTTTCGGTACTCTCCCTCAGAGACAGCTTAGTTGCTTCTCTTTGGGATGCCCGCTTATTCACAGTTGACCTACCCACAGGGTAGGCCGTTCGCTATCCGCAACCTGCGACCCGTCCGGTGGCCTCAGCTAGGCCCCCTCTGAGCCACCTCAAAGCCCAATAGCCGATCTAAAAACATTATGAATTTTTAAAAGTCTTTGTTTGAAGTACTGGGTCGTATATGGGCGGGAAGGGTAGGCGTGTTTCAATTCGTCCGAAAATTTGTATATTAAATGAGAATCCTAATATACATATGTAACTAAATGTGCCAATTTTCAAGTCTGTATCTATATTTTTAGACTTTATGCGAAAAAAACGGGCTTCTGGACCATAGTGCAGCCTCTGCATGGCGTTTGTTGTTGACCCAAACCTCAAGCAGCGCTGCATGAGCTAACTCATAGACACCTGCAAAATGTAAAATTTTCGGAAAGGGGGAAAAACGGTCAGAAATCATTAATACCATTTGATTCTATATTAAGTGGTTAAAAAAACTTAAGTTTAACTTTGGTGATTGGTTATGCTAAGCAAAAGTAGTATTCTACAGAAAACACGTAACTTTGTTAGTATAGAGCTAAAAATACACTCGAGCAACACACTAAATAATTCAATAACAACATAAACCTATATAAAAACATGTATGAAAAATTAATTTACATAGCTTGACCTGCTTATTCCATATTTACACTTTCACCTAATATTTGGGATCGAGCTGACATTCAAGCTGCAAGTTGTTCAATGTTTCCCGCACTTTTTTACAATTTACAATTTTACAATCAGCTGACTTTGAAAGCGCGAAAAAAATTAGGGGTGTTTCGTAAAAATGTTCTAAAATAAGTTTTATTCTATATTATTGTTACAGAATCAAAAAAATTAAAAAAGCATTCAAATATTTAACACAAAAAAATTACATTAATACCAAAATGTTGGACTTTTTCCCCACAGTGCAGCGTTTCGGAAAAAGCAGTGTCGGCTCTCGATGGTGTGACCTGCACACTGCTTGCACACAAAAACACACACACTCCACACACACGCACACGCACTCACACACACACACGCATGCAACTTTAAGCACGTGTCGTGTCCATGGACTTCTGCGGCCGAGAAGCAAACGAAAAACATGACAAAGAAAGAGAGACAGGGAGAGAGAGGGAGAGAGAGAGAGAGAGAGAGAGAAAGAGAGAGAGAGAGAGAGAGAAATAGAGAGAGCGTCTTGTAATTCCGTCAGCCTGTTCGCCTGAGCGTTCTGTCATGTCCTCTGTGTCCTGTGTCCTGGCTCCGTCCGTCCGTCTCTTTCTTACTTCTCCTCTCGCCCCACTCTACACGTAGCTCTCATTTAAATAAAGTAAGGATTTTTCCTTAATTTTTATGTATTTTCGAAAAAACATTTAGTGGCACCACCCTGCACCTTGCACCTTGCACCTTGCACACTCTCCCGTTGTGAAGAAGCGGACAGGTCGTGTCACATTGAACGCCTTGTTTAAGACGCTTCGTCGCTCTTCTTTGGGCTTTAATCGCGCTGGGAGCCATCTGGCATTTCCAAATAGGGCCTTGCTTCCCGTCACATTCCCCAAAGACAGATTCGACTGCAGCGCGGAGATAAAATATTAAAATCATTCTTAATTATCCCCCTTGATAGAATCCCTCATAAATGTCATTTTCACCTGCACTTGCCCTCCTGACAAACTCCTGTAAATCCACAGGCCATGTGCAGGCCGTTTATGTCGTTTCGGATGTGCTGAAAGGAGCACCAGTATCCTCTCCTTTCCTGGGCTTTTGTCCTCGGAATTAACCAGAAACTCGCACATCGGAAAGCTCTTATCGGACATCTGTCGTCTGCTTCATTGATTGGGGCGGGAAAGATAAGTTTCCCGTAAATGAACAGATACATTCGTTTCAAATTAAACGTGCAGGGGGACGAACCACTACTTTCCGACTCTCCGAATTTTCGAGGCCCCAAGGAATGTCGAAAGTGCCGCGGCATCCCCCCATCCCATCGTTTGAGTGGCCAACTCATCCGTCAGCTGGCAAACAGCAGTTAAAATCTATTAAGACTCTGCCCTCTGCCTGTTGCCCCAACCAACATTTCCACAAGTTGTGGAAACTTTGGTCCATTAAAAGCGTATCAGAACGCGTATCCGTATCCAATGCGCTCCTCCGGATTGGTTTATTTTTTCTCTCTCTCTCTCTTTTTTCGTTGTTTGGCTTTTTCAGTTTTTACTAGGATGACAAGGATTACGCTTTACGTTTCTGTGGCCGCTTACGACTCCTGTAGATATTCTGTGTCTGTGTGGGTGTGGGTCTGAGTCTGGTTTTGGAGGCAAGGGTAGCGGCAGTCAGACACAAGCAATTTCGGCCATCATTCAAACTAGAGCCCTGCATGAACGGGCAACCGAATCGATTCGCAGTGATTCGGTATTCGCTTTGTCTGATCTGATTGAATCAGCGATTCGGCTTTCTCATAACTACGAATCGCACGCCCAAAACGGACCGAACGAAGCATGTCTCGTAATTTTTACTGTGTCAGATCCGAACAGTTTGGTTTTTTCTCTATTTTACTCTCCACTTGATTTTCTGGTAGGGAGAACGAGAAAGCAATACACAAATTTGTTAGTTTTTGCTTTGTCCTCGTCCTGAAAATCTGTAGTTGTGTGTGCGTACGTTTTACTTAAGCAATTTCTTTAGAGTTTAAACTGAGAAAATCTGTTTCAGATTCAACAACAGAATTTTTTGCGCCTAATAAAAGCAAAATTGTCGTACAACATTTTTTTTTTAGTGCAATAAAGGACTGAATTTGCATAGCCGAAGGGCAGACACATGCAAATGAAGCTTGCTGATATTGATTCGCAGTGCTCTGATTCGGTATTTTAGTGATTCGGGTGATTCTAATCTGACTGAAGGCATGATTCGTAATGATCGAACGCATTGAAGGGGCATGAGTATACTGTGATTTTATGAATCATGTGGATGCGTGCAGGGCTCTAATTCAAACTGAAGACTCAAGCTGTCGCTAGGAGAGCCATTGGCATCGGTAGCCGGGGGTTGAGTGGCTTAGTCGTCGTTCAAATTGTGGCTTAGTCGGCGCTTCAAATTGTTGAAGAAGCCAAATGTGAGCCGTATGACCTTAAAAAACGTAGCTCAAAATTAGCTTAGGATGAAAGCTTACAAAAAAAAAATCGTAATCGCAATCTCATTGAGGGTCAAAAAAAATGCAGAAGGAGGGAAGAATTTGACTCTTCGGTGGCACGCAACACGATAGAGACACGCAGTTTCTTATGCGGCAGAAAAACCACACATCAGAAAATGATAAGTTGTATCCGAAAAGCATGGTAAATGGAAATATTCAAAAGTCTAAAAAACATGAATTGCAGTAATTTAACAGCCAATTACACAAAATTGGGGACGAAATTCTCGATAATGGGGGCCGTGCCGTTCCGGAAGAAATACGAGAGTGTAATTCATCAGTCTCTTATTTTAGAGTGAAACTTCCATCGATTTGTACGTGCATACAGTATATATATACATACTTATATGTATGTACATACATAAACTCCCATTCTCTTACTTGGAACAGGTCTGAAAGGAACCAAAGTTCAGCAATCGAAGTCAAACGAAGTTTCACTTTCGTTGCGGCACTTTCCACCCGCCCCACCACTCGAAATGGGACTCGAATGTAAGCCGGAAAAACCACACTTACTCTCTTAGCCGAGAGAATACGAATTGCAATCGTTCGATGACATCAGAGATGACAGTAAAAAAATTCGAATGCTTTTGGCTCCTGAATTCTGCCATGGCAGAAGCCTTTTGCCAAAACTAAATGGCATTAGGCGTCTTGAAATGGGGTCAAAGGCCCCCTCATACATAAACTCCCATTCTCTTACTTGGAACAGGTCTGAAAGGAACCAAAGTTCAGCAATCGAAGTCAAACGAAGTTTCACTTTCGTTGCGGCACTTTCCACCCGCCCCACCACTCGAAATGGGACTCGAATGTAAGCCGGAAAAACCACACTTACTCTCTTAGCCGAGAGAATACGAATTGCAATCGTTCGATGACATCAGAGATGACAGTAAAAAAATTCGAATGCTTTTGGCTCCTGAATTCTGCCATGGCAGAAGCCTTTTGCCAAAACTAAATGGCATTAGGCGTCTTGAAATGGGGTCAAAGGCCCCCTCATGTTGGCCAAAGAACTTTTACTTTTACTGCCACACACACACACACAAGCCTATTTCATTGATGGATTAATGGCCCAAATATGTCTAAGGAAATGCGTGGGCGGTGCCAGTGCCGCCCCTGGAACCGACTGGGTCTCATCGTTATTGCGAGAGGCGAAAAGCCGAACTTTCAATTCGAATGGGTTTTCCTTGAGGTGGTTCTGGATACGGCGCTGTTTTCTTTGCCTATTACGTGCCAGAGATGCCGCAAATGGCGGGGGGTCGCGTTTCACGACAATGGCTGGTGGAAAGTAGAGAGAGAGCAAGCAAGTCAGAGGAGGGGAATCATCGGAAACAGATTGAGCAATGTCAAACAAAATACATACTACATACGTATATATGCAGGGAGGGCCGATGGATGGACTAACATCTCGAGAAAAGGTCTCGGAATCGGAACCTCGGAATCTCTGGTATCTGGTATCTGAAACTCTGCAATCGAATGCACAATGGCATTTATTCATGACATTAATACGAGGAGCACAATACAAGCAGAATCTGGGCAAAGGCTTCAGCTGCAGGTCGTGTCACGCTAGCATCGCCATCTTCATCTCCGGCTGCTGCCCCTCCCACTCCCACTCGCTCACATGACTTCTTTCAGGACGATCTGATAAACATTTTTTCTGTTTGCTCCCGTCGCCGTGCTGCGCCGGGCTTCGCCGACTCTTTATCATTTTTATCACACTCATGCTACGGTCATTTGTATAAATGTGTGCACACACGCACACACACACACCCAGCTAAAGGCGCCAGCAGAGGA
Organism: Drosophila subsilvestris; assembly: GCA_035043285.1. Lineage (NCBI taxonomy): Eukaryota > Metazoa > Arthropoda > Insecta > Diptera > Drosophilidae > Drosophila > Drosophila subsilvestris. Next base: position 295,628 of record JAWNNB010001592.1, on the reverse strand, counting down.
AAGGACGGAGCTAAGAGATAGTAAGTGACACTGCCAACCTGCAGGCCCCCTACCCAGGCTGGACAATTGCGATCCACACCCCATGAAGCCCAGTGCGACTAAGGAGACGCAAACTAAGGAGAAGAGCGCTCGCGCCAAGCCCAGGCAAGGCCATACGGACACCATCCGGCAAGAGGTGACAAAAACAAGACTGATAAGCAAGGCAGAAAGCGCTGACCCAACCCAGAAGTGGAGTGAGGTCAGAGGTAGGCATGCCAAACAAAAGAAGGCAGAGCGGCCAGACGCAGTGCTGGTCAGATGCACGAAGGAGACGACCTGCGTCGACATCCTCAAGCTGGTGATGGCAGCCGCATCGCTCCGAGACCTTAGGAGCAAGGTGCAGGGCATAAGCAAGACTGCCTCTGGGGAGCTGCTCTTCAGGATGTAACAATCCTCGGACCTCGCTACACAGGAGGTACAGACGGCCATGCAAGAAGCTCTTGGAGACAAGGCATCTGTGAAGGATATTTAGGAGACAACAGCGATCGAAATCTTCGACCTTGACGAGCTCACGACAAGCGAGGAAGTATTGGAGGCAATAGCCGTAGCGATGGGCGTCAAACCACTTCAAATAGTTGCCCCGAACATGCGGAAAGCGTATGGGGCAACACAAGTAGCCACGCTGAACCTCCAGCCCGCCATAGCCCAGACGCTGCTCGACCTTGGCAAGGTGCGAATTGGCTGGGTGGTGTGCCGCTTACGACGACGTCTTGCGCCAACACGGTGCTTTAAGTGCATGGCCTACGGATACACCGCAGCCAGGTGCAGATCCAAGCGTCTCGTGCGAAAAGAAGCCTGCTACAAATGTGGTGGAGAGGGGCACAAGCACAACCAGTGCAGAAACCAGCCAAAGTGCCTAATATGCGCTGGCAAGCTGGGAGACAACCACTCATCAGCACACTCGGTCCTTAGCCGCGCCTGTCCCGAGTACAAGAAGGCCATGTGTAAGCTGATCGATGGTTAAGCTACTGCAACTTAACCTCAATCACTGCCGAGCTGCTCAGGACCTGCTGGCGCAAACAGTCCTGGAGCAGAACATAGACGTAGCTATACTTAGCGAGCCGTATGCGAGCAAACATGAAGGAGTTTGGCAATAAAGTTCAGACGGCGGAGCGGCAATCTGTAGCTGCGGGCCCCAACCTGAACAGCTCACGCATAGAGCATCAAGGGTGGGCTACGCAAGAGCCAAGCACAAGGGCATGCACATATACAGCTGCTACATAGCGCCACGCCACACTCAACAGGAGTACGAGGCAGTCATCCGCGACATCGCCAGCGATGCCCAAGGCAGATCCCCGGTCCTAATAGCGGGCGATTTCAACGCATGGGCCACGACCTTGGGGAGCACCAGGAACACGCCTTGAGGGTCAGCGCTCATGGATGAGTTCGCAAACGTGAATGTTTGCCTCTTAAACACAGGAAGTGCCCCAACGTATAGCAAGGCGGGCCGCTAGTCTATCATCGACCTAACGTTTGCAAGCCCGGAGATCGCACGCCAGGCAAATTGGCATGTGCTGAGCGTGTACACGCATAGCGACCATCTAGCAGTGCTGAGAGACATCTCGGCCAGCAGGAACACCACCAGGAGCCAAAGAGAAACACAGGCAGAATACAAGGAAGGAACACTCGACAGATGCGCGCTACTCTATGCAGAAAAGAGCCTAACAGCCCCTGGGGACGCCGAAGCATGCACGAGCGCCATCGGCAGGACCGACATAGCGGCATGTGATGCAGCTATGGAGGTAAGAAAGAACGGAGGAAGCAGGCACAGTTCCATGGTGGAACGAGCACATCTCGCAAGCCAGGGGGGAGTGCTGCGCGGCCCGTCGCGCCTACCAGCGATCTAGAGGCAACCCTGTAGTTTCCGAGCAAAGGAATGGCATTCAAGGCCAAACGGAAAGCCCTAAGAGACGCCTTTAGAAGCAGCAGGGACAAATGCTTCCAAGAGCTCTGCGATGCCGCAGATGCCGAACCTTTCGGGGGTGCATACAAGCTGGTCATGGGAAAACTCAATAGACAGCCTATGCCCAGATGCTCCACCCAGTTGAAGGGAATAGTCGAAGCACTCTCCTCAGAACAGAGCGACGGAAGACGCGGATACGGCAGCCACTACCATCAATGTGGGAGAGGCTTCACAGATGACATAGCGCTCGTCAGCAATAGCGAAAGACCGGTACAGGCGGCGGAAGCTAACTGCAACGCAGCTATCCCAAAGATAGCAGACTGGCTCGCACAGAACGGACTTTCCCTGGCAAAATTAAAGACGGCGGCCGCCCGTGTAAGCATGCAGGAAAATAGTACAGCCAGGCATGCATAAGCGGTAGGAAGCGAGACTGTACAGACCAAACCTAGCCTTGGAAACGCCTAGAGACTAGTCCTAGACCATAGGCTAAACTACAAGGCACACCTGCAATACGCCAGCGCGAAAGCAGCCACAGCAACGGCGGCCATCAGTGGGATGATGGCCAATACAGGAGGACCACGGCAGCGCAGCAGACAGCTCATCGTCGGTGTGGTCACACCCATAATATTATATGGATCAGCGGTGTGGGCACCAGCAATGGGGGTGCCCACGTACAGCAGAGACTGCAGAAGCGCCTACCGGCGCTGCGCCCTAAGGGCTACATGTTGTTTCCGGACGGTGTCGGAAGACGCTGCACTGGTTGTGGCAGGCATGGTCCCGCTGGATCTCCTGGCGGATGAACGGCCGAGCGGGCTGGAAGTAACCAGCGAGCGGCGAGAGGGCACCATAGCCCGGTGGCAAAGGCGATGGGAGCAAGCAGCAAAAGGACGGTGGACCAGACGGCTCATCCCTCAGCTCAAACCGTTGCTTCAAAGAAGGCAAGGCCAGGTGGACCACTACCTGGCCCAAATACTGACGGGGCATGGCTGCTTCAAACAGTACCTGTACACCTTCAAGCATGCAGACGACCCATACTGCAGCTACTGCGGCCCTGGAGTTGCAGAGGATGCGGAACACATCCTATTTGTATGGCCCAGCTTCTCGCAAGAGCGAGAGAGGCTAGGGGAGAGGATTGTAGGAGTCAACGCAGACAACCTGACCGAGAAGAGGCTAGCCGATGAGCAGGCATGGAGCGCAGTTGCCAACATGGCAGCAACAACAATCAAGGAGCTGCGCAGGCTGGAGCGAAGCCAGTCCGGCTAAATCCACAGAAGACCTCACAGCCCGAACCGCGAAGTAATGCCTAGGGGCAGTCCCGAGGTAGCGGTGCCATCCATTCATACCCTTCCTATCTTCATAATCACACACACTTTCCCACTTACGTAACTTATCTTGCTATTCTTTCACCCGCAACAGTTCAACTTTTGCTACAAATCGTTTATTGCAGTGTAAAAGCAACAAACCGGTTTCTGACGCAGGCCTCTTCGGGTTTTTTTACTCACACAAGCGCACTACAAAAACATGTCAGAGTGTGTGTGCCGAGCCCTGGCGTAAAGTGAAGACGGACGAAACACTTCACGGACTTGGGGACGCGGTCGCCAGGAACAGGAGGACGCAAAACAGAGAGCTCTTGCTGCAGCTCAACAAGTCGGGACAGGAGACTGAGACTTTCAAGAGTCTAGTTGTCGAGACGCTGGGTGAGTCTCGAATGCGGGGACCTCGATGAGATCACCACCAGGGATGATATAGTGGACGCACTGAGAAGCCAAGTAGAGCAGAGGACATCCAATTGAGGAAGGCATACGGAGGAACGCAGACGGCCTCAATCAGGCTACCAGCGGATAGCGCGCAGAAGGCGCTTAAGCTGGGAGTGCTGAGGGTAGGCTGGGCTAGGTACAGACTTCGCGAACGGGTCAGCGTCACCAAGTGCTTCCGATGCCTCGAATTCGGGCACATGGCACGGCAGGAGCGAGGTCGACAGATCAAAGCTGTGCAGGAGATGCGGTAAGGAAGACCACACAGCAAAAGACTGCAACTTGGAACCACAGCGCATGCTCTACAAAGGTAACAGCGCCGGCTGGAAGCACGTGGCCGGCAGCGGTAGATGCTCCCTGTGTAGGAGCGCCCTGTCGAAAAGATCAGCATGAGATCCACTCAGCTGAATCGCAACCACTGCGAAGCTGCACAGTCTCTCCTGAGACATGCCAATGGCCACCTGTTGCCTCAAAATAAAAGAGCATTTTCTTCTGGACGTTGATATGCAATGACTGCACCATCAAGTGGCCCATGCGACACCAAGCCGACGCCTGTTACGCGCGGAACCCAGGCTAGAATCGCAGCCCCTCCTCCCGCCCAACCGACCGGGGGCGCTTCCGCATGACGCGCGACGCGTGTTACCGAACCGATCGCGAACATGCAGGAAAGATAGAGGTTAGACTAATGTTCGAGGAAAATTATAGCTAAACACAACTCAAGAGCTAAACATGCAAAGATAGCTAAGAAATAGGACTAATTACGGGAAAGGTATGTTAATATTAGTGATTTAAGAATCTGCATCACATCTGCATCCCAGTTGAGGCCACGCAGAGCAAAAAGTAAAAAGTTTTTCTGGACTGATTCTATACGGTCCTGGTGTACTTTGTACTGGGGGCACCATACACAAGAGCCGTACTCTAAAATCGGACGAACAAGCGAGGTATAGAGAGTCTTCGTTATGTAGGGATCGTCAAACTCCTTTGACCACCTTTTTATAAACCCAAGCACGCCCATGGCCTTATTTACCATGGTGGAAATGTGTTCAGAAAACTTTAACTTGGGGTCAAGTTTAACACCAAGATCATCAACCAATGTAATTCTTTCAAGAGAACCACCGCAAAGGGTGTAAGGAGCTAACATGGTGCTGGACCGATGAAATGTCATAACTTTGCATTTCGAGGCATTTAGGTGTAACATATTTGCACAACACCATGACTGAAAGTTATTGAGATCGGATTGCAAGCGAGAGTGAAATGAAATGTCCTTGTACTGGACACAGAGTTTAACATCATCCGCATATATGAGTACTCGAGAATTTGTTAATACTGAAGGCAGGTCATTAATAAAAAGTGTGAAAAGTAGGGGGCCTAGATGGCTGCCCTGTGGTACTCCAGAAGTAACCTTAACAGGTGAAGAGAAGGAGTTTTTGAAGAGGACTCTTTGAGACCTTGAACGAAGATAGCTAGAAATCCATCTCAAAAGATTAGGTGGAAACCCTAAAAGGTCAAGTTTTTGTGCTAGAAGGGAGTGGTTTACAGAGTCGAATGCTTTACTGAAATCAGTGTAGATAACATCCGTCTGAAGCCTTTAATGATAAAAGAGGTAAACTCTAATAAATTTGTGGTTGTTGATCGTCGGTTTATAAATCCGTGCTGAGATGGAGATATAAGTGATTTGCAGAGATGTTGCAAATGCGGAGTTAAAATTTTTTCAAACATTTTAGGAATAGCGGATAACTTAGATATACCTTTATAATTATTAGCATCAGACTTGCTACTCCATAAGAAATATGGAGAGGAATAATAAAAGATTCCTTCCAGATCGGGGGAAGCATGAAGAATTAATGGATAGGGTGAATAGTTTAAGCAGGGGTCCACACAGAGCGTCGGCACAGTACCTGAGTACACAGCCGGGAACTCCGTCAGGACCTGGTGAAAACACCGGCTTAACTAGTCGAAGATCATGAAGCAGTGAACTTTCATTTAACAAGGGGCTGAAAATGCCATTCGACCTTGGTAAACTGTATGGATACGGCTGACCAGAGTAGCTGTCATGGGAATAGGTTGTTTGGAAAAATTGGGCGAAAAGATCGGCGATTGCCTGATCATTGTTTGCCGTCATATTTAGAAATGATAGCGAGGATGGATGTGCGGACGTTCTACGCTTACTATTTACGAAGCTGTAAAACTGTTTAGGGTCCTGTGAAAAGCGTATCCTGCATCGAGATAGGTAATTTTTATAGCATTGAGCATTAAGAACGGAGAACTTTGACCGAGCTAATACATAGCGAGAGAGAGAAGTCGGAGAACCAACTTCTTGAAATTTTTTATAGTCTTGATTTTAAGTTTTTTAGACTGGATAACTCTTTGGTAAACCAAGGAGGCCTCCCAGATCTAATCGGACAAGAAAGTGGGACACAAGAATCAAAAAGTGTATCGAGTACATTGTAAAATATGTTTGTGCCTTTCATAACGTCAGTGCACACGTACAGAGCGGACCAATCAAAATCCCTAATGAGGTTATTAAGCTTCGTAAACTCGGCTTTGCGAAAGCAACGGACACGTTAAGACAGCCTACCCGTTCGATCCAATACAGTAGGCCCAATATCAACCGACACTTCGAATGTAGGATGGTAGGAGTCTTCAGGTATAGTGAGGGGAAGGGCTCGGGTTAGCAACGCTATGGTCGGATCTGAGACAAAGCACAGATCAAGCAATCGACCCAAGGAATTTTTCACATGGTTGACTTGAGACAGGGATAGGTCCAACAAGCCGTCAATAAAGTCATGTCGTGACATGGGCACAAGGTTATTAGACTCGTTAACCGAAGCCCAAACAGTACCTGGCAAATTGAAATCGCCAAGAACTATCATATGGTCTTTATCTGATAGCGAGGAAGAAACAGTTTTTAAAGCGGACAAGTGATGCTCGTATATTAAGGTATCCGAGGAAGGTGGAATATACGCGCAAGTAATGAAAATGGAAAAGCCTGGGAGAATCAGTTTTACGCACAGGAATTCCAGGTCTTGTTGAGCCTGGACTATGAAATGTTCCGACGTAAAGATTGAGTCCACTGCAATGAGGACCCCTCCTCCACGTCGAGACGAACGGTCATTTCTAAAGATTGTGTACCGACCTGCCAAAACTTCGGAACTAAGGATGTCCGGCTTTAGCCAGGTCTCGGTAAACACAATAACGTGGGACGAGAATGCGAGACTCTCAAGAAAAAGAGTGCTGAGCTTACTACGCAAGCCTCTGGCATTCTGGTAGGTAACTAAAAGAGAGGAAGTTAGTTTTTTGGATGGGTAGAAGTAGAAGTAGAGCGGGAAGATGAGGGTGGAGATAGAGATGGCGCACTGGTCTGAGCACTAGGAAGAGTTATGGGGGCCTATTCTTCTTCTTAGCCTTGTATTCTTTCACCACCAAATGCTCCGGCCAAAATTTGGCAGAGCAAATGGTGGCGAAATGAGTCGAGGAGACGCTTATTTTAAAGGAAGCTATCTCCCTGGCATAAGAGAAATTAAACTTCTCCACCTTTAAGCCATCGGCTTTTATTTTGCTTTGAATAAAAGCAGTTACATCGTTAGATGTAAGGTCAGGGGCAAGCCTGCATACTCTCCGAAGTGATGCATTCGGGTCCCGAATCTGCTTCACCAGCAGCGATCGTTGCCCTTGGAGTGACAAACGTGATCAACTGCTGCACTGACGAAGTGGTCGGAGTTAGTTTTTCAGATGCCGGCGGACGAGAGGCAGTCGGCACTTGCAAGTCTTGCGCCTCGGAGACTCAGCCAGCAGCTGCAAACTGCTGAACTGAGTTTCCATGGCCAAGAGCCGATCGTATTGCTTTTTAAAGCCCACGATCAGCTCTTTGAAGCCACTCCGCGTCTGCCTCATGAACGATCGCATCTCGTTTTCCACAGCACGGCATTCCTCACAACTATAGTGCAGGCCATTGTTTTGGGAAATGGCATCTCCTACACGGCACGTGATCCCTACACATTTTGCGTGCACTACGCTTTCGCAAAGCCAGCAAGGGATATTGGGCTGGTCATGGGTAATCTGCTTCTTGCAGGTTTTTTTGGCACAGAAAACAGCAAAATCCATGTTGATGTCTTTTAATTTTTTTTATTGAGAAAAAAAAGTTCAAAACAAATAGCAATCAGACCAATGTGCACGGTAAATGCTTAAAGCTATGCTTAAAGCAAAAACGGAAAAAACTGAGAGGAGAGAGGAGGGTTGCAGCAACAGCTTATAACTGAGAGCGCAACGAAACAGAAAGAGCGAGAGAGAAAGAACAGTTATTGGGATTTAGGTGATAGAAAGAGAGTGATAGAACTGCGACAAAGAGCGGCTAAAATGTAATGAGAGTACTTACGAAAAGCAACAACACAAACATACGATTAACCGACGCACAAAAATTAATTAAATAAGTTGTGTTTTTACACAATTATAAAGCATGCACCCGCGGTTAAAGATTGAGTTTAAATAAGAGATAGTAAGGGAGTTAATTTGAAATTAATTTTAGAATAAAACACCGGCTGTTTAAGCAAAATAAAAGGAAAATGCGGAGCGCAAAAAAAAAACACGTCTGGTCACTACGAAAGAGAACGAACGAAGCTACTAATAAACGACAGATGGCAAACAGTGCCACTATGTCGCATAACTCGGCAAACATGGCCTAACACTACTAGGAAGCGCACCGATGAGCTTTGCAAACTCAGCAAGAAAAGGTGCAGCTCAGTCATACGCTCCCTTACGGGACATTGACTAATAGACACCCATGCAAACAGGCTGGGTGCCCAACATAACGACTTCTGTCGTAGCTGCAGAGATGAGGACGAGGAGGAGACATAGTGTCTCACAAGGGAAGAGGGAACGATATATGCGGTATCACAACGGGCCGAAACCGGCCGAGGCGTGTCGGGTTCCTAGCGATCCCGACAACCGCCTCAACCTAACCTAACCTAACATAATCTGTTAATTCAGATTAAGCGAGTAGTTATAAATTTACTAAGGTGTATGTATGTACATATGTGTGTATGTATGTATGCATGTATGTACATATGTATGTGGAACGTAACGAAATCGATTAATTTGATTCCAAATAATACAGTGCAGGGCAGCAGTAGAATAAATCCCTATTGTTGGTCGTTTTTTACACTGTCCACTGTACCACCACAGACAATGCAAATAGACCATTGACTGTTATTTTGCCTTTTGTTATATCTTCTCTACTATATAAAAATAAGTCGGGTTTCCTTACTGACGCCATCACTCCAGAACGCACGAACCGATTTCCACGGTTTTGCATTCGTTGGAAAGGTCTTGGGCTCCGTGAGGTTTATAGCAAAGAATATTCACGAAAAATTTCAACAGAAAAGCGGGAAAATGTATTTGTATTATCTACTATATACAACAATACAGAGCCATCTCTGATACATAGCATGTACTACAAACCAATATTTTAAGTAGGCGCCGGTGCGTGATACATTGTTTGACAGCTACTCATTGTTCTCTGCTCAGTTAATTTCCTGTGACAAACCGGTATTGTGTTCACTGTGAAAACGAAATTTTAAAAAAAAGTTATTCGTTTCCTCACATTTCAATTGAAAACCACCAAATCAATCACGTGTATTGTGAAAATTTGAATTCAATTTCAACAGCAGGCATTTGTCTTTAAGGTGGTGAGTTGAACTGTGTAAATTATGTGGATCGTGCTTTTGAGGTTAAATTCACCACTCTGTCCACAGTCCAAAATGCCTAAAGAACGACGTGTGAACATCGGCCGCCGCACAAGACATGCAAGCCAGCAACAAGTGTATTCACAGAACTTAAGAGAAGAAAGACAAAATATAAAAAGAGAAAATTCCCGATTGGGACAGCGCGTGAGGACAAGAAGATCATCATACAATCGCTTGGCATTCCAATATGATCCCACTGCGAACTACAGTGATGATGAAAATTTAGATATTGGACCAATGACGACTATATGCCGATATTGCAATGCGTTCAAGTTCAAAAGAGAAACGGCTGGATTGTGCTGCGCAAGTGGAAAAGTCAAACTGGATCCATTACTTACACCACCACAGCCACTGAAACCATTGTTCGATGGAAGTGATCCCGATTCCAGCCATTTTCTTCAACACATCCTTGAATATAATAACTGCTTTCGCATGACTTCCTTTGGAGCTAATATCATTCGAGAAGGCGGCTTCATGCCGACTTGCAAGGTAAAAGATACAACACACATAACCAATCACTAACACAAACAAAATGAATTGCAACACGTAACAACTACATATACACCACACACTACACCATCACACGATCAGAAGTTACACCGTATTCTTCAACAAATGATTGTTTGCAATTACAGATACAAGGACAAATATATCATTTGCATGGTTCAATGGTGCCAACACCAGATGAACCGCATCAATTTCTGCAAATATATTTCATTTCGTCGATGGTGGATCAGCTGAATGTGCGGTGCAATATACAGGGAACACAACAGTTAAAGAGACGAATTATTGAACAGTTGCAAGAATTTTTTCACGCTAATAATGCTGTGGTTAATATGTTCAAAACAGCATTGGAACGAATGCCATCGGATACGCACAAATTTGTCATAAAAGCGGATTGTACCCCAACAGGTGAACATATGCGAAGATTCAATGCACCCACCGTTAATGATGTTGCTGCATGGAATTCATACATTCCATTAACAATTCATTTAATTTTGCATTTTCAGGCGTATCAACGAATAAAAATCTAAGCGCAATGAATTACTATGCGTATAGTATGATGATTCGTACACATGAGGAGAATGTCATTCTAAAGTGCCGTCGGCTATTCCAGCAATTCGCTGTCGACATGTATGTTAAAGTCGAGACAGAACGTTTAGCGTTTATCCGATTCAATCAGGCAAAGCTACGATCTGAGGACTATATACACTTGCGTGATGCTATTCATTCAGATGGTGATGTTCAGAATATTGGACGTCTGACGATTCTCCCATCATCTTATATCGGAAGCCCACGCCACATGCACGAATACGCTCAAGACGCTATGACGTACGTGCGAAATTATGGAACTCCGGATTTATTTATTACGTTCACATGCAATCCGAAGTGGACGGAAATTGAACGTGAGTTGGAACCGGGCCAAAAACCGCAAGATCGCCATGACATAATCGCCAGAGTATTTCAGCAAAAACTCAAGGTTATGATGGATGTGCTTACTAAGTATCGAGTTTTTGGTGACACACGTTGTTATATGTATTCGGTGGAATGGCAGAAGCGTGGACTACCGCATGCTCATATCCTAATTTGGTTGCTGAACAAATTACATTCAAATGAAGTGGATGACATCATATCAGCTGAAATTCCTGATCCAGTCACTGATCCCCATCTACACGACATTGTGACGACACAGATGGTGCATGGACCGTGCGGTGCATTAAATCCATTATCGCCTTGCATGGCTGATGGAAAGTGCACAAAACGATATCCGCGACCGTTAGTTGCTGAAACAGTCACAGGGAATGATGGATATCCAGTTTATCGTCGGCGTTCAAAAGAAGATAATGGTCGAACTATAAAAGTTAAAGTTCAAAATCAAGAGATTGAGATCGGAAATGAATTCATTGTCCCATATTGCCTGCTGCTATCACGAATTTTCAAAACACATGCAAACGTTGAGAGTTGTCATTCGGCCAAATCAATCAAATATTTGTGCAAGTACGTCACAAAAGGCAGCGACATGGCTGTGTTTGGTATTGCGTCGGAAAATACGAATGACGAAATCAGCAACTTCCAAATGGGCAGATACATCAGTACTAATGAAGCACTGTGGCGATTATTGTCATTTAAAATTCATGAAAGATATCCCACAGTTGTACATTTAGCAGTGCATTTGGAAAATGGCCAAAGCAAATCCATTCGCAGCGACGCTGATGTATGTTGAAATGCCCAAGTATTACACTTGGAATCAATCAACAAAGAAATTCCAACGTCGCAAACAAGGAACCCCAGTTCCAGATTGGCCACAGGTGTTTTCCACTGATGCACTAGGTCGCATGTATACTGTTCATCCTAGAAATGATGAATGTTTTTATTTGCGACTGCTGTTGGTAAATGTACGTGGACCAAAATCATTTGCGCATTTGAAAACTGTGAATGGCCACCAATGCCAAACATATAGAGAAGCATGTCAACTATTGGGTTTGCTGGAGAACGATTCTCATTGGGATTTAACACTTGCGGATTCAGTTGTTTCATCAAATGCGTACCAAATACGAACGCTCTTCGCAATTATCATCACCACATGTTTTCCTTCACAACCAATTCAGTTATGGAACAAATACAAAGGCGACATATGTGAAGATATCTTGCATCGCTTGCGCATTCAAACGAATAATCCTGACATCCAAATAACCGATGAAATCTATAATGAAGGATTGATTCTGATTGAGGATCAATGCTTGACTATTGCAAACAAGCTACTGATTGAAGTAGGAATGATTGCGCCAAATCGATCGATGCACGATGCATTCAACCAAGAATTAAATCGAGAGCTGCAATACAATGTTGATACATTGCAGGAATTCGTTCGAAATAATGTGCCTTTGCTGAATGAACAGCAAAAGCAAGTATACGAAACATTAATGCAAGCGGTGGACAATAATACTGGTGGTCTATTCTTCCTGGACGCACCTGGAGGAACAGGGAAAACATTTGTCATTTCATTGATTTTGGCCACTATTCGATCAAGATGTGACATAGCTTTGGCGTTAGCATCATCCGGAATTGCGGCGACTCTTCTAGATGGCGGTCGTACTGCACATTCTGCGCTTAAGTTGCCACTGAATTTAAACACAATTGATACTCCAACATGCAATATTTCCCGATCCAGTGCAATGGGAAAATTGTTGATGCAATGCAAGCTCATTGTTTGGGATGAGTGCACAATGGCACATAAGAAATCACTTGAAGCACTTAACTTCACACTGAAGGATCTTCGGCGAAATAACTACATCTTTGGCGGCTTGATGATATTATTGGCAGGCGATTTCAGGCAGACGTTGCCAGTAATTCCCCGTGGAACGCCTGCAGATGAATTGAATGCTTGCCTGAAGGCATCACCTTTATGGAATAACGTAAAAACATTATCGCTAACAACTAATATGAGAGTTCAACTTCAAAATGATCAAAGTGCTGCACAATTTTCCTAACAATTGTTAGCTGTTGGAAATGGAAAAGTCCCAGTTGATGCGACATCTGGATTAATTACTCTTACAAACGACTTTTGCCGATTTGTAGACTCTCAATTAGCTCTTATTGAAAATGTTTTCCCAAACATTAGTGAGAATTATCAGAATTATGCTTGGTTAAGACAACGAGCAATTCTTGCCGCAAAGAATAATGATGTACACGCACTGAATTTCACAATTCAATCAAAAATTGCTGGCGATTTGGTGACATACAAATCCGTTGATTCCATAACAAATCCCGATGATGTAGTAAATTATCCAACAGAGTTTTTGAACTTTCTGGAGTTACCAGGATTTCCACCACATAACTTGCAACTTAAAGTTAGCACAGTTATTATGATATTGCGTAATTTGAATCCACCGCGACTTTGCAACGGTACTCGACTTTCGGTAAAAAGACTTATGCCGAATTTGATTGAGGCAACCATTATTAGCGGAAAGTACGCAGGTGAAAATGTATGTATTCCTCGAATACCAATGATTCCGACTAATCTTCCGTTTGACTTCAAACGATTGCAATTTCCAGTTCGCCTTGCGTTCGCAATGACAATTAACAAGTCGCAAGGCACATCGCTTAGTGTTTGCGGAATAAATTTAGAAAATCATTGTTTTTCACATGGGCAGTTATACGTTGCGTGTTCACGAGTTGGGAAACCATCTGCTTTGTTTGTGTTAACGTCAGACCAAAAAACAAAAAATGTGGATAAAAACGGATAATTTGCGAACACGCATAACGCTTCGACTTAATAACATTTCATTTTTGTAATCGAAATGAATTCATTACTGTTTTGAAATGAAATACAATTTTTCGTTTTAAAATATAAAACAAAAAAAAATTGTTCTTCATTTTTTAATCACCAAACGAAATGTTACATAAAACGAAGCAATCTGGTGGCGAAACGGAGTTTGCCGGGTTTGCTAGTATGTATATAGTTTTATTAACTTTGATGTGAAAACCTATTCAAATAATCATATGTTTACTTTTTAGCTATTCTTTGGAATTTTTAGAAATATTCATGTTTTCTTTTACTATTATATCCTATAAGAAAGATGATTCCTGAGAAAAGTTCATCCACAAAGTCTTTCTAACAGATTGAACTATCTAAAAAAAATACGAGAGAACAGGTCTAGTCTCGGCTTGCATGTATGTATGTACATATGTATGTTTGAAACTGTTATTAGCCTAGGAGTTTTTGTCCCGTGCGACAGAGGCTAAAATAAAATTTTAAGAAACTACAAATCATATTTGCGTAAAATTTGTATGGAGACATCAATGCACAACATCTACTAGAAAGTCGCATCAATATTTTTTCTCAACTTTCTCTGAAATCTGAGTTTGAATTGAACGCCGCGAAAACCACTTCCATATATGTATGTATATTTGGGCCGTGCACATGCCTTGGTTATTTTTTTACTAAAATCTCAAACACGAACAGTTGCCCAAAATCGACCTTAGCACCAGTTATAGGAATAATCAAGAACTAGTGCGTCTTGACGCATGTCCCAATCGACATGAGAGAAATGCCCATATACAATATTTGAAACTTTTTTATTTATACCCGTACTCAAAAAGAGTTAAAATACAATATTGTGTAACGCAGAGAAGGAAACGTTTCCGACCCCATAAAGTATATATATTCTTGATCAGCATCAATAGCCGAGTCGATATAGCCATGTCTGTCTGTCTGTCTTGATGAGCGCCTAGATCTCAGAGACTTAAAGAGATAGAGCAACCAAATTATGTTTTGAGGCTCATGTGATATCACACTGCTACAAGTGCATTTCAAAATTTCGGCCCGGCCCTTTCCGCCCCCACAAAGGACGGAAATCTGTGGCAGCGACAATTTTCAAGATCTGGTACAGGTCGGATCATTATTATAGCCAGAGTAAAGAAATTAATTTTCAGTTGCTTCCCCACCTCCTCTGGCGATGCTGACGCTACTCATTCTCTTTCTCGCTCGCACACACTCTGCCCTGTGCAGTGCGCAACCCTTGCGGAGAAGATATTGAATCTGAACTACATACACAATGTAGAATATACATTTTATATGTATAATCGACATAGTAGATGTAGATATCAGATGTAGCAAAAAATATGATATGTAAAATATTTTAAAATTCTTCATAAATCATAAGCTCACAAATCTATAGGTATACTGACTGAGTACGGGTATAAAAGTAGAGTCGCGTCGAGAAGCGACTTACACGTTCCTTCTCGTTGTTTTATGTTTCAATCAATTTAATAATTTAATATTAACCAATTTCCCTATTTTGTATTTAAATATTGATTGTGCTTCATTTTGTTATGCAATTTTCTCTCTTATTGCTTACATTTGTACACACATATGTATGTATGTATGTATGTACATTACTGTCCATTATTTGAAGCAGTCCTAGAATATATTTTTTGATAGGATAGCGGGTGGCTACCGAACGGTGTCGGAACACGACCTCGTTTCAATGCAGATCCCTTTGTAAACTTACCTTGGCTTTGCCTTCTGTGTTGCCCTCTCTATTTCCCCGCCCCCACTTGCCAACGCCACCCCCACCACAATAAGCCCTTTAGTTAATGAGAGGGCGTGGTCTGTCTGTCGCCTGTTGGTCTATCTGTCGATGATTTATTTTGTGCAGCAGAAAGCGTGAGCAGAGCGTCCTCGACTCGAATTTATGTATGCAACACGCATTCTGTGCTTTGTCGTTTGGTCGACCAAATAGTACCACAAGCCCATCAATACACAGAACACCTCTCACTCTCAATCTCCCTCTCACTCTCCCTCCCTCCCTCTCTCTCTCTCTCTCACCCTCTCTCTCTCCGTCTCACTGTCCGGATTTCTGCATAGCAGCGTTGATTATGCCCCAAGGCGAGAATAGAAGAGCCGACACGAGCGTCAATGCTGAAAAAAGTGTCACAGGCGGTTTTATCAGAGGAAAAGAAGGTCCCTGGTCCCTGGTCCCTGGTCCCTGCTCATTGGATGGACTGATTCGCATTCAACTATGAATGCCTCACATTTGGGTCCTCCCATCCCATCCTCATCCCAAAAATGCACTTAATACGCTCCCCAAACCCCCTGCCATTGGCGCCATTCATCGGCAAAGGCGAAGGTGGAATAAATAATTCCCATGTCGAAATATTTCCTTTGTATCGTGGCCACAGTCACAGACAGAGAGGGCCTCGAGGACAACATACCCGGATTCCGGATACCTCGAGGTGCTGCCTGGCGACAGTATAAATATACACCCACACACTCATATTCGTCAATATACATAATACTTACATGCATTTGTATATTTGTATGTATGTACATATATGTGTGTGCGCGTGTGTATGTGTGCACTGCCACGCGTGTATTTTCGCATAAATATTCCACAATACTCGTATAATAATATTTATGTGCTGATCGCATGAAATGTGCTGTATAAATTTATCCGAACTCCTGTTTGGTTTTCTTTTATGACCATAAAAGTGGGTAAAAATAAGTAGAGGCGTGACGGGGCGGTACAAGGCAGGTGGCGATAGCTGTCGGTGAGATGTCCTTTTAGTGCGTTTATTACTGACAGAAAATATTATTTTTTGTTCAAAAACTAAGCGATTCAGAACAGGGGACTCGGGACAGGAAGTGCTTGCACTTTGAACAGGGGAGTAGAAGTAAGTGGTAGAAGTTGAACGGAGGCACACACTCTCGGCTGAAAGTGCAAAAGATAAATGGACAACGAGTTTGAATGTCGAATGAGAATTTGGATTAAAATGTCGCATCTATTTGTCACTGTATAAACGGGGTGGTCGAGTGGGCGCTACAAAATGATTGTGGTCTGAACGGAGGCCTTTCCTGGCGCCAGGGGGTTCTTGCTTTGTAGCCGACGACACCGTTTCAGTTCTGCGGTTTAGGTCTGCCACTAAGCCCCACTCACAGACACAGACACAGAAGCAAAGCCATAGTCAGAGATGGAGATAGACGCAAGCTCGAGATCGAGGCAGGCGAACCGTGGTAAGCCATTTGACGTGCGGTCAGGTCATTGCACTCGAGCGAGTCCCGCAGCGCCCCTCTAAATATGCAACAGGTGAACCGGGGAGCTGGGGATTGGCCCATCAATTATCCAACATCTGCTTGCGTAAAGGGAAGAGGGAGAGAACAGAGAAATATCCATCAAGGCACCGCCACACAGCAGCACTTCAGCCCTTTCCTTTTCTTGTTCAGGTATATCCACTCTATCACAATAAATAAAAAATCCTGTGAGACGCGGTCAAATTTTCTTGTCAACCTTTTATTTTTTTGGATACCCGCTCTGCAGGTTCTGGGCCAGCAACGCTCCAAACGTTTAAGCTCAATCGTCTCTATAGATTTGTATTAAGCATAGCTTAAACAACGCCTTATTCACCTATCCACAGGAAATAATCAGGTAAGCTTCGATTTTCACTTTCACCAAAAAAATGTGATTTACTTTTCAAAACGAAAAGTTAGGCGCTCCCGCACACGTGAAATGACTTTTACTTTTTGAAAACGGCAACAAATTCCTCGCCGAAATGAAAAGTAAACGTATTTTTACAACTAAACAAATCTTAATTGCAAAAGGAAAAAATAGATGACTTTTTGACATGAATTTTAACATTGAGCTTGTGCCTTTTTATACCCGTACTCAAAAAGAGTTAAGGGGTATATTGTATTTGTGGTAAAAGTGGATGTGTGTAACGCAGAGAAGGAAAATTTTCCGACCCCATAAAGTATATATATTCTTGATCAGCATCAATAGCCGAGTCTCTGTCTGTCTGTCTGTCTGTCTGTCTGTCTGTCCGTCTGTCTGTCTGTCTTGATGAGCGCCTAGATCGACTATAAAAGCTAGAGCAACCAAATTTTGTTTCCAGACTCATGTGATATCACACTGTTACAAGTGTATTTCAAAATTTCGCCCCGCCCCTTCCGCCTTCACAAAGAACGAAAATCTGTGGCAGCCACAATTTTGAAGATACGAAAAAACTAAAAACGCAGTATCGTAAAGAATGACCATATCTACCAGATTGCCAGATCTGATACAGATCGAATCATTATTATGGCCAAAATGAAGAAATTAATTTTCAGTTGCTTTCCCCACCTCCTCTGGCGATGCTGACGCTATTCATTCTCTTTCTCGCTCGCACACACTCTGCCCTGTGCAATGCGCGAGCAACCCCTAGCGGAGGAGATGTAGAATCTAAATGGTAGATGTAGAATATTTGTTCTAGATGTATTATCTACATTTTACATGTAGATGTAGTTAACAGATGTAGCAAAAAATGTAAAATTAAAAATTTTTTTTTTAAATTTCATTATAAGCTCACAAATTTATATACTGACTGAGTACGGGTATAAAAGTAGAGTCCCGACTAGAAGCGACTCACGTTCCTTCTCGTTTGTACTGCCTTGTTTCCAAGTTTATGTACATATGTACAGATATGATTTACTTAGAGTTCTCGTATTGGGGTTGGGGTTGGGGCATGGTGCCTGCCGAGGCAAATCACAAAGGAAACCCGATGGCGAGAACGGAGCAGCGGCATCTCAAGCATAATAAAGCAGCATTTCGTTGAGCAGCAGCATCTCGGAAAAATCATCTATGTCTGTGCTGCCCTTGTCAAGTGTCTGACTGTGTGTCTGTGTGGATTTCGTCTGTGTTTGTAGCAAAAATTAATCGCAGGCCATAATAATGCCATTTTTCTCCACTTCTCTCCCATCTTGCATCCAGCAATGGTCCCGGGTCCCATTTCACAACACTCGCTTTCGTTTCGTACACTGCCCTTGTGTAACCCCTACCCGCCCACTACTCTCCCCAACCGCAGAGACGCAAACACGTCGCAGACGCAGACCCCAGTCTCGGCCCCAGTCTCAGTCCAAGTCCCTAGGAGCCAGAAGGGGATCGATTCTGGAGCTTTCTGCCCGATACATGCCCAACAGTGCGTCCGATTTGTGTTTTGTAATTTTGTTCGCATACAATTCGCATTTTATTTTTATACCCGTACTCAAAGAGTTAAGGGGTATATTGTATTTGTGGATGTGTGTAACGCAGAGTAGGAAACGTTTTCGACCCCAGAAAGTATATATATTCCTAATCAGCATCAATAGCCGAGTCGATAGAGCCATGTCTGTCTGTCCGACCGTCCGTCCATCTGTCCGTCTTGTTTGACGTCTAGTTCTCAGAGACTATAAAAGCTAGAGCAACAAAATTTTTTCCAGACTCATATGTTGTCACACTGAATTAACATTGTTTGAAAATTTAGCCACGTCTCTTTTCGCCTTCACAAAGAACGAAAATCTGTGGCATCCACAATTTTAAAGATACAATAAAAATTAAAACGCAGTATCGTAGAGAATGACCATGTCTACCAGACTGCCAAATCTGGTACAGATCGGATTATTATTATAGCCAGAATGACGAAATTAATATTAAGTTGCTTCCCCTACCTCCTCTGGCGGTGCTGACGATATTCATTCTCTTTCTCGCTCGCACACACTCTGCCCTGTTCAATGCGCGAGGAGATGTAGAATCTTAATGGTAGATGTAGAATATTTATTCCATATGTATAATCTACATTTTAGATGTAGATGTAGTTAACAGACGTAGAAAAAAAATGTCAAATGTTAAATATTTAAAATTCTATTAAAATTTCAATCATAATCTCACTAATTTATATACTGACTGAGTACGGGTATAAAGGTAGAGTCGCGACTAGAAGCGACTCACACGTTCCTTCTCGTTTTGATTTGCGTCCAGACTGCTGCCTCCAGCCTGCATCACTCTGCAGTGAGCGGGAGGAAGCAAAAGGAACAAAATTGAAGGCGCATATGAGCCATTTTGATGCCAATTTAAGCCAAACTGGCAGGAGGAAGGTGGCGGCAGATGCAGATGTAGATAGGCCACCACGATGGAGAAAACCAAGTGCAGGAACAGGGGCTTTTGCAGAAGGGAGAGGCACAGGCCCCAATAGGCTTCTTCTGGATACAGATGCACCTCAATTGAATTGGATGAGATCGTATCCACTTCCAGGCCTGGGTGGCAGCATCGATGAGGCTTTTTCGTCAGACAACCAAATCTGTCTGTCCGTGTGTCCGTCTGTCCGTCTTGTGGGGTTTCCCCAAATCTTATTCGATTTGCTTAATTTTTTTTTTGGGAGTCTCTGTGAATGTTTTCTTTTATTTTATGTGGTTTTTGACGTCTCAGCTGCTTTAAGCACTTTTTGAAAAATATTTTTCAACGAACTCTTCAAAAACGATGACTAAGGGAAAGCAGATGACGGTGACTGAAAAATCAAAAATGATTGCATTGGCTGAACAAAATGTTTCAATTCGTAAAATAGCGAATAAAACTAAGTTCAATGAAAGCTCTGTAAGAAGGTTTTTAAAAAAAAATCGTAAGACAGGAGAAGTAGAGAGGAAGGAAGGATCGGGAAGAAAAAAATGTACAAGTGTAAGAGAAGATCGTATTATTATGAAAACGAGCCTACATGATCGATTCAAAAATGCTGTAGAGATAGCTTCCGAGGTGCAGCAACGATTTTCAAAAGAAATTTCGGCTCGAACTATCCAGCGTCGGCTGAAAAATATGGGTCTAATGGCAAGGACACCTGCCAAAAAGCCACTTCTTAACAGTAGAATGAAGAAAGCTCGCTTAAATTGGTCTACCGAAAAGTCAAATTGGGGTGAATCCGAGTGGTCACGAATCATATTCTCGGATGAATTCAAATTCAACCTCATTGGACCCGATGGTTCGCGCACAGTTCGCCGCAGAAAAGGAGAACGATATTTGGAAAATTGTTGCATTAGTACCGTAAAGCATTCGCCTTATATTATGGTACGGGGTTGCATATCTAAATACAAAACTGAATCGCTAATAATGGTAAAAGGAATGGTCAATGCAAAAAAGTATGAAGAAATTATTCTCAGTGGAGTTTTGCCTAGTTTGGAATCAGTTACTGAGAGAGAAAAAGATCCCATCTTTCAGGACGATTCTGCACCTTGTCATCGAGCGCGCTCTGTAAGTGATTCGTTGACGTTTTGATCTTTTTAAAAATGTATTATACTAATTTTGACTATCCTTTAACGATAGGTTAACATTTTGAAGGCGGAATTGGGTATTGAGTCCTTAGATTGGCCAGGTAACAGCCCTGACCTCAATCCGATAGAGAATGTTTGGGCCCTTATGAGTGCCAAAATAGGAAAACGGAAGCCAAAAACTATGGTTGAGTTAGGCAAAACTATAGAAAAAGTATGGTTTGATGATATAACGGATGAATATCTGAAGGTTTTGTACGATTCGATGCCCAATAGGGTCAAATGTGTTATAAAAGCCAAGGGCGGTACTACCAAATATTAATTAATTATTAATATGAAAAAAAATGTTGAAATATATTAGCTTTGTCATTAGTTTATAGAAAACAGAATAACGCTTTGGAAAAAATTTTGTTTTTGTTGGAAAAAAGCGTTTATTTAATTTAATTTAATTTTTACTTTTGTATGGTCAAATTTCTGAATTAACGTTGAAAAATGTATGATTGGAAAAAAATTTTCTTTTGCTATATAAATATGATACAAACAAATTTAGTAATTTATTTATGTTTAATAATGATTAAGTGACTCCCAAAAAAAAAATTGGACAAATCGAATAAGATTTGAGAAAACCCCAGTCTTCTGAAGTCAGAAATGCATGAAAAACCAGAGTGCGGCTTTTTTTTGTCGCTGGGTGTAGTTCTCAGAGACTATAAAAGCTAGAGCAACCAAATTTCGTTTCCAGACTCATGTGTTATTACACTAAATTAAATTTGTGTAAAAATTTTGCCTCGCCTCCTTCCGGCTTCACAAAGGACGAAAATCTGTGGCAGCCACAATTTTAAAGATAGATAAAACTAAAACCGCAGTATTGTAGAGTATGACCATATCTATCAGATTGCCGAATCTGAATCAGATCGAATCATTATTATAGCCAGAATGAAGAAATTCATTTTTAGTTGCTTCCTCCACCTCCTCTGGCGTTGCTGACGCTATTCATTCTCTTTCTCGCTCGCACACACTCTGCCCTGTGCAGTGCGCGACCCTTGCGGAGAAGATGTTGAATCTGAACTATATACACAATGTAGAATATACATTTTAGATGTATAATCGACATAGTAGATGTAGATGGAGATAACAGATGTAGATATGCTCACTGAGTACGGGTATAAAAGTAGAGTCGCGTCCAGAAGCGACTCACACGTTCCTTCTCGCTATTATTATTTCAGTGAGTCTGTTTTTCACGCCCGTGAAATTACGACAATAAGGCCGAAGATATGGAAACACTGAAAGTGTTGTCACTAGCCTGGGGAATACGATGGGATGCGATTGAAAGATGACGATGGCGATGGGGCCAGTTGAAGAGAGTGGGAGGGAATTCTTAATTTCCTAGGCGCGGCTCTGGAAGCCGTTTAATTTGATTGTTATATCTGCCGGCGCCAATTGGCTGGCTGGCCGAGAGTGGAATCTGAAGTAGGCCTATCCCAAAAGCAGGCCGGAGACGGAAAATCCACGAAGACGGAGACGGAGTACAGGAGCTGGGAAAAACAAAACAAAAGAAATGGCTCTCGCTGCTCGTCCTGCATACAAATTTGGCATTACCCCCAGCGTCATGGATTCCTTCTGCTCTGTGTGGGTGGTGGCAGGGTTGCAGTTAGGTGGCAACTCTTACTCCGGTGCTCTTCATGTGCGTAATGGGAAACATATTGGTTCTCTCATGGCCCGGTGGGCAGTTAACGGGATGGGATGGGATGGGATGGAATGGAATGGGCATACAACGAGGAGGGTTGCAGGCACACCCCCTCCACTCCGCTCAGTCGTTTATTCATTGAGACTCGTACCCGTACACTCGTTCCCGAACTTACGATTTTATTCATGTCCAATCGCCTCACAGGGAGGCTATCGTTAGAGGGAGGGTTCTGTGGAAGAAACCATCCGCTCTTATCAGAACTTGAGACTGCGACTGAAACCACCCCCGAGCAACCGACCACCACACTACACCACTCCATTTGAGTCATCTTGGCGACGCATTTTCCTTTATGTTCTGACAGAGCTGTGAGAGTGGGCTCGAATACATATGTACGTAGTACGTACATACATACATACATACATACGTAATGTGATATGCTAGAGTAATACTCAAAGAGTATACACAGCCAACCAGCAGAAGATCAGACACAACGAATGATATCGTGGCTACTAGCATCATCTTAGTTACATCCTTCTTCGATGGACAAGGAACTTTTTGTTGTCCCATGGACTTAAGATTGTTAGCAAAAACTATAATTCATGAATTTTAAGTGTTTGCCGCTCTCCAACTTTAGAAGATTTAAATGGGTCATGCCTCACGAATCTCAGTATTTTTATACCCTTACTCAAAGAGTTTGTGGTCGAAGTAAATGGGTGTAACGCAGAGAAGGAAACGTTTCCGACACCATAAACTATATATTATTGTTCAGTTGCTAACACTCTGCCTCGTGCAGTGTCTGAAGCTCTGGCGGAGGTGAAGAAAAAAATGTTAATAGATAAAATATTAAAAAAATTCACATAATTGATAGGCTCACATACATAGTATGAATTACATACTCGTACACATGCAGTGATGGAAAAAATAATAAAACGGCATTTTGTTTCTTATTTTTCAAAATTTTCCTCAGTCATAATTTTGACTGATAATCTATACAGTAATGTATCAAAATATAACAAAATAATAATTATCTTTTTAGGTATAGAAAAAAAACAGTTTTGTAGCTTCAAAGGCTAGTAGATTAACTTTGAACTTTTATACTCGGAAGTGACACTGCGATTTTTAGTGACTTCAACCCATCTGCGACCTATGGAATCCACCAGTTCGTCACAAATGGATGGATCCATGGAGAACCATTCGGATTAAACTTTTTGACAAAAATCTCCTATTCTTGGTCTTATAGCCATCAGTCTCTTTTATTAAGATCTCCTAAAGGTGATCTATGGGATTAAGGTCTTATATTCCATCAAGCCAATCCATCAGGAAAACTTTTTTGTCCAGGAACCATTTCTTGGTCAGCACTTAGGAGTGGTTCGGGTCATTATCTTGCTCGAACTCCCCCTTTAATGAAATTTCCTTTTCAGAATTAGACGGTCGAGTATATTTGCACACATTTTTTTCTATATCCAAAGTATTGGAGCAATAAACGAATGAGTAAAGCATCCCGACAACATTATGTGCCTACCACCATGCACACCCGCTTTAGCGGAGTACCTTGGGTCGTGGGCAGTAGTATTAAGATGCCTAATATAAAGTTCCCCAACAATTCTAAGCACATTGGCATTTGTTTCATCTGACTACAATAAATCCTAAATAGTTGGGCGCGATAAATGCAGCTTCACGAAATTTTCTCGGTTTCTCATTTGTGTTTTTTGTAAGGCGTTGTATATTTCGAGATACATAAATGGATTTTTTAATCGACATAAATTAACCTAGTGCCAATACTAACCAGTGTCTGATAGTCTGATATCTCTATCGAAACACGGTTTTTTAAACATCGATCAACATCGACAAAGCTTCTCGAGTTCCCTTCCGGAATTAACCGAGGATTCCAAAGCTCACTGCAAACAGACGTAATTTTCACGGATTTTAGCAAGGCTTTTGACTCTGTGAACCATTCTCTGCTAATTCACAAGCTATCTTTAATTGGTTTCCCCACTAATCTGCTAAACTGGATCTCGTTATATCTGTCTAACCGCACACAACGTGTTTTGTTTACTAATGTGATATCGAATGTCGTTAATGTTATATCAGGAGTGCCACAAGGTAGTCATTTAGATCCACTTCTGTTTATTTTATTTGTGAATGACCTTCCTCAAGTTATAACATACTCTTATACACTAATGTACGCTGACGATGTTAAAATCTATCTCTCCTACTCTGATTGGTACCTGCAAACACGCCTTCAACTTGACCAAAACGCGTTGCAAATTTGGTGTTCAACAAATCTCCCTTTTCTGCACCTTTCTAACTGCTTTTACCGTCGCGCTCCGCATTTTGTCTCATATGCTCTAGGAAATCATGCCCTCGAACGAATTTCGAGTTCAAATGACCTTGGAGTTCTTTTCGATCATAGATTGTGCTTTAATAGCCATATATGTAGCTGCAACTGTAAATAAAGCTAAGGGTGTTCTAGCATTCATAAAGCGTTGGTCCAAAGAGTTTGACGACCCGTATGTCACCAAAACACTGTATGTCTCCTTGGTTCGTCCGATTCTGGAATATTGTTCTTTTGTGTGGAGTCCACAGTACAAGGAGCAACAAGCCATTCTCCGACTTCACAAAGGACGAAAATCTGTGGCATCCACAATTTTAAAGATACGATAAAACTAAAAACGCAGTATTGTAGAAAATAACCATATCTACCAGATTGCCAAATTAACTATCAGTTGCTTCCCCTACCTCCTCTGGCGCTGCTGACGCTACTCATTCTCTTTCTTGCTCGCACACACTCTGCCCTGTGCAGTGTTCGAGCGTCCCCTCGCGGAGGAGATGTAGAATCTAAATGGTAGATGTCGAATATTTTAATAATAAGCTCACAAATTTATATACTGACTGAGTACGGGTATAAAAGTAGAGTCGCGACTAAAAGCGACTCACGTTCCTTCTCGTTAATTTTTGCCTTACTTAGTTTTAACTGGGACTCGGATAGAGTCTTGCCCCCTTATCAGTCGATACTACAACTTTTAGACCTGCCTTCATTGCGCCCTCGCAATTTGTAACGGCGTTATGTTTGTAATAGAGGTGGGCATGGACCGTGTTTTCTTCGTGTCACGTCGTGACACGATGGGCGCCCGCGTGTGCGTGCTGAAAAATGTAATATTGTTCATGGGCGTGCGTGTTCGCAGAGCAAAATCGGCACGAAAAAAACACGACGAGCAAAAAAAACTAAATTGTTGTCCGTTTTTGTGATTTTTGAGTGTGTGTTTAGAACTAGTTTAGTGTGCACATGAACATGAAATCGCAAAAGCTGCATAGCCATTCCAGCCAGCTCGGCTACAAGCGTGAGGGTGTTTTCTATCTCGGGACAAATATTAAATGAACGCTGGTACACGCTTATTAAGCTCTAACCTTGATAAACTGTTATTTTCATATAAAAATATGTAAATAAGAAACTATATGTAGGTAAAATCAATGTTAATAAAGGTATGCAAAAAAATGTATAATATTTCGTGTTGGACCGTGTTCCGAAAATTTTTAGCCGTGCGTGCTAGCGCGTGTTGGAAATTTTCATTTTCGTGCCGTGTTGGGTCGTGGTGGAAAATTGCAGTCCATGCCCATTAGAGCTGGGAAAAAATCGATTTTCGCAGAACCGATTTTTTTCGATCTTTTAGCCAAAATCATGGATTTTAATCGATTAAATCGAATAAAAACACATATTTTTTGTTTATAGCCATATGACATTAGACTTTGCTAATAGCCATATGACGTTAGACTTTTCTAACTGACTAGCTAGAAAAATAGAGATGGCCTTATGGGAAATGCCTGCAGTCAGGGCGAGAGATCTATATGTGTCAAGCTGGCCGTACAGTTGAGCTGGGAGCAGCGCTGCGCCAGATTTGACTTTGCGGATACAATTTTGCTGGCTTGGTGGCTGTCTTTTGCTGGAAAACATCATTTTGTATCAAGTAGTGTCTCAGTAGTTCGACTGAAAGTCATTAGACGTGTCTAGAGATGGCTACGAACAAAAATGTTGCATTTTGTCTATAATGCTATCCCTCTCTACGCACTTTTGGCTATCGGCTATTGGCTAAGTCTAATGTCATATGGCTAATAGAGATCCATTGTTTGCTTTTATTGGTACAGAATCAGAAATTGTGGTAAATTGGTGACGGAATGTTGTTCAACTGGTCGCAAAAAAACATCGATTTCCAAACAAAATAATCGATGTTTACCCAAAAAACAAAGAATCGATTATATCGATGTTTGAATCGATTTTTTCCCAGCTCTAATCACTTGTTCAATTTGGATGACTAGAAATATCTCAAAAGAGTTTTGAAAGTAGTGAGGTACGGCACTACTATTTCATTGAACACAACTGTATGTACATACACCCAACGAGCAATCTTGATGGTCGCCGGCGGCCGTCTTGGGGCAGAACTTGATGGCAGCGGCACCCACACACACATACGTGTAACCGCTCCATCACCAGATAAATACATACATACATACAAATGCATATTGGTATGCACATATCTCTCTCTCACTCTCTTTTAAAACATTTGTCTTAGATTTCCAAGTCAATTACATTTGATGTTTCTCTGTGCTCTCCTGTGTTTGTGTATGTGTGTGTAAAAGCCCCATTCATGGATTGCCCTCCACTACACTGCCCTGCTCCCATCTCCTCGCACTAACACTTTTATAGATTTTGTAATTTTTCTTCGCTGTTCAAATGCTCAGAGACTGCTCCACCAATCCCCCCTTAAACTCCACGGCCAGATCCAGAAGCCAGAAGCCGAGAGTGCGAGGAGATGGGAGCAGGGCAGTGCAGTGGAGGGCAATCCATGAATGGGGCTTTTACACACACATACACACACACAGGAGAGCACAGAGAAACCACCACACTTAAAAGTGTGGTGAACTAGAGGTGGGCATGGACCGTGTTTTCTTCGTGACACGTCGTGACACGATGGGCGCCCGCGTGTGCGTGTTGAAAAATGTAATATTGTCCATGGGCGTGCGTGTTCGTTCAGAGCAAAATGGGCACGAAAAAACACGACGAGCAAAAAAACTAAATTGTTGTCCGTTTTTGTGATTTTTGAGTGTGTTTAGAACTAGTTTAGTGTGCACATGAACATGAAATCAGCCAGCTCGACTACAAGCGTGAGGGCGTTTTCTATCTCGGGACAAATATTAAATGAACGCTGGTACACGCTTATTAAGCTCTAACCTTGATAAACTGTTATTTTCATATAAAAATATGTAAATAAGAAACTTTATGTATGTAGGTAAAATAAATGTTAATAAAGGTATACAAAACGAGAAGGAACGTGAGTCGCTTTAAGTCGCGACTCTACTTTTATACCCGTACTCAGTCAATATATAAATTTGTGAGCTTATAATTAAAATAAAAAAAAAATGTTTAATTTTACATTTTTTTGCTACATCAGCTAACTACATCTACATCTAAAATGTAGATTATACATGTAGAACAGCTATTCTACATCTTCCATTTAGATTCTACATCTCCTCTGCTAGGGGTTGCTCGCGCATTGCACAGGGCAGAGTGTGTGCGAGCGAGACAGAGAATGAATATCGTCAGCAACGCCAGAGGAGGTGGGGGAAGCAACTGAAAATTAATTTCTTCATTCTGGCCAGAATAATGATCCGATCTGTACAGATTTGGCTCTCTGGTAGATATGGTCATTCCTTACGATACTGCGTTTTTAGTTTTATCGTATCTTCCAAATTGTAGATTCCACAGATTTTCGTCCTTTGTGAGGGCGGAAGGGGGCGGGGCGAAATTTTGAAATACACTTGTAGCAGTGTGATATCACATGAGTCTCGAAACAAAATTTGGTTGCTCTAACTCTTATAGTCGCTGAGATCTAGGCGCTCATCAAGACGGACAGACGGACGGACAGACAGACATGGCTCTATCGACTCGGCTATTGATACTGATCAAGAATATATATACTTTATGGGGTCGGAAAATTTTCCTTCTCTGCGTTACACACATCCACTTTTACCACAAATACAGTATACCCCTTAACTCTTTTTGAGTACGGGTATAAAAATGTATAATATTTCATGTTGGACCGTGTTCCGAAAATTTTTAGCCGTGCGTGCTAGTGCGTGTTGGAAATTTTCATTTTCGTGCCGTGTTAGGTCGTGTTGGAAAATTGCAGTCCATGCCCATCTCTACTTCGCACCCCCTGCCATATGTACATATGTATATCTTGTATTCATATATATATATACGTATTCATGTGTGTATATACATATATAAGTACATATGTACAAGAGGCTCTCCGGCTGTAAGATGCTTTAGCTTAAGTCTCGGCTGCAAATCGAATGATTTGATCCAGCACCCGAGCGAAGCGGAACGGCGAATGGTGCTTGTTGCTCTTGCTCTTGGTTCAGGTTCATCCTTCTGCCATCTCTCTGCCATCACCATCCTTTTCCTCTTCCTTCGCCTTCGCCCCCGCGAAAGTTCCACTGCTCAGTTGAAAAGTATTTTCGTAACCACTTGACGGTTCTCAGCTCCGTCTCCGTCAGCTGCCTCGATGGCAGCCATTTGGCCATTTGCCTCACTCGTACAAGCCAGACGGCGGGCGGTCGGCCGGAGGCGGCATCATGGCCCTGATGTATCAAATCTAAGTATCAGTACGTCCCCCAGCTCCCCAGTACTAGGTCTGGATCCAGGCACCCCTCGGCAGTTTATTACCTGAAAATACAGCCGAAAGACGAGAGAATTAATTGGCAAAAAGAGCGACAGCGAAAGCTAATCAAAGTCTCCTCACAAATGGCAATAGCTAGTGGCAGATATGGGAATTTCGCTGAAGCTACATACATATGTATATGTGTACATGTGTGCCACCCACTATGTATGTATGTATGTACATATGGCAATAATGAGCCCATCTCCAGGGCTCTCCGCCAACATAATGCGCTGCTTTCCGACTTTTTATACCCGTACTCAAAAAGAGTTAAGGGGTATACTGTATTTGTGCTAAAAGTGGATGTGTGTAACGCAGAGAAGGAAATTTTTCCGACCCCATAAAGTATATATATTCTTGATCAGCATCAATAGCCGAGTCGATAGAGCCATGTCTGTCTGTCCGTCCGTCTGTCCGTCCCGATGAGCGCCTGGATCTCAGAGTCTATAAAAGCTAGAGCAACGAAATTTTGTTTCCAGACTTATGTGATATCACACTGTTACAAGTGTATTTCAAAATTTCGCCCCGCCCCCTTCCGCCCCTACAAAGGACGAAAATCTGTGGCTATTTATTTTTTATTTTATTTTATTTGTTCTATATGTATTATCTACATTTTACATGTAGATGTAGTTAACAAATGTAGCAAAAAAATGTAAAATGTAAAATTTTAAATTTTTTTAAAATTTCAATTATAAGCTCACAAATTTATATACTGACTGAGTACGGGTATAAAAGTAGAGTCGCGACTAGAAGCGACTCACGTTCCTTCTCGTTTCTTTTTCATGTTTGACTTGTTATTATTATATTTTGTTTTTTGTTATTATTTAAGATAGAATTAAGTTCAGCCAGTTAAGGATATTTTAAATCTGTTGGCGAGTAGAAATAAATAAATAAATAATAAATAAATTCCCCTGATGGAACAAAGTTCCTCAATCACCAGATCTAAATCCCACAGAGCAGCATTTGGAGATCTTAAAGATCCCAAAAGTGGGAAAGGTTTAATCCATGGGTCGTCGATGCCAAAAGTCGCTAAAAATGGCGGTGCCACAAGCAAATAAAAAAAAATATTAAAGTTAAAAGTTAATCCACTAGAACTTGAAGCTAAAAATTGATTTTCTAAGCTTAAAGTCTGACAAGTATATCTATCCTTGTGCTGGGACTCCCCCCAGTTGATGCTCCTTCTACACGTGCATAATCCTGTCCTGCCGACTGACTGGGAATCACTCTCTCACTAAAGTATCAGGACACTCGACACTCATCAGACAGCTGGGAAATGTTCCCAGAAGAACTTCCAGAAGTTCACTTGAGCCACCGCCTACCCGCCGCAGTCAGCCTCCCCGACCCGCCCTCACCTATCAATTTGCGAACAAACTTCTTTCATAGACACCTGACACCGGAAAGTGGCAGCAAAAATTGGCAGCTTCGCGGATCAGTTCCGACCCAAGTCCATCCGAGTGGCTTAATAACTAACTTCCCCCACCCTCCTGCTTCGCTAATTGCTCTGAATGCCTCGCCAAGTCGCTGAAAATATCTCGTAAATTTTACTACTGGGACTGGGACTGGGCCGTAAGTAGCTGGTTGAAAGTAAATTTGCCAGTTGGCATGGAAATAAAACTGAAAACGAAAACAAAAACAACGAGAAGGAACGTGTGAGTCGCTTCTAGTCGCGACTCTACTTTTATACCCGTACTCAGTCAGTATATAAATTTGTGAGCTTATGATTGAAATTTAAAAAGAAATTTTAAAATTTTTCATTTAACATTTTTTGCTACATTTGTTAGCTACATCTACATCTAATATGTAGATTATACATGTAGAACAGATATTCTACATCTACCAATTATATTCTATATCTCCTCCGCTAGGGGTTGCTCGCGCATTGCACAGGGCAGAGTGTGTGCGAGCGAAAAGAGAATGAATATCGTCAGCAGCGCCAGAGGAGGTGGGGGAAGCAACTGAAAATTAATTTCTTCATTCTGGCTATAATAATGATCCGATCTGTACCAGATTTGGCAATCTGGTAGATATGGTCATTCTCTACGATACTGCGTTGAAACTTGATTCAGTGTGATATCACATGAGTCTCGAAACAAAATTTGGTTGCTCTAGCTTTTATAGTCTCTGAGAACGAGGCGTCAAACAAGACGGACAGACGGACGGACGGACAGACATGACTCTATCGACTCGGCTATTGATACTGATGAAGAATATATGTATATACTTTATGGGGTCGGAAAATGTTCCTTCTCTGCGTTACAAACATCCACTTTTACCACAAATACAGTATACCCCTTAACTCTTTTTGAGAACGGGTATAAAAACGAACTCAGCCGTCGCGTCCCCCGGCGCAGATGTATATATGTAAATATGAATGCATGTATATATGTACATATGAATGTGTATGTGGGAACGCAAACTGACTCCGAGTCTGGGATGCGTATTCATGGGTCAGCTGTTTCAGAACCAGCCACATGGCGCTGTTCCCGCTCCCCCGCTCCTGTTCCCCGCTCCCCTGTTCCCGCTCCCCCTTGCGCCTTCTGGGTCAAATAATGCCAAGAGCAAGACCAAACATGTTGTATGTGACGGAGACCGGGAAGCGCAGCGGAAAGCGGTAAATGTGGAAACCCAAGCAGCCCAGGCCACATGCCACACGCTTGGCTGACTCTCCTAGAGTCGAGTCGCGTCGCGTCTAATTTTTTTTATTTTTGGTTGCCTGCCAGCTGCCTGGGGCCATGGGACCATAGTTGGCGACTCAGGTAGCGGCAAAGATCATCTTGCATGCAAGAGAAGGCCCAGCCCCTCGGCAGTCGGTAACCCAGAGTCCAGGTAGGTCCGAGGAGGGTGTCTATTCCAGGCATCACCACACATCGTAAAACACACACCTCATCGCGATTCGTGCATCCATTGCTGGCGGCAATATTTTGAGCCACTAAAAGGTCTCTATTTTTTCAAAACTCAAAACGCGATCATAGCCAACATAGTGGCACAGTGAACACTCCCAAAACAATTTATCCATCCATACACTCTCGGATGTACATATGTATGTATGTATTTATGTACATATGTACTAGAGCCCTGCATGAACGGGCAAATGAATCGATTCGCAGTGATTCGGGATTCGCTTCGTCCGATCAAATTGAATCAGCGATTCGGCTTTCTCAGTGATTCGAATCATACGCCCAAAATGGACCGAACGGATCATGATTCATAATTTTGTACTGTGAGATCCGAACAGTTCAGTTTTCTCTCTCTTTTAATCTCCATTTGATTTTCAGGTAGAGAGAACGAGAAAGCAATACACAAATTTTTCGGTTTTTTAGCCTTGCTTTTGGGGTGGAAATCTGTAGTTGTGTGTGTGTGCCCTTCTGTGCCTGTGTGTGTACGTCAACGCGTTGACATACATACTGTACATGTGCACTAGGGCGGCGCTTATTTTCGAAATTTCTGAATTTTAAAGGTCTCAGGGTCTTAAAATGTTCCTTTTGTTATGAAACAATAAAATAAAAAGTTTTAGCCCGATTTGAATACGTTTAGAGGTGCAGAGTTGAGGTCAAAGTTAAAAAAATACGATATTTGGACAATGTTTGTATGGCAGCTATACCTTATATCCCTCTGATCGGACTGATTTTTTATATGATAAAGAATATTAGAATATATATGACAATAAATGTGTAACAAAGTTGATGATTTCTTCAACCAGTGATTTTTTGGCAGATTTCCTTGCCATTAAAGCCACTTTGGCCTATGTTGAATAGTTTGAGGCGAAATATAGTTTGCAAAATGTTGTAGCACCTCTGATCCTATCTCAACATGACTTTTAAACCGATCCTGAGGCTAGTTTTTATAACACCACGCTCTTTTCTTACCCCTTTGCCAAGCGTAGTAGCACAAAATATTAATTTATTATTAAATTAAAAAAAAGGTGGTATTATGTTGGTTTTGTTATTAGTTTAAAGAAAACAAACTAACTTATTGGAAAAAGTTTAGTTTTGGTTGTAAAAAGTCCTTTTTCTATTTTAATTTAATTTTTTCTTTGGCTGGGCCAATATTATTGAAAAAGTGTTACAAAAATGTGATACTAAAAATTTTTTTTTTAAGTATATGACTATGAAATAAGAAACTTAGTATAGACTTTCGTTTAAAAATGATTTAGCAACAACAAGAAATAAAAATTAGACGAATAGGATAACATTTGCCAAAACCACCGACTAGAGAAGTCACAAATGCATGAAATATTAGAAAGCGACTGTTTTTTGTCGCTAGGTGTACAAATGTCGTGCTTTAACTATTTTTTGTGGGCTTAAATATAAACCAATTGAGCTGAAATTTTCGGAGAAGAAGAATATTCTTATATTCTAAATCATATACAAAAATCAGTCCAATCAAAAGGATATAGGGTATAGCTGCCATACAAACATTGTCCAAATATCGTATTTTTTTTAACTTTGACCTCAACTCTGCACCTCTAAACGTATTCCAATCGGGCTTTTTTATTTTATTGTTTCATAACAAAAGGAACAATTTAAGACCCTGAGACTTTTGAAATTCAGAAATTTCTAAAATAAGCGCCGCCCTAATGTGCACGTATACAAAGGAAGATTCTTCGTAGTATTTTTTGAATCAGTTTTTGAATCATGCGACGAATCTTGCTGATATTGATTCGCAGTACTCTGATCCGGTTTTTAAGTGATTCGGGTGATTCGAATCGGACTGAAGGAATGATTCGTAATGATCAAACGCATTGAAGGGGCATGAGTATACTGTGATTTTTTTGAAACATGTGGATTCGTGCAGGGCTCTAATATGTAGTACATATTATGTACCCTATAGTAACAGGCAACTAGTTCGGTACCCGTTCCGAACTAGCTACCATTCTCATTTCCCTAGTTCCGCTTCGTTTCCCCTACAATGCATTTCAGCTGAGAATTTAACACATGCACCTGGTTCCCGATCGATTACCCTTCGATTACCAGTGGCTAGTTTCTCAAGCGCTGGGTACGGCCTAGTTACCAGTAGATCGTCAGCACCTAGTTCCCGATCGATTACACTTCGATTACCAGTAGCTTTTTTTTCAAT
The DNA here is from genome assembly GCA_035043285.1 of Drosophila subsilvestris. Lineage (NCBI taxonomy): Eukaryota > Metazoa > Arthropoda > Insecta > Diptera > Drosophilidae > Drosophila > Drosophila subsilvestris. Next base: position 261,167 of record JAWNNB010001592.1, on the reverse strand, counting down.
AAATAAAAATACAAAATCGTTTTATAAAATGTAGGTATAATATCGTAGCTAGTATTTATTTCATATATGTATGTATACATAGGTATATATTAAAAACTTAATGATACCTATAAATTATTAAAATAGAAGGATACAAAAAAAGGTCCGAAAACATTTTTCTATGAATATTTACTAGTCTTACTACCAGTGATGCCATACCAGACTTTTTCCGGATAGATCTGTCCGTTTTTTAACTAATTCTGTCTGAAAAAATATCAAACATCCCCTATGCGGAAACTTATCCAGTTTTAGCTCGACTTGACCTTTTTATACCCGTACTCAAAAAGAGTTAAGGGGTATACTGTATTTGTGGTAAAAGTGGATGTGTGTAACGCAGAGAAGGAAAATTTTGCGACCCCATAAAGTCTATATATTCTTGATCAGTATCAATAGCCGAGTCGATACAGCCATGTCTGTCTGTCCGTCCGTCCGTCCGTCTGTCCGTCTGTCCGTCCTCATGAGCGCCTCGTTCTCAGAGACTATAAAATCTAGAGCAACGAAATTTTTTTTTCAGACTTATGTGATATCACACTGTTACAAGTGTATTTCAAAATTTCGCCCCGCCCCTTCCGCCTTCACAAAGGACGAAAATCTGTGGCATCCACAATTTTAAACATACGATAAAACTAACGAGAAGGAACGTGTGAGTCGCTTCTGGACGCGACTCTACTTTTATACCCGTACTCAAAAAGAGTTAAGGGGTATACTGTATTTGTGCTAAAAGTGGATGTGTGTAACGCAGAGAACCCCTTAACTCTTTTTGAGTACGGGTATAAAATCGCAGTATCGTAAAGAATGACCATATCTACTAGATTGCTAAATCTGGTACAGATCGGATTATTATTATGGCCAGAATGAAGAAATTAATTTTCAGTTGCTTCCCCCACCTCCTCTGGCGTTGCTGACGATATTCATTCTCTGTCTCGCTCGCACACACTCTGCCCTGTGCAATGCGCGAGCAACCCCTAGCGGAGGAGATGTAGAATCTAAATGGTAGATGTAGAATATTTTTTCTAGATGTATTATCTACATTTTACATGTAGATGTAGTTAACAAATGTAGCAAAAAAATTTAAAATGTAAAATTTTGAAATTTTTTTTAAATTTCAATTATAAGCTCACAAATTTATATACTGACTGAGTACGGGTGTAAAAGTAGAGTCGGGACTAGAAGCGACTCACTTTCCTTCTCGTTATATGTGACATTCCATTCTACATTCTCGGAAGTCATTACATTTGACAAGGTGTGCCAGCTATGCCCAAAGAAGCTAACAAGCAAATATTTCGATATTCATTGCTACACCAACTAGATTTTAAGGAGTGGATGTGCTGCGACGAAACACATACAAATATAGCATATTTCAAATATGTATAAATTAAAAAATATACACAAAATCCGTGCACATATGGCTACAAAAAACATGTACAGTAAGCATTGCATTGAGTGGATAGCAATTACGTACATACATAGAACAAATTTTGGCCCAATTTAATATCAGTTATCTCATAAGTGTGGAAAATATTGACTGCACTGCACGTTTTTGTGCTGGAGTAAAGAAATATCAGAATCAGCAAAGAAAATAAATTTTTGAGATGCTAAAATTTGGCAAGTGTTTCCGTATTCTGTCTAGTATTTTCACAAAATACTGAATTTATTCTTGCCAATGTTGCGTCGCATGATTTAAGATGCGCCGCATCATTGTCTTTTTCTATCCACAGGGCTCTTATGGGCATCATTGTCGCATGTTCTATTTAACGGAAAAATCCAATGATACGCCCAGTGTAAAAAGGCTATAACTCTTCTACTCTCACTCATTTCGTCTCCCCAAAGATGATGGGGGAAAACCCGATAAGGTGCAATCTTTTGTTGCGAGCGCTTTTTTTTAGTTGTGCGTCTATTAAGATGTTTATTCCTTTTAAACGTGGGTTTTAAGTGTTTATAAAGTCAGGTAAGTGGATTCAGAGATAACAATGCGCAATGTTAGTTAAATTAAGTTGTTACATGGGTTTCGTAAGAAAAAATATGTCTAGAATCTAGAACATTCTATCCGCGTAGTCCCGTTACCGGTACCCATGTAACTGCAAATACAGGATTTTTAATTAAACTAGAAGGAACGTGTGAGTCAGCATATAAATTTGTGAGAATTTAAAAATAAAAGGTATAAAAGTAGAGTCGCGACTAGAAGCGACTCACGTTCCTTCTCGTTTTTGCTATATTTGTTATCTACATCTACAATGTCGATTATTCATCTAAAATATATATTCTACATTGTGTATGTATTTCAGATTCTACATGTTCTCCGCAACGGTCGTGCACTGCACAGGGCAGAGTGTGTGCGAGCGAGAAAGAGAATAGTAGCGTCAGCAGCGTCGTAGGAGGTGGGGGAAGCAACTGAAAATTAATTTCTTTACTCTAGCTATAATAATGATCCGATCTGATTCAGATTCGGCAATCTGATAGATATGGTCATTTTCTACGATACTGCGTTTTTAGTTTTATCGTATCTTCAAAATTGTGGGGCAAAATTGTGAAATACACTTGTAACAGTGTGATATCACATGAGTCTGGAAACTAAATTTGGTTGCTCTAGCTTTTATAGTCTCTGAGAACTAGGCGCTCATCAAGACAGACAGACGGACAGACGGAGGGCGATGCAGAACTGTAAAAATGAATTTTGCATTTACAGTTTCTACCTAGTACTACATTTAAAAATCAATTAAGTCAATCGAATCTCTTGAAGAGAATATCTCAACAAGGTACATTTGTATGTATGTATGTATATTCGTACATATATTCATGCACATAGAGTTGATTTTTTTTATACCCGTACTCAAAGAGTTAAGGGGTGTATTGTGTTTGTGGTAAAAGTGGATGTGTGTAACGCAGAGAAGGAACATTTTCCGACCCCATAAAGTATATATAGTATATGATCAGCATCAATAGCCGAATCGATAGGGCCATGTCTGTCTGTCCTTTCGTTTGTCCGTCTTGATGAGCGCCTAGATCTCAGAGAGATAGAGCAACCAAATTTTGTTTCGAGACTCATGTGATATCACACTGCTACAAGTGTATTTTAAAATTTTGCCCCGCCCCCTTCCGCGCCCACAAAGAACGAAAATCTGTGGCAGCCACAATTTTAAGTTACGATAAAACTAAAAACGCAGTATTGTAGAGAATGACCATATCTACCAGATTTCCGAATCTCTCTAACGTGCTTAGTTTGGTAGCAGTCGATGACATAAAACTGCCCTGATGGGGTGTCCTATTCAAGTGAAGAGGAGTGTACTCCAATCATATGTTTTAATTAACGAAAAAAACAAACTCTGCTTTGCAGCATTCCTTGTTTTTAGAACCTATCCAATCTACCTGCTAAAAATTGCAACTCGTGGGCTTTATGCACATATTTAATGTGTCGTCTTGGAGCGTCGTGGAATGTACATATGACCTTACATCCGATTGGTGGCGTGTTGGGGGTGCTGGGTGGAGGGTGGAGTTGGGTTTTCGTTTTAAATCGGTTCGATGGCCAATGGGAATGGCGGCGCGAAGAATATAATTTCTCATAAATCTTTCTTTCAATTCAAACTTTTAATTGATTTAGTCAAGCACATGCGCGCATTTGACTTGAGCCACGAGGAGCCGTCAAACATTGTGGAGTCCGTCGTGTCAGCATCCGCATACAACAAAATCATAAGCATAAACATAATCCCGTTTGCGAACGAGTCAATCGCAGGTAATTTCTGAAGCAGAACCCCTGCACCAGCAGGCATTAGCCCGCTCCCACACACACACACGCGCGCGCATTCTTAGCTAATCCCGGCCACAGTGGGGGGTGGGATGGAGCCAGGAGGCAGGACCCGCTTTTCCGGGTAACTATTCCAAAAGTCTCCATTCAATCTCCACTCAAGCAATTGAGACGCCTCGGATAGCCGATCTCTTGGGGTTGGGCCGAGGACGGGTCTGGGGGTCGGTGAGTAGGCGGATTCTTTCGCACATCATTAATCTTGCGGGGGATTGGGGGCAGGACGAGACGGGACACACGTGCTGCTCGCTCATTAATTATGCGCTGCCCCTGCCAAGGGGACAAACAATTCACTCGTGGAGCGACAATTGAAGTACCCGCCAGGGCATGCCGAGCTGCGCTCCTGGCGTGATTAGAAGTGAGCCCTAAGGACAGCCCCACTCGTAGAGTAGCCCATACCATACCCCCCAATCATTCAACTCCCAATAGCAGACGTGAAATGAAAGGCGACAGCGACATCTTTCGATTTTCATGTGAGAAGACAGCGGACAGGCGTTCCAAGGTGGACTGGACATACATCAGTATGTACATTATGTACATAAATGAAATCGTTTTAAGCAAACCAAGTTTACGTCCAATGCACTATGGTCCAGAAGCCCGTTTTTTTGGCATAAAGTCTAAAAATATAGATACAGACTTGAAAATTTGCACATTTGGTTATATTAGGATTCTTATTTAGTCTACAAATTTTCGGATGAATCTGACCACGCCTACCCTTCCCGCCCATATACGAGCCAGTATAGTTTTCCCGATCTTGCCTGATATTCGGCATCCTAGATAGTGTATTTTTTATCCGAAAATAACAAAAATTTTTTTTTTGTAAAGATAATTGAAATATATAGTTGGTAACAAAGAGTTTTTGGTAAAAAAAAATTGATTACGCAAAAGGTAGTGCTTCAAACGAAGACTTTAAAAAATTCATAATTTGTTTAAACCGGTTAATTTAGCAGCATTCCTTGTGGAAAGTATCTATTAAATTTAATTTTCCTTTTAAAGTAATTAATTTTAATTTTTATTAAGTAAAGATTACATTTTTAACACACAAAAAATATCAATATAAATCGAACAACAACTGCGTGCTTTTAGATTGCATTGTTTAAGTTTTTTTTTAAATGACTAATAAAATTTGTAACTTTTTTTGTATTTAATAATAGAAATACGTTTTACGCTGCTTTTGTTAATTTTTTCCAATTTAAAATCCCTTACTGCATCAGCGCAGCGATCGCTATTACATGGCCATGACGAAATATATGAGTGACTGAAAACCAATTTTCTCCAAAAGGGGGAAGAACGGGGAAAAGTTATTAATGTGCGGTCAATTACAATAAATATAAGTACAAACTGGCGTTATTAGTTTGGAATAGATCGGGAGTGTGCTTTAGTTATTGTCCACGAAACACAGGGGACGCAAGTTAGTTTTCTGCAAATTTACACATAAATTTGACATTACACAACACTTAAATCCGAAGGACAACAATACAAAAAGTATATACACTATATAATACATACCTTGATCTTTATTTTCCATATTTTTGGAGATTTGTTTGCAAAAATTTACCCGAGCAACAGAGCAAAACGTAAACAAATAAATTGGCGCGCATTTTTTTTCATAATCAGCTAAAAAATTGTGTATGTTTGAAAGCTCGCAAAAGGCTTCAGTGAAGCTTTTAAAACTTGTTTTCTCATTTTTCAATATGTATGATCAATATACTTTAAGAATTTAAAAGCAAAAATACTGTACGTTCTCATCAAAATTTCGACTTTATGCCAGAAAAACGGGCTTCTGGACCATAGTGCAATGGGGCCAGTGTGTCTACAGAGAAATCTCATTGGCGATGAGCGCGTGACACGAGTTCCGCAACACCCACAAGCTATATATGTACTTTCTGGAGTGTGGCTGTGTTTGTGTTTTTGTGTGTACATGACTAATCGATCTGTTGCATTTGCTATCGAAACAGCTTATGTACATATGTGTACATACATATGTATGCATAGGGTATATGGTATAGAGCACGTTAAAGCACGCTATATGTATATTGTACATATAAAGTTACTATATATGTAAATATGTACATATGTACACATTTATGTCACGACCCTGCCCACCCATTGCTCTGAGGCAACTAGCCAGAAGAATTCCCGACAAGCCGTGCGTGGACGCAGCTGCATTTGTGTCTGAATGCTTTCGGGCCCGAAAACCCAAAAAATACACGAGAGGATTGGCGCCACAACGCAAAAGTAGATTTCTCTTTGTTGTTGTCGTTGGACTTTGGATAGCTTTCAAATGCAAAAAGCATGTATGGGCAACATCGTGCATTGTTACGTTACATTCGCACGCATATTTTGACGGATATTGTCGCAAAAACACATGAAACTGTGTACTTTTAATATATATTTTATTTGCATTCAAAATATAAAACCTTTATTGAGATTTTATGTTCAAATAGATTTTTCTGTAAGCGTTGTTATTTAAGAGTTATGAACGTCTCAAATTGAATTGACTGTTACGTTACACAAATTTTGGAAGTAGGTTTTTAAGTGGCGCAACACTTTCGAAAAATTCTGCTCTTCTGGTTGACTATTTAAAACGAGTAGTACAACATTTTGTAGCTTAAGGATGTAAGTAATAAAATTAATTTTTTGTATGCCAAAAAATATTTTTTTCCCCTTTTTGACAAGCAAAAAGATTACGTTACATAAAAAGACTGTTACGGTACATGTGCGAATTCGGATTTTTAAAAACCATGAAAAATCATTTTTTAAATGAAAAACAAATATAATTATAGATTGTATCCCTGTTTTGAAGAATTAAAACTCCGTTAATAACTTGAATTTGGTGCGCTGATATTTTATATCATTGCCACTTTTCGCGCTACTGACATCGCACGTGTGTTCAAAATGTAATTTATGTCAGAAAAATCACAATCAGTAACCTCTTTGATGGTGATTTTCAATTATGAACGATTAAATGTAGTAGTAAATGTAATATTTTGCTGATTTAATGTTTTATTTAAAAATAAGACCAAAAATGCTTAGAGAAAATAAGGTTTTTTTTTTAATGCAATAGATTTTACATAAAAAAACTTTTAATAATCTTTGACTGTTACGTTACACCAAAAATTGCGGTAGAATTATTACAAAGACAGCCAAAATTTTTTCTGTCAAATATTTCATTAGGTTACTTTCTAGTAACATAATTCTACTCAAAATGATAATGAGCAAGTAAACAAAAATTTTGTTTTAATATTACAAGCCTTTTTGCTACGTGCCATGTTTTTAACATTTACTCACTCCCCGATGCAACGACCGAAGAATTGAACATTTTCGAAACTATCAATAGGTATCGTGTTGGTCATTGTGTTTTATGAAACAGCAGGAGCAGTTGAACCAAAACAAAACGAGAAGGAACGTGAGTCGCTTCTAGTCGCGACTCTACTTTTATACCCGTACTCAGTCAGTATATAAATTTGTGAGCTTATAATTGAAATTCAAAAAAAAATTTTAATACATCTAGAACAAATATTCTACTTCTACCATTTAGATTCTACATCTCCTCCGCTAGGGTTGCTCGCGCATTGCACAGGGCAGAGTGTGTGCGAGCGAGAAAGAGAATGAATATCGTCAGCAACGCCAGAGAAGGTGGGGAAGCAACTGAAAATTGATTTCTTCATTCTGGCCATAATAATTATCCGATCTATACCAGAATTGGCAATCTGATAGATATGGTTATTCCTTACGATACTGCGTTTTTAGTTTAATCGTATCTTCCAAATTGTGGCTGCCACAGATTTTCGTTCTTTGTGAAGGCGGAGGGGCGTGGCACAATTTGGAAAGAAACTTGATTCAGTGTGATATCACATGAGTCTGGAAACAAAATTTGGTTGCTCTAGCTTTTATAGTCTCTGAGAACGAGGCGTCAAACAAGACGGACAGACGGACGGACAGACAGACGGACAGACAGACAGACAGACAGAGACTCGGCTATTGATACTGATCAGGAATACACATCCACTTTTACCACAAATACAGTATACCCCTTAACTCTTTTTGAGTACGGGTATAATAAAAATTTTTACGTGGTTTCGTTTTTTGCGATGTTGACCTTATGTATTTATATGGGATCCTTATTTCGTGTCACACACCCATCTCGAACATCTCGTAGGGCTCGGGACATGGGACCGGCCCGGCCCGGCCGGACCGGCAGCTAAGCACCATGATAAATTGGTGGCAAATGCTCCCACCAGCAACATACAGCTGATAGCGTATGGTGGGAGTGGGACTGGGAGTGAGAGTGCGAGGGAGAGACGCACTCACATTCAAACATCCGTGTGTAGCTGTGTGTATGATAATTTAACAGATTAGCGATCAGCAGTAACGGTATAAAACAAACCAATGTAGAAACGAGAAAGCAAAAATTAGCTTAGCGCACACAATGTCGGTGGGGGTGTGTGGATTGTAGGTTGAAGGAGGGAGACGGGTAACATAAATGAATAATGTGCACTAAGCGTAAAGCCCACATGGGAATTGAAATTAAAAGGACAATAGATAAAACACACGCACAGCACAGGAAGGACAGGCAGCAGCGCACCCGCTTTTACCCGTAGCCGGTGCCCTTACCTTCCTCCTCCGATGCAGAGCGGCGCTATGTTGTCGCATATCCTGCGGCTTTATGAATGAACCATATGTATTTACATATGTACATACAGTTGCGGCCGAAATAATAGCACTTTTTGGTACCACAGTCTTTATTATTTAAAAACTTGATTACTAAACAACATATTTTGCACCCTACTGTAACATCAATTAGGTTCACATGTTTTCTCTCTAATAGAAGTGTTCTTACTCGCAAAAACCTAACGTTTCTTTTTAATTAAGGCAATTTTCAAAAAAAGAAGCAAAATAGGACGACAACAAAAATAGCACTAAAATTGTTTCTTTATAAAAACTTTTAGTTTTCCGAGCTTTTTGATATTTTATGATGTTGATTATATTAATAATCGGTGGCTTAAGTCGATTGTAGTAAGAAAGTTACAAAATAAAATTAGTTATGGATCTTGGAAAGCACTTTAGGAAAGAAAAAAGCAAAAGGATCAAAACATTGATTGCAGAATGAGACACCTGTCTTAAGGTGAAGCAAATTGTTGGTTCCTCAACTAAAATGATTCACAATGCTTTAAAACATGCAACCAGCAAGAAACCCATTGAATAAAGGCCGCGATATCGCCATTTCCGGTCAAACTTATGCTTGATAAAAGCAAGAAGGACCCTTATAAACCGTCCACAGAGCTAAAAAAAGGATCTTAAAAAATGGCCAAGAATGAGCAAAGTTAGTTCTTGCTTACAAGAACATATATTAAGTGCCAAAAGTCCGAGACAATATTCACCTTACCAAGAAAACCATGGGGAAAAGTGAATGTAGTATGCAAATAGCACTGGAGGTGTCCCAAAGAAGCATCAAGTGGTTTGAAGAAAGCCAAATTGTTTTTATACCCGTACTCAAAAAGAGTTAAGGGGTATACTGTATTTGTGCTAAAAGTGTATGTGTGTAACGCAGAGAAGGAAAATTTTCCGACCCCATAAAGTATATATATTCTTGATCAGTATCAATAGCCGAGTCGATAGAGCCATGTCTGTCTGTCCGTCCGTCTGTCTGTCTGTCTGTCTGTCCGTCTTGATGAGCGCCTAGATCTCAGAGACTATAAGAGCTAGAGCAACGAAATTTTGTTTCCAGACTCATGTGATATCACACTGTTACAAGTGTATTTCAAATTTCGCCCCGCCCCCTTCAGCCCTCACAAAGGACGAAAATCTGTGGCATCTACAATTTGGAAGATACGATAAAACTAAAAACGCAGTATCGTAGAGAATGACCATATCTACCAGATTGCCGAATCTGAATCAGATCGGATCATTATTATAGCCAGAATGAAGAAATAAATTTTCAGTTGCTTCCCCCACCTCCTCTGGCGCTGCTGACGCTATTCATTCTGTCTCGCTCGCACACACTCTGCCCTGTGCAATGCGCGAGCAACCCCTAGCGGAGGAGATGTAGAATCTAAATGGTAGATGTAGAATATCTGTTCTACATGTATAATCTACATTTTACATGTAGATGTAGTTAAGAGATGTAGCAAAAAAATGTAAAATTTAAAATTTTTTTTTAAATTTCAATCATAAGCCTTTAAATTTATGTACTGACTGAGTACGGGTATAAAAGTAGAGTCGCGACTAGAAGCGACTCACGTTCCTTCTCGTTTTTTGTGGAAAAGGCTCTCGATCTTATATAAAACGACACTTAATGCATAATACAGCCCGCTGACTAGCATATAAAACTGATAAACACTCAGGGATAAGCATCATTGCATGGGCATGCTTTAGGTATTATGGAGGTGGTCCAAAACATATGGCCAAATAGATAATGGATCCAAATGTCTATGTTAATATATTATAAAACAATGATGCTGTCTTATATGGAATAGAAAATGCTGTTTTTTTTCGTCTTCCATCAGGACAATGATCCAAAACAGTCCAGCAAGTAAGCTCACAAGTGGTTTGAGACCAGTGCATTTAATGTAATAAATTGGTTTCCTTAGTCCCCAGATGTGAAGCCAATGGAAAACCTTTACGCTAAAGTTAAAAAAATATGTTTCTTATACGAAATCAAAGAACAAAATGTATCTTTGGGGTATGAGGCATTATTCGTGGAGCAATATCTCCCAGGAAAGATGCGAAAATGGGGTGAATTTTCATGACAAGACGCTGAGCCTCTTTTGTTGCTGCCAAAGGCTTTAAAACAATATATTAACTTTTGAATACAACTAAAGTAACATACTTTAAAGAAAAACTTGGAAAACTTCTTTAAAATTTTGAGTTTGTTAACTTTTTGGGAATCAGTGCTATTTTTGTTGCCGCCTAAATTCCTGAATAATTCCTTTTCTTTTCAAATATTTTCGTTTGAAGGCCGCAATGCATACTATTGCTTTCGGAAATGTTAAATTACACCCTAAAGTTAATATTTTTGTTTTAAAACCGTTCATTAAAACGACTGTTAAAGTTCTTTATCTTTCTACTATATAAAAATAAGTCGGGTTTCCTTCCTGACGCTATAACTCCAGAACGCACGAACCGATTTCCACGGTTTTGCATTCGTTGGAAAGGTCTCGGGCTCCGTGAGGTTTATAGCAAAGAAAATTCACGAAAAATTTCAACAGAAAAGCGGGAAAATGTATTTGTATTATCTACTATATACAACAATACAGAGCCATCTCTGATACATAGCATGTACTACAAACCAATATTTTAAGTAGGCGCCGGTGCGTGATACATTGTTTGACAGCTACTCATTGTTCTCTGCTTAGTTAATTTCATGTGACAAACCGGTATTGTGTTCACTGTCAAAACGAAATTAAAAAAAAAAGTTATTCGTTTCCTCACATTTCAATTGGAAACCATCAAATCAATCACGTGTATTGTGAAAATTTGTATTCAATTTCAACAGCAGGCATTTGTCTTTAAGGTGGTAAGTTGAACTGTGTAAATTATGTGGATCGTGCATTTGAGGTTAAATTCACCACTCTGTCCACAATCCAAAATGCCTAATGGACGACGTGCGAACATCGGCCGCCGCACAAGACATGCAAGCCAGCAACAAGTGTATTCACAGAACTTAAGAGAAGAAAGACAAAATATAAAAAGAGAAAATTCCCGATTGGGACAGCGCGTGAGGACAAGAAGATCATCATACAATCGCTTGGCATTCCAATATGATCCCACTGCGAACTACAGTGATGATGAAAATTTAGATATTGGACCAATGACGACTATATGCCGATATTGCAATGCGTTAAAGTTCAAAAGAGAAACGGCTGGATTGTGCTGCGCAAGTGGAAAATTCAAACTGGATCCATTACTTACACCACCACAGCCACTGAAACCATTGTTCGATGGAAGTGATCCCGATTCCAGCCATTTTCTTCAACACATCCTTGAATATAATAACTGCTTTCGCATGACTTCCTTTGGAGCTAATATCATTCGAGAAGGCGGCTTCATGCCGACTTGCAAGGTAAAAGATACAACACACATAACCAATCACTAACACAAACAAAATGAATTGCAACACGTAACAACTACATATACACCACACACTACACCATCACACGATCAGAAGTTACACCGTATTCTTCAACAAATGATTGTTTGCAATTACAGATACAAGGACAAATATATCATTTGCATGGTTCAATGGTGCCAACACCAGATGAACCGCATCAATTTCTGCAAATATATTTCATTTCGTCGATGGTGGATCAGCTGAATGTGCGGTGCAATATACAGGGAACACAACAGTTAAAGAGACGAATTATTGAACAGTTGCAAGCATTTTTCACGCCAATAATGCTGTGGTTAATATGTTCAAAACAGCATTGGAACGAATGCCATCGGATACGCACAAATTTGTCATAAGAGCGGATTGTACCCCAACAGGTGAACATATGCGAAGATTCAATGCACCCACCGTTAATGATGTTGCTGCAATTATTGTTGGCGATCCAACTAAATCGCGAGACATTGTCGTTCAGCGAAGAAGCAATATCATGCATCGTGTAAACGAGACACATCGTTTGTACGATGCGTTACAATATCCAATCATTTATTGGCAAGTGCAAGACGGATACGACATCACGTTGAAGATGGTCGATCCAATTACAGGTACAATATTCACACAACATTTATTGCTATTATTGCTATTATTGGTTTCCATTAACAATTCATTTGATTTTGCATTTTCAGGCGTATCAAAGAATAAAAATCTAAGCGCAATGAATTACTATGCGTATCGTATGATGATTCGTACACATGAGGAGAATGTCATTCTAAAGTGCCGTCGGCTATTCCAGCAATTCGCTGTCGACATGTATGTTAAAGTCGAGACCGAACGGTCAGCGTTCATCCGATTCAATCAGGCAAAGCTACGATCTGAGGACTATATACACTTGCGTGATGTGAATCCACCGCGACTTTGCAACGGTACTCGACTTTCGGTAAAAAGACTTACCGAATTTGATTGAGGCAACCATTATTAACGGAAAAAACGCAGGTGAAAATGTATGTATTCTTCGAATACCAATGATTCCGACTAATCTTCCGTTTGACTTCAAACGATTGCAATTTCCAGTTCGCCTTGCGTTCGCAATGACAATTAACAAGTCGCAAGGCAAATCGCTTAGTGTTTACGGGATAAATTTAGAAAATCATTGTTTTTCACATGGGCAGTTATACGTTGCGTGTTCACGAGTTGGGAAACCATCCGCTTTGTTTGTGTTAACGTCAGACCAAAAAACAAAAAATGTGGTTTACCAAAGAGCACTTCAATGAAACGGATAATTTGCGAACACGCATAACGCTTTGATTCAGTATTTACTTTGGATTCACTTTCATTTACCTAGAGAAGTTCAACTAAATAACACTTCATTTTTGTAATCGAAATGAATTCATTACTGTTGTGAAATGAAACAAAACAAAAATTGTTCTTCATCTTTTAATCACCAAACGAAATGTTACATAAAACGAAGCCATCTGGTGGCGAAACGGAGTTCGCCGGGTTGGCTAGTTACTCATATATTTACAGCTAGCTTACTATATTATATTACTATATATGCTAAATAAGGTTAGTCTTGGAGAACCGTAGAAAGTTCCGTGTCCCTGCGGGACGGCCGCGAAGAATTGCTTTTCAGGGACGATGGTACCTCCTATGTCTCCCTTCTAAGACGCTCGCATCTGCGAAGTTCCTTCATCGAGACGGCGGCGAAATGGTTCACTGCCGCCCATATCGTGTCGTCCGTGATCATGGCTTCCACAATATTTGTGGGAGACAATTGCCTGCCAGCGGCTCTCCACATCTCGCTCCTGATGCTCTCGAACCGCCCACATACAAAGAGAATGTGCTCAGCATCCTCCGTAGCACCGCCGCACCACCTACAGTGTGGTGAGCCATCGTGGCCAAACCTGCAGAGGTACTGGCTGAAGCAGCCGTGTCCACTAAGAAGCTGCGTGGTGAAGAAGTTCACAGCCCTGTGCCTCCTCCTGATCCAGGTTCCCACATCTGGGATAAGACGGTGAGTCCACCGGCCGTTTGTTGTCGTGTCCCAGCGAGTCTGCCACACTCTGAGGCTCTCCTCTCTAGCCTGCCTACGCGCCTCCTTCCGTTCAACGCCTTCACGGGTGGCTTGTGCGATGCATTTCTCCTCCATTACTGCCAGATTGATTGGAAGTAATCCCGCTATGACTAGCGCCGCGTCAGCTGGCGACGTTGATGCCGTCCGCCCATACTGCTGCCGCATATGTAATTGCTGAGCGCACAACGCCGGTCAGCAGGATCCTTCTCTCCTGCTTCGGGCCGCGGGTGTTCGAAAGCATCCGGAAAAGGGCACGGCTCGTATTTGCCGCTTTCTCCTGAACATATTTCAGATGCTACCTGGTGTCGATCATCACGCCCAGGTAGCGGATGGCTCGCTTCGACGCTATTGTTTGCTCTCCTATTCGGACATGCTCTGTCTCCACCGTTGATCTGGTGCTGACCAGGACTGCCTCCGTTTTTTGTACCGCTAACTCCAGCCCCGCAGAAATAAGCCAGTCTGCGATCAACTGGATGGCTGCGTTGCAGGTTGCTTCTGCCACGCTCAGGTGCTTTGCAACCACTGAGAGTGCCACATCGTCGGCGTAGCACGTTACTTGGCAGCCGGCTGGCAGTGTAAGGCGCATCACACCATCGTATGCGATGTTTCATAGAAGTGGACCCAACACCGATCCTTGTGGGACTCCTGCCGAGATGCGGTGTGATAGAGTGCCGTTTGCCGTGTCGACCTTCAGGATTCTGTCCTTGAAATAGCTCCTTACCATCGCCTGGAGGTATCTAGGTATGCCCCGCTGGCTCAGTGCGTCGGTTATGAACTCCCACTTCACCGAGTTGAAGGCATTCTTGATGTCAAGGGTAACAATCCTTCTTCCATCGTGTGCCTTCCACCGCCTCAGACGCGATCCGTACTACCCTTCCTATAGCGTCTACCGTCGATGAGCCTTTCCGGAAGCCGAATTGGTTGGCTGATAGCCCGCCAGCCTCTTCCATCGCAGTCTCCAGCCTCGAGCAGATGACTTGCTCCAAAGTTTTCCCCAGCGCGTCAATCAAACAGATTGGTCGATATGAGGAAGGGTCATTCGGTGGCTTCCCAGGTTTTGGGATCAGCACTAGCTGCTGGGACTTCCATTGAGTTGGGAAGTGACCTTCGCGAAGGCATGGGCGAACTCGTGCGTCTTGTAAGAGATGGCCATCTTTACCGCTCGGTTAGGGATTCTGTCAGGGCCAGGAGCCTTGTTTGGCTTCATCTTACGGGCCGCACAGAGAATCTCTTCTGCCGTTACTGGCTCTGCCTCGTATGCCGACTGGAGTACCCCGTTTTCTATGGTGCTCGCACTGTGTGGGAATAGCACCTCGACTATGGCCCTGAGTTCGTCTGGGTCGGAGGTCACTCCTGCGTTGCTGGTGTGCAGTCTCTTCATGACCAGCTTGTACACTCTTCCCCATGGGTCGTGCTCTGCTGTATCGCAGAGCTGCAGGAAACACTCCCGCTTGCTCGTCCTGATGGCGGTCTTCAAAATTTTCCTCGCTGCACAGTAGGCCATGTGTAGTTCGGTCCAGTCGCTGTCGTTCCTTCTACGTGCCCGCTGGTATCTCCTCCTATATGACAGGCACCGCCACCGCGATCTCGCCGTTCCACCAGTAGGTCGGCCATTGGGTGCCCCCGAAAGTCTTGCGTCGGGTCATACTCGCGTCGAATGCAAGTCGTAGTCGTTCCGATATCTGGTCGGCCATCTGCTGCGCTGATCCCCTGACTGTCACGCCACTAATAGCCTCCAGAAAAGTTGGGACCCGTAGTGTTTCCGTCTTGTAGGCCGGTCTCCGCACGGAATTGTTCTGTTGTCCATATCTACCACCAACCGAGAAAATCAGCGCCTCATGGTCGCTGGCCGTGTATTGATTTCCCAATCGCCATCTGGACAGGGGGGAAAGGCTGCTCGTGACGAATGTCAGATCGACGACTGATCCCGCGGCTCCCCGGTTGAAGGTATTCGATGTACCTTGGTTCAGAAGGGCGACGTCGAGCGTCGCCAAGGCTTCCAATAGGGCTTGTCCCTTAGCGATGGCGTCCGAGCTGCTGCTTCTGTAGGTGTCACTTCCCCACTCCTGGGCCCATGCGTTAAAATCCCCTGCTATTACAGAGGGCTTGTGGTCTCTGGCATCGTCTACCAGTTCGTCAATGGCTGCAGCAAAGCTTTGGCGACTTAGGCTAGCTGGGAGATAGCAGCTATATATCCACAGATTTGCCAGTTTGGCCCTGACGAAGTGTCTGTGTGCAGCGCACGCTGATGGCCGTATAGGTGGCATGCCACAGGCCCATATCGCTGCTTTGCCCGATGAGCTTTGGACCCAGCAGCCATCTTCTGGCGATCTGTACGGCTCGCTTATGACGCACACATCTGTCCTCAGTTCGCGCACTGCCTGCGTAAGGAAGTCTGTGGCAGCCTCGCAGTGGTTTAAGTTAATCTGGTAGAGACTAATCATGGCCGTTGGTTATTACCCTCCCGTTCGCTTTGGCTGCCATTGGGCACCTTTCACTTCCAGCAATATGGTTTTGCGGCTTGCCCTTGCTGGGGCAATAAAAGCAGCTTGCCTCCTTCTGGCAATCCCGGATTTTGTGGTCGTCTGACCCACACCGAAAGCACCAACCGCTTCTGTCTACTGCACTACCGAAGTTCGCTGCAATATGCCCAAGCTCCAAACATTTGAAGCACTTCAGTGGGAGATTGCGTTCCCGTATCCGGCAGACCGACCAGTCTATCTTTACTTTCCCCGCGGTAATGGCTTTCTGTGCCACGGTCGCAGGAAGACTGATTATAGCACGCTGAGTGCCACCAAATGCTGGGCGCAGGCTTTTAATCGAGTCCTCGCCGAGCGTGACGCCAATTTGCTCATTGAAGGCCTTTTTCAAGTCCTCTGCTGTTGCCATCTCGTCCAGATCTAACACCTCTATTCTAGCGTGCTGTGTGAGTGCTCGTGCCTCCAGTTTTCCTCCTAAGATCGTGCCGATATTATCGCGGATCTGCTGCGTAGTCTCCCGAGTGGTGCCGTTGAGCTCCAGCAGAAGAGCGCCTTTGGCTGTGCTCTTCACCCTTCTCACGCTCTCGCCTACGCTCTTTAACTTGTCACTCTGGCTGCGAGTGACCAAGTTCAAAATCTCCGCGTACGTCATCTTCTCCGATGGCTCTATGACGATAGCATCCGGACGATGCCTAGGTTGTCGGACCTGCGGCCTGCTCTTGATCGTTGTCCACTCATTCTCCGAGGGCGCACCGATCTCAGGCCTACGAGATGTTTTGTGTTGCTGATCTGTAGGCGCCAGGTGTTCCCGAGTGTGCACCGGTCTCTTCTTCCTCTTTGGCGAGTTTTTGGCCAATCTCTCTACTTGCCGTTCAGCTCTGATTGGCTCAGGGGAGCACTGTGTCTCCTGGTCCTTTTGTGCGACCTGTTCCTTTTGTGACCTCCGGGTGCTCGAGTGAAATAGGCAAGTGCAGACTTTTGGAGTCGTACCACTTTCTGCGCCAGCTCCTTCATATCCTTATTGAGGTATCGCGCGTCCCTCAGCATTTTCGGCAGCTCTGTCGATTTTTCCACCGCGCTCATCAGGGTGGATCGAAGATCTCCGTCTTCCTCTGACACTGTGTCGGTCTTTCCGCTGGTGGCTCCGCTGAAGTCAAACGGGTTGACCGGAGCTTCTGGTGGGGCTGAGACCGTCACTATCGGCTGCTGCCGCGCTTTCTGTGGCTCCTTTATAGGGGAACCAATCTCCAGGCCTAGCTGTGCCCTTTTCTCCACCGCCTGCTCTCTGGGCCAAACGCCTCTGGGAGTCTGCCACTGCGGCGGGGAACGCTGCAGGCTTGATCGCCTTTCAAAGGCAAATTTTTCCTCTTTTCCTTTTTTGAAAGCTCCAAAAACCAAGGTTAACCCCCCCCCCCCCCCTCGGGATTGGGGTCCGACTGTTGTGCCCTGCAACCGGGCTGGATGACGGCGAGATCAGACACCATGCGCAGTACGTACCCTGGCGAAAGTATTCTGCCCTGAACCGCTTTCCTTCTGATTTTCAGGCGTATCACGGCTACTTTGGATATAAAACTTGGAGCTTGTATCAAACACGACCGTACTGGAAAAACGTGTGTGTGGCTGCGTGTTGGTGTTTCTTTTCATGGGTGTGCAGTTTACGACTTGAATAAAGCTCACCTTTATAACTACAGGATACCCTCTCTAAATCAGAATAGTGATTATTTTTATACCCGTACTTAAAGAGTTAAGGGGTATATTGTATTTGTGGTAAAAGTGGATGTGTGTAACGCAGAGAAGGAAACGTTTCCAACCCGTAAAGTATATATATTCTTGATCAGCATCAATAGCCGAGTCGATATAGCCGATATATAGTCTGTCTGTCCGTCCGTCTGTCCGTCTTGTTTGACGCCTCGTTCTCAGAGACTATAAAAGCTAGAGCAACCAAATTTTGTTTCCAGACTCATGTGATATCACACTGAATCAAGTTTCTTTCCAAATTGTGCCACGCCCCCTTCCGCCTTCACAAAAGACGAAAATCTGTGGCAGCCACAATTTTGAAGATACGATAAAACTAAAAACGCACTATCGTAAAGAATAACTATACCTACCAGATAGCCAAATCTGGTACAGATCGAATCATTATTATGGCCAGAATGAAGAAATTAATTTTCAGTTGCTTCCCCACCTCCTCTGGCGTTGCTGACGATATTCATTCTCTGTCTCGCTCGCACACACTCTGCCCTGTGCAATGCGCGAGCAACCCCTAGCGGAGGAGATGTAGAATCTAAAATTTAGATTCTAAATGGTAGATGTAGAATATTTGTTCTAGATGTATTATCTACATTTTACATGTAGATTTAGTTAACAAATGTAGCAAAAAATGTAAAATATTGAAAATTTTTTTTTTAATTTTATTCATAATCTCATAAATTTATATACTGACTGAGTACGGGTATAAAAGTAGAGTCGCGAATAGAAGTGACTCACGTTCCTTCTCGTTTTTACTGTGTCAGATCCGAACAGTTTGGTTTTTTCTCTATTTTTCTCTCCACTTGATTTTCTGGTAGAGAGAACGAGAAAGCAATACACAAATTTGTTAGTTTTTTGCTTTGTCCTCGTCCTGAAAATCTGTAGTTGTGTGTGTGCGTACGTTTTACTTGCTTTACACTGAGAAAATCTGTTTCAGATTCAACAAGAGAATTTTTTGCGCCAAATAAAAGCAAAATTGTCGTACAACAGAGACATGCGAACGAAGCTTGCTGATTCGCAGTGCTCTGATTCGGTTTTTTAGTGATTCGGGTGATTCGAATCTGATGTAGGCATGATTCGTAATGATCGAACGCATTGAAGGGGCATGAGTATACTGTGATTTTATGAATCATGTGGATGCGTGCAGGGCTCTATTATGTATATACATATATTCGAGTATATTCCAACTTTATCTGTTCCATATCTGTGTCTGTTATCAGGTCTGTGGGAGCGATAAACCTTTATTTAGTTTTTGAAATTCCGCTGGTACTTTTTTCAGGGGGGAGGGTCGAAATTATTGCCAAGAGGTGAGTATACTGAATCCAAACAGCAATCGAAAAACGTCGACACTCGAAAGGTAAGACCGGAAACAACCGGAGGGGGATGAGACTATAAGCGCAATTTCCACCTAGAGGCGCGAAGTCGGAGCATCCGCTCGCTCTCTCATAAATAGCAACAATTGACAACGTTCACCCACACAATCAATCCTGATGATAACGACGACGACGAGTGTCAGCATAAGTGATGTCGGTGGGTGGGGGACAAACACCTCAATAAAACATACGTATGTAACATACATACATACATATTTGACCATGTACAAAATTGGAATCTTGGAGGCGATCCTAGTAGAAGGATCGGGAAGTGGCGCATCCGCATCCCACTGTGTACACGCACGCTGTTTTCTTCTCACTCGTAAGGTGATGATGCTGATGCGGCCGGTGAAGAGGGGAGCGGGTGTTGCGGTGCGGCGGGTTGTGGGTGTGGTTGTTGGTGTGGGCCTGGGTGCGGGTTGTTTGCTGCTGTCATCGTTGCCTTTTAATGTTGAAAGGTGCCGCGATGCCCCTGCCGTTCCTATGGTGGCAAGAACATTTACATTGCGATTGTCACTTGGAAACCAAACCGAGCGAACGGAAAGAGTCGGAAAGGAACGTTACGTAACGGGAGCATGTTTCTTGCACTTTCGTGTTGCCGATATGGCTTGGTGGTGACGGGGGGAGACGCGGAGGAGGGGCTTATCGGAAGGCGAACAACACGGGCGGAACGCAGAAAGACACAGAGAGATTGGGAAAGGGACAGAACATGCAACAGAGAGACAGAGAGAAAAGAAATATGAGAGGGAGGGAGTTGGGGTTATGTTATCTTAATACTTATTGATTTTGTGTTATCAGCTGACGGTGGGCAGGGGGCAGGGCGGAGGAGGGCAAGCAAACAAAACAAAATCCCACCACGAGAGCGAGACACACAAGCGCAGACACAGACACAGAGATACAGACACAGTGACTTGCGCTGGTCGACTCGACTTTGTGTTACCCATTACACTTCGAGTACGTATGTATATGCATGTACATATATGTACAGCTGTGGTCATTGAAACTGTTTTTGAGACACTTTCAGTATTCCCAATTTAAGATGTAATATCTTTGGATCATTCGGATGGACAGGAATGTAAACTATAGAAAACAAAAGAAATCGCGTTGCATTTGCATTCCATTTTCTTGTTTTTCATGATTTAGGCAACTGCCTTTGAAATCTGCTGCTCATAGAAATAGTAGTGTTTTTTTAGAATATCGAAAAAAACAACGAAACTTAATTTATAACCTATGTTTCTGGTTTTACATGTTTCTTGAGTATCTTTATCTAGTTTTATATCAATTTTTTTTTTTACGGCCTTGCACCGACCTGGCATGGGTCAATAAGGTCCTGACAACGCTATAATAGGATTTGAGTCAAAACTCTTCTGACCACTTGCTAAAACGTTGCTCTGGTTGACGGACTTGAAGTTGCTACAATGTATTTGACATTCTTCCATAAGTTTTCGATGATGTTGAGATCCAGGTACTGAGCTGGACACAGCAAAACGTCGATATTTTCAGATTAAACCCAATTTCTAGAGGGCTCTACTAAGTGCTTCGGATCATTATCCTGTAGAAAGATTTTATTGAGAGCCAATTTTCGACTCCTATATGAATTTTTTGTATTAATAAGTATGCCTACATAAATAGTTTTGCTCAATAGCCAAACGCCAGACTAGGCAGTATCACTTCATATGATCTTGGCCTCATAGGGCTCAGCACAGCATGCCCAATGATATTTTGTTCATGATTTTGGGTGGCAATCGGATTTCTGTGAATGCCATACATATTCTCTGGAGTCTTACCATATAATACAACGTTACTATCATCAGTAAAAAGTATACTTCGTCACTGTGACACAGGACACACCACATGCATTTTTGCTAACTTAAGTTCTGCGCCTATGTGCTTTATAACAAAACGCGTAGCTTTCTGGGACTTTTTTTAATATAAATTAAAATTAAATCAACCGTCAACGAACTGTCATCACTTAATGAACGATATTTGTATCGTTGCTCATAATTTTTGAGGACATTGAAGGCATGGTCTTGCCTTCGACCATCGACGACCATCCTCTACAAGAGAAGTTTTTTGTATAAAAAATCGATTTACAGTCTACTTCTCATAGTTAATTGTGTTAAGTACAATAGTGAGAGTGGATAAATCTTAATTTTTTGTTAATTATATGCAACCAGCAATACTATTTCTATAAACAGCAGATTTGATAGGTATTTTTCTTAATGTTCTAATGCTTACATATTAAGCTTTCCAAAAAGGTATTACATGCTAAATTTGGAATACTGGAAGTGTCTCAAAAACAGTCCTGAAAGTGGTGAGGTGCGGCACTACTATTTCAATGACCACAGCTGTATGTACCATTAACGGGCAAACAAGTGAGGAAGGGAGGGCAGGTCGTTCTGCGCGTAAAAATTTGACGCGCGGTGCTGCTGCCGCATGCCACAAAGTTGTAAGAATTCCTGCTTCTGCAGAATCAGAAGCAGACGAAAAGACAGCAGGAAGGACACAACGACTTCAAGCACTCACTCTAGCAACAAATAACCAAAGTTTGTTGCTGATGACGATGGAGCTGCCGGCAATGGCTTCCTCAGGGTGCATGACCAAGAACAGAACAGATACTTCTGCACAGATGGAGAAAATGAAAAACATCTACATATTTTTGTACATACATACAGACATACATAAGCCACTGGCCTGCCTGAAAAGTATAGTTCGCATAACGAAAAAATACCAATGAAATTTATTTTTTAAACTACATTCATACATTTTTCCATTTTACATATGGGCGATCTGCCCATATCTACGTTACATTTCACATTGGGCCAGAGAGAACAAATTTTGGCATGAATTCGAAAAATGAAAAATGACTTGAAACTAGGTACATAATATGTAGTTGATTCTAGTGATATGTATATATAGAAGCTGAAATGAATTTCGCACCGAAAAATCGTGTCAGGTAGTGTAATTTATTGTTTGTTTATTTTAATATACCTATTGATACCAAGTTTTACCTTATGATTAGTGCACTAGTCACCGACTGTAAAATCATAATGAAAAAAAAAATTATTTAAAATTATTTACAATCTGGCGTGACGTTACACAATTTAGAAAAGTTATATAAAATAGATTAACTGTATTGGCCTTGCGATTTTTATTGAAATGTGTTTCTTAGTTGAAGCGTACAGTTATTAGATATTTGCTAGCTCTCTTCTTTTTTTACGGTTATTAGTTATTGGAGCAACAGTTTTGAGATAAGAGTGAAATTCGAGATGTACTCTTACAAATTTAATGTGTAAAGAGAATACACACTTACAAATAAACAAAACTGCCCAAAGCATTAAGTTGGACTTTGAAGCCCGATATCTCGCAATTGGTTTGAAGGAGACCTTTGATCTCTTTAAATTATTTAATTTAAAATATTTCTCTTTGCTAATACAAAAAAGCGTTGGGCTAAATTTGAAATTTTTGGTGGACCTTTTGGTGGACCTTTTGGCGGAACTGCCCATATGTACATATGTATGTACAATGTAAACATATGTATATGTACATAAGTATGTACAAGGCGCGCTTTTTTTCGGGCGATCCATATGGGTCATCAGACAGTTTCGATTGAGGAGACTTCGATCACAAAGGAAGGAGCATCTGCGCCCCCAGGGCACGGGATATCTAGGATTTGGTACGCAAAAAGCGAGTGGGCGAGGAATAAAGATTTCTGTGATATCACACTGTTACAAGTGTATTTCAACATTTCGCCCAAAAAAAGGACATCCACAATGTTAATGATACGATAAAACGTACAAACATAGAGAAAAAACATATCTACCAAATTGCAGAATCTGGATCTTC
Organism: Drosophila subsilvestris; assembly: GCA_035043285.1. Lineage (NCBI taxonomy): Eukaryota > Metazoa > Arthropoda > Insecta > Diptera > Drosophilidae > Drosophila > Drosophila subsilvestris. The sequence continues at coordinate 237,703 of JAWNNB010001592.1, read as the reverse complement.
CTACCCTACCCTTAGATGATATGACAAATGTAGAAAAAAAAAAGGTTAGCAAATAAAATATTTAAAAATTCTACATTTATGTGGAAGCTCACATATGTACATATATACTGACTGCATGTGTTGCATGTTGTGAAAAATGGAAATCAAATTTATAAATTGTAAAATTGTGAAAAACTGTTTTTACAGTATGTATATGTAGTTCACTTATGCTCCTGCTTTTATGCTCCTTTACGCACGGATTAATAAAGTCGGGACTAAAAAAAAATAAAGATATTCATGCATATATGTATGTATGTATATATTTTGCATGCCTCTAGTGAATTGTATCGTAACTATTTTAGTTCTGTACGAAATTTCAAGTGCGATGCTCGAGTTGAGCAAGAATATGTATGTACAGCTGCGGTCGAAATAATAGTAGTGCCAATATGACTTTTCATATACCCTAAAAAAAAAGAACTTACAAGCACTTCCAAAAAAAAGTTTTTTTTAATTTTTGAGAGACTACCTAAATTGAAGATTATAATAATAGAAAACAACTCAAAATTAACCATCAACATTTTCAGAAAAAAAAAATTAAAATATTGAATTTAAAATAATAGTAGTGCAACTTTTCACAAGAGACTACGGTCTAACAAAATATTCTGAAAGTGTTATTTATATCCAATATAAGAACTGTATATTCGTAGTAAGTTTTAAGATTTATTTGAGTAGCCTATGTTAGCTCTACCATCTGCACGACGCTTTGGCATGGAGCTAAGAAATCTACATGTGACTTATTTGAATATTAATGTAAAAGACTGTTACGTTACATATAGAATTCGTCTCAGAACAAAGCCAGAAATGAATAAATTGCTGATTTAATGTTTTATTTAAAAAAAGACCAAATATTAATTTTTTTTTTTTAAGGCAATAGATTTTACATAAAAAAACTTTTAATAATCTTTGACTGTTACGTTACACCAAAAATTGCGGTAGAATTATTTTTCATTACAAAGACAGCCAACATTTTTTTCTGTCAAATATTTCATTAGGTTACTTTCTAGTAACATAATTCTACTCAAAAATGTTAATGGGCATGTTTTTTATCATTTATACACTCCCCGATGCAACGACCGAAGAAGTGAAAATTTTCGAAACTATCAATAAGTATCGTGTTGGTCATTGTGTTTTATGAAACAGCAGGAGCAGTTTAACCAAAACAAAATTAGAGAAACAACGAAATAAAAAAATAAAAAATTCAAGTGGTTTGGTCTTTTGCGATGTTGACCATATGTATTCCATCTGCTTGTTTTACATGACTTAAGACATATGTATATCCCTGAAATTTCCTTGTTCATAGAAATATTAGGGCTGGGTGTAAGGATTTATAAAGTACATACGTCACTTATAAATCGATTAATTATAGATGACAATGTCTTCGCCTATGCCCTATCTTCTGTTAACATCATCAGGTCAGCTTATGGCAGGTCATCGCCTATGTCATCGAGGGTAGTGTTGCTAGCATCGAAGGGTCATCTGCTGACTGCTACCAGCAATTGAGCAAGATTTTATCATCATGTATTGATGGACAAAACAGCTTGGATCCTTGGATACGAAAGCATTCCCTTGCATTTTCAGTGTGGAGCATTTCCTTTGTGCAGGGGAATGGGCATGGGAAATGATTAAGGGCGACAAAGCACTGCCGCCAATGTCTGGCCAAATGCAAATTTTCACAAGGAACACGCACAAGCTCATGGCGCGAAGACCGTCTGGCTGCCCACTGGGGGAGAAGACACATTGTGTCTGAAGGGTGCTCGTGGCTGAAGCTGTGGCTGCCAGAGGCTCGCGGCCCTTGCCCGCTTTCACTTAACATAACGGGTGCTCGTCGCTCTTGTGGAGGACGCGCAGCGAAGACTGCAGTTTTGTGCGCTTGATTTATGGCCGAAGAGTCTTTACGTCACTGAGTCCCTACGCGTGACGTGGCGAGGCAAGGCAACGAGACGGCGGGCCAGAGCTGCTCGTTTTGGCAGAAACAAGTGTGGATGAGGGGCGTAGGCGTAGCAGGAGAACTGAGGGAGGGCCAAATGGGTTGGTTGACGCCCTAATGGAGAAAAGTATCAATGTGTTGCTGCGAAAACAACAAATGAATGGATCGAAAAGTTATATTGTGTCGCCAAGTCGACCATGAAACAGGATAGATATCCAAATAGGGGATGTTTGCTATTTTTTCAGACTGAAGTAGTTTAAAAACGGACATATGTATCTGTCCGGAAAAAGGCTGAAATGGCATCACTGTCTACCATGGAAGCAAATTTCAGTCATCAAACACTAATTGGTTCCAATTCAAATATGCCGCTGGAATTGACCTACCATTGGGTAAGGAGAGGATTCCCTGTAGAACCAGAGGCATCAATTGACCCTCTTGAACTAGCTCCGCACCGATTACCGCGAAACTAGTTCTGCGACTAGTTACGCGGGAAGCGATCGGATAACAGTCGAAACAGAAACAGAAAAACGCCCTCGCTTTGTTTTCGAAGTCAACAAATAACCGAAAACCTACTGTACTTGCGCTCGTGAAATACAAGAGACAAAAAATTACAAAAACAAAATGCATTTGTTCTCCGCGCGATTGCTTTCAGCGTTGTTTTCTTTCACTTCTGTGCAAGTTTTAGTTCCTCATAGAAGCATTTGTGAAAACGTTGTTTAAAATCAAATAAAAAGTGAGAGATATACTATAATTTCAGCAAATAAACGGTAATAAGCAGGTAAGTAACGATTTATTACATATTTTAAATAATACGATGAGCAACAGCCATTTGCGTAGCTAATATAAATACATACATATGTATGTATACTTATGTTTTTGCTGCGAAAAATTCCAAGTGTACATGTTAAGAGGTTGGAACGAAATTGCAGAAAAAAAAGGGTAAATATATCTGAATATGTAAAATATAACGAATATTGGAATAAATAAATCGAAATAAATATATACTTTCAGAAACTCTACAACAGAAGATTGCTGTTTTATATGTGGTAAGACTAATAAATATACAGTAGGCACACATATTATTCGGACACTCTTGTCACTCTAGTTTAAGCACCTATAACTTGGCGTACGATTAAGTTAAACAGAAAAAGTTAATTTTATATCAAAGATCAACGGATAGTAGGTTCACGAAAAAATATTAAAATTTTCTACTATGGTTTTCTTATAAAAACTAACTAGAGCAAAAAAGTCACTTTTTTACGCACATAAATTATTCGGACAGTCGTTGTGTTTTTCAAGTAATATTTGAATATTACAGCTAAAAAAATAGATGTCTATAAGTCCTCGGCACACCTTTTCCCTAAAGGTATTAGTGCCCTGTGCATTAATATTGACCCACTAAACAAACAGAGCCATTTTCAAGGATTCCTTCGACCAAATTTTTGGTTTCCGAATCCTTTTTCCAAATCTCTGCAAACATTCTTCATAGAACTTCAGTCAGGTAACTGGAGTTGGTTGCAGTGGAAAATGAGCAAGATTTGATCAAATAAAGATTCATTTTTTCGGTATTTTTTTGGCTGGTACAAGACTGTCTTCGGATTCTGCCCAAATTTAATGGCACATGGATGCAATTTGTCGCTCAAACTATTATAGTTCATATCCTTGCTAATTTTACTAGTAATGAAGACCATTCGTACTGCTCCATTTGCACCTATACACCCACAAACTATTATGTTTCTTCCGCCATGCACTGGCTTAATTTATTTTTCGTAAAGTCCATCAATCCAAAATATGTCCTATTTGGATTCACCAGTTCAATCACATACTCCATAATTGAATTTGGCTTTGTGTTCCTCCAAAAGTCTTGCGAAAAGTAAATTAAGCCATCGATTAGAAAAATGGGATACCAACTGTAGTGCATGGCTGAAGGAACATTTTAAAAACATTTTTAGAGGTTGCTACCAAACTAAAAAATTGTTTAAACAAGAGAATTAACAAAAATATTTTTTTTGCGGAATAAATTGGTATCTTGTGCATATATATTGATACCATTAATAACGGCATTCATCAGTTATTGCTTTGTTCCCAATTGGCAGTTGGGACTTTTCTTGAGTTTTAAAAGTCAGAATTTCGTGAAAAGATACCTTAAAAAATTATCAAATTTTAATTTAAAAGCTTAACAACTTCCAGACGTTAAGCTGCAGCTACAAAGTTTTTGGATCGGATTTATAGCTTCATTTGTCAGCTTTTTAGAGCTGCAAAGATACATGTTACCAGATATAAGATACTTAGATGCACTAACTTTGAAAAAAAAAACCCGATTTTAAAAACTTCTTTAAAAAAAACTAAACCATAAAAAAACCATAATTCTTTAAAAAAATTTAAGTCCCGAAATCTATCAGGAAAAGTCATTATGGGCCACATCGGAAATAAAAAGTTAAATTTTGTCGAGTAGTGTAATTTCTAAACGTCAACTAAATAAAAAAAATCACAATATTTTTTGGAAAAACCGACGAAATAATTTATTTTTTAAATGTATATGTAATATACATAATATAATATAATATATATAATATAATAAGTGTATATTCTATTCATGGTAGCAACCCCTAAACATTACACAACAAATTTGAAAAAAATGTTATAATTTTATTTATTAACAAAGAACAGAATAAGGGGTTGTCCGCTTGAAAAAACAAAAACAAAAATTATTGGTCAAATTTTGGCCCAGCCTAATATACAATGTATATAATACATACATACATATAAATGATCTACATAGTTAATAAAATGTAATTACCCTGCAGTACGGGTCATCGATGTGTAAGCAACGACACATCGATGCCAACGTCATGCAGCTCGATGACATAAGCGATGACCTGCCATACGATGGACTGTTTACTTTAACACAGAGATGTCCTAGGAATATAAGCGATGACATAGTAAGCGAGAAACAACCGAAATTAAGGCCTTAATAAGTGATGAATTTCCCTGAAGAAGTAATACATTAATAAGTGATGTATCTCACTAGAAACTGTCGCTATTTTGAGGAAAAGCATAGGTCAATTTTGTATATATGTAAATATGTATTCAATTTCTTTTTATTTATTAATTTCTTATAAAATATAAAATATATTGTGTTTTTGATGTGTTCATGTTCGTGAGGCCACTGAAATAAGATGGGTTAATTAGTATATTTACATTCGAAATTTCTCAAATCTGTTCGATTTGTTAACAATACAATGCTCTCAATAGATCAGCTATGGTAGATCCGGCAAAAACAAAAACAAAACACCCGCCAAAATATTTATCTGCTCGACTCGAGCCTCGCTTTTAGGGTGGTTTTTTTCTGCTTTTGTTTTTGGAAATTGAAATTTCGTGCAATTTCCCAGCTTGTTCATTTTTAAAACGCACAATAGACGTTTTTTTTTATTTAAATGAATACTTTTTACCGCACAATTCTAACAACTTTGTCGACGCCGACAGAAAAACCGAATTCTGTTAAGGAACGCGTTGTAACAGAAAGAAAAGAAAGTCGCGATGTCGACTTCATATTCTGCTAGGCTTCCGCAGCGTCAGAGAAAAGCGCCTGAATGACACGTAGTTGACATTTGTCATCGCTCACTTCTGGTACTGCAGGGTAATATTTAAAATTTACTTTTGGTTTTGTATGTTTGTATGTACGGAACTTCTGATGAGTGCAGTGCTCCACTATGTCTTTCTTGAGCACGCCTCACACTCTTTCCCTTACTCTGGCTGGGTCAGCACTCATGCACTTCTCTTGAGTGGATGTGCATTTCTGTGCAGTGTTTATGTGTCTGTCGCTGTCGGTGTGCGTCTCCACATTGTGAAGTTCAATAGCCGCACAGCGTATGGTGCAACTATACAGTTACAAATATATAGTTGCACAATGGTATACACAGCACACGCATGTGACACATTCGTATGATATACATTTGTACATGTATTTGGATCAGGCAACAACATTTAGCGTCATTTGATATCCCAAGTACACACACAGACACTCGTGTCATCTCTCAACAGATATGCGATTTTTTTCTGTTTCTCTCTCTCTCTCTTTCTCGCTCTCCACTCGACCGCATAAAGATCGTTCAGTAACTAACACCGAAAATATTTCTGCTCTTTTTGTTTTTGCTGTCGTAAAAAGCAATTAACGCCAACAACAAAAGCACATATAAATTGATGTGAGCCGAACCCGGCCGAACAAGGTATATCTAAGCAGGGTGGGATGGTCGTAGAGTGCCTCACCTTATGAACACATAAATACACACATATGAATATATACATGTACATACATATATACCTTGTCATGATACAGAATTTAAAAATACAACGTCAAGCAAGCCTTCACTAGGAAATGCTTCCTTTCATGCGATAAGGAAGAGGGCAATGGTTGGGTGAACTTCTTGGCTTACCTGTTAAGAATTATGTTGCACCACAGCCACAGTTCATGGATGGCCCTGTGATTAGCCCATCGGTAAATGCGTGCCGATGTCGGTGGGAGGCTGTAAAGAACGTTTGTCAGTATGCATGTAAACAACAACAAACAAGAAGTGCTATCTGTTTCTAGCGCTTGTCTCTATTAGAGACGAGAGAGCGAGTTATGGTCTTAAATCATTTAGTTTAACATATTTTGATTTAGATGAAATTTTTTCATTCCAATCGGTACTCAAAAAAAAAGTTATAAGTATTATAATGTAGAGGGCCCTGTTGTGGACCAGGTACTAGTTGACCCACCCCCCAAAAGCTTAGACAGCAATCAGATGCTACTGATCTGAGCATTGGGAGTCATATTCGTTAACAATACGCAGTTTTTGTGCTTATACCGAAACAAATAGCTGCTTTGGACTAGGTGCTGTGAGCATTATACAAAAAATGGGGGAACAAAAAACTTAGAAGTAAATTTTATTATTTAAGAAGTGCGAAAAAATGGATGTAAATTTTGTCCAAATATTAAAGTGTTTCGCTTTCCCTGTAGTGTGGCCATTGTAGCTTGTGAATTATTTTCGTTTTTAACCAAAATACATATATGCACAACATATTTTTTGGTTGTTTGGAAAAATTGTCTGCTTTGCCTGGCTATGACACACGACATGATACCTTTTGTGGACCACCTGATTTTTATACCCGTACTCAAAAGAGTTAAGGTGTATACTGTATTTGTGGTAAAAGTGGATGTGTGTAACGCAGAGAAGGAACATTTTCCGACCCCATAAAGTATATATATTCTTGATCAGTATCAATAGCCGAGTCGATAGAGCCATGTCTGTCTGTCCGTCCGTCTTGTTTGACGCCTCGTTCTCAGAGACTATAAAAGCTAGAGCAACCAAATTTTGTTTCCAAACTCATGTGATATCACACTGAATCAAGTTTTTTCCAAATTGTGCCACGCCCCCTCCGCTTTCACAAAGGACGAAAATCTGTGGCATCCACAATTTTAAAGATACGATAAAACTAAAAAGCAGTATCGTAAAGAATGACCATATCTACCAGATTTGGTACAGATCGGATCATTATTATGGCCAGAATAAAGAAATTAATTTTCAGTTGCTTCCCCCACCTCCTCTGGCGATGCTGACGATATTCATCATTTTTCTCGCTTGCAACCACTCTGCCCTAAGCAATGCACGAGCAACCCCTAGCGGAGGAGATGTAGAATCTAAATGGTAGATGTAGGATATCTGTTCTAAATGTATGTATAATCTACATTTTAGATGTAGATGTAGTTAACATATGTATGTATCTCGTTTTTTGTGGTGATTATCTTTCATATTTTTAAATTTGAAGCGGATTTTTCAGGGGTCAACAACTAGGCCTATATTTTTTCTCTAAAAAAGGTCACTTCACTAAATTCTTGATACAATTTTTCTTAATGAAGGAATCAATTTAGTTCTTCACTGATAGTTAGCTAATACCTCTATCTTTAAATTGGTATACATATTTTTGTATAATATGCAATTGATCAAAAGTTATGAGGCAAACCCAAAACTAGGTCCACAAGGGCCCCTCCCCTACTTATAACTAATCAACAAATTTTCCTTTAATAAGATTTTCTTAAATTATAATTATCATTTTTATGTGTAGATGGAGATTGTTGAATCATTTTGAATCATCATTAAAGTACAGGACTGCTCGGGAAATGGACAAAACGTTAGGATAAATCCATTTGGATCAATTTGTTTTGTTCATGCCCTTTACGTTGACAGCATATAAAATAAAAATAACAAACATTAATTTGTTTTCTGAGAGAAAAAAAATAAGATCAGATTTTAAATCAGCGACCTCAAACTATTAAAAAAACTTCAATCAGTTCAATCAACACACAAAAGTTCAATTTTGTTCCCTTGTGTTATTTTTATGTGTGTAAAAGTTTCAGATTCCATGATCCGTCGTTCTCTGCCTGTTCCAATTTTCTGCGAAAGCGTTTTGAAGTTTGAGTCACAAAGAGATTAGCACTCAAATACTCGAGTACTTCCTATTTGGTAGGGATACATACATATGTATGTACACATGTAGGTATAACGCTTCCTAAGTGCTTTCTCTCTTGCCTGAAATATTATACTGTTATCGGATCGCATTGATCAGGAAACCAAAACACGGGGCAAACTGTACCTCTGCCAGAGCTCCTCCAGTTGAAGGTTGAGCCTCAGCCCCAGCCTCAGTTGGAGGTGAAGCTTCGGCTCCAATTTTTTCGTGTCTCACTTTGGCTCCAGCGCCATTCTCAACTTCAACTTCAACTGCCTTTCCGCTGGAGCAATAATATGAACATGAAAACATACATATGTATGTACGTATGTATTTATGTATGTACAAATATGCGAAAACGAGTTTTGGTTGTGTTTTTTACGGTTTTTATGGCTGCTGTCTGCGTTTGGCTTAAAAAACCACCAAACTCCACTCCACTCCTCAAACACAACCACAAAAGAAGTGATCGACACTGGACAGATATGTATGATCATGATGTTCGGTACAAGCTGCAAAACTCTGGCTAGTCATACATACATACATATGTATGTATATTACTGTATGTACTTCGATCTCATCGGCATTTGAAATTTTTTGGTGCTTGTCTTTTGCTGCAAAACAATTCAATCAATTTTTAAAATAGCAAAGTATTTGTTTGTACACATACTTATGTACATACATATGTATATATGTACGACTCTTCAGCATCTGGAGCACAGAACCCCTATTATTTGTACGTATGTACATACAGATGTATGTATGTATACCGATGAATGTATGTGCATATGTACATATGAATGTTAAAATGTCCATGGCTCAGCATAGGAACAAATACATATGTGCAAATAATTTCTAGCTTTCTTCTTTCAGGATTTATAATTACACTGAAGAAAAGCACAGTAGATATTGGGATACAACGGATCATAAGCTGTCTACTTGGTGGACACATTTAAAATCAGAATCGTCTTGTCTATTCTATGCTACATTCTATTTACACTCAGGAGCACGCCTATGGTCCCAGATAAAAACTCTCACCCTCACATTCTTGTACACCCTTCCAGAGGGAAATATATATGCAACTTTTCCATACCATATAGGGCATACATATGTACATATGCATGCATGTATGAATGTTCTTTTTAGTATTTACATACATATGTATAGCCCATTGGATTGGGACTATGAAAGTTGTGGAAGGGTATATGCAAATGCATGGTACATATGTATGTCGAGTCTTTCTTACTCTTGCTGGCTCCCATAGTCCCATTCCCTTTCCAGCTTCACAATGTATTCTTGTGCACAAATGGCACGCAGACAACCACAACCGTGTAAGGGTGTGCGTGCGTATTTTTTATAGGCTGCAGGCAGCGACTTCTTTTTGGCATTTGCTTCCAGCCGCCACCACCACTACCACCGCTTTGCCGCTCTTCCAACAGTCATCATGTTCGTATCTGGTTTTCCTCTCAGCAGGAAAACGCTTGAGAGCCGCTTAATCTCTGACTGAGCCCGAAATTACTACGCACACAACTGCACTCAGAGACTGTTTTTTTTTTGTATTCGTTTCAATGTGTTTGAAAGTGGCCGCAAAAATTGAATTCAGTAGAGAGAGAGAGAGACACTGCGTTGGAAAGAGAGGATAGTGATCGTAATACTCTCCGATTGGGAGCATCTCTGACCAAACGCTATAGGCAGAGGTGAGGTACAGGACAGGCTTATCGTCTCTCTCACTGCTCTTGAGCATTGTGTCTTCACCTGCATTTCCTTTCTTCGCGAGAAGATAATTTTATTAACCAAATATATTACAAAATATGCAGTATGCATATATGTATGTAGATACATTGAAGGCGTCGTTCCTTAATAACCAACTGTACTGACAGGGCTCCAGGGCTCTAAATCCCAACACGCCAAGATGGTACTTTCGGCATTCAAAAATTTGTTTTCTCATATTTGGCAAACTTAAATTTCAATGCTTTCCGCTTTCGTTTGCACTGACAAAACAATGCAACTGCTCTGAACCGAGTGAACAACTGGAAAGGCGGACCGGACCAACTGGCGGACTGATCGTCATAGCGGGGTTAATGGTGGGTCGATATTTCGTCACCACAGATGCACACCGAACAATGGAACGGTTTGCTCTCGCTCATATTTTTGTTGTCGTTAGTGCTTGTTTTGGTCACTGCTGATTCTGGAGTTCCGTGCACTTTTTTTTGTTGGTTACAGATAGGCAGAGATTAGACTCAAAACCGGTTCAACGGGTTGTGGTGCATTCTCTACCCCCACCTCACACACACAAACAATAAATTTTGAGTTCTAGATTGCTTTACCTCTTCGCTGTGTTGATCCACTCGCTTCGTTCTCAACGGCACCGAAATAATTTCACTCAGCACGCCGAGTGATTTTCGCTGGCTTTGAGCGTATCAAAGGGACTGGGTTTCGAGTGATTATTTTCGCTCGAAAAGGGTGGGTAGTAGTGGAGGCACAGATAAACACACGCACACTGGCGAATAACTAAAAAAAAAAATACAAACTGGGGAAACACGTGAGCGATCTGCGTTTCGATTGCAGCTACAGCTGGATTTGGGCTACGCGGCGGGATGCGGCAACGTGACCAAGAGGAACGGCACAAAACACTCGATTCTCGCGCTCACAGCTCTGCGACCGGCGTTTTTATCAACGGAAAAAAAAATGCACTATGGTGTTTCCTTGTCCGCGGACCGATTGAGACTAGGGTTGTCAAAAATATATCAAAATATCAATATATCGATATTTTCACAAAAAAATAAATATTTATATCGGGATATTTTTTTTGGCAAAATATCAATATATATTTTTATTTTGATATATTTCGATATATTTTGATATGTTCGACATGTCTTCTGCAGGGAATTATTTTTCAGATTTTACTGAAAAAACTGGAAAGTTCGCAAACTAAATCTGAAATCTGAATTTTGGAGCACATACACCTAAAACACACACACACAGAAATACAATGCTACCTACATTTTCAAAAACAAATACAAAGTTTCGCGTGGTGAAATAAATGTGCAGGCGGTCTGCTGTGATCTGCGAACACACTTTTGCTAAAATTTTGTGCCATTTTGTTATAGTCGTACTCCTCTACAAACTGTAGTGTAGAAAAGCATTACGTCCGAGCGTGAGAGAAATGTGATGTAGCAGGTTTTCATACTTTTAACAAGCCTGTGTTTTTAACCAAAATAACCACAAACACTTACACATATGTATCGTTGTGTGTGTGTTTGAGTCTAGGTGTATGTGCCCCGGTCGAAGATTTCGCGCGAAAGCTTAGTTTTTTTATTGAGTTATATGTATCTGTATGTAGACCAGCTCCTTGGATGCTTCCTTGAATATGTTTTAGTTTATTAGAATTTAATACCTATGTATATGAAAACGAAGAAATATAAATAAGATATGGGATATGAAAAATTTTTGTCTTTTCTGTATGGGAATTCAATTTCAGGATTGCTGTTATGTTAAAAAACAAAAAAATATCAAAAATATCGAATATATCGATATTTTTTTGGTGATATATTTCATATCGTTATGATATTTTTCAAATATTTGACAACCCTATCCGGCGACCAAAAGAGACTTAACCCACTGAACACTTCTCTATTTAAAAAGTTGGGCACACTTTGTTAAACCGCGGAAAATAATACTGTTTGTGAAGGTTCCTTGTAGCTCCATCCTCCTCTTTACTTAAAAATCAAAAATGACCACTGACATCTTTGACTGTAATGAGTAAAATATGTTAAAGTTACATGCATTTCGTGGAAATACTAAATACCCCCCGGGTCGACAATGGGATAACGTTCTATATTATTGATTGAAATCGTATTACATGATTTTGATATTCGGTTTAATATTACTCGCTAGTTAGCCCATTCAGACCTAACAAAAACAATTTTATCCAATTCCTCAATCAATTTTGTACAAGATTGGCTAGTTTTTAGAAATCCTGTTTTGTGGATTGCTTGCATAACAAGGTTCAAACAAAAGCGGCCAAAGCATTAAACGAAAGTGAGACCGGAACGTGACGTCATTGTTGCTGGTCAATTAAGAGTCTGCATGCGTATGAACATTTGTACACCCTATTTCCTTTAATTGGTGTTACATTTGTTTATCAAAGCTGCTTTGAAACATTAAATTGAATTTGTATTAGATTGACATGTTATTTAACCATTTAATGCATAAAATTGGTGTTTTATATATAAATTTATCCCGGTCCCGATACCTATATTTGGTGCCCATATGCTTCAAAATTTCGTTTATATCTTTAAAACAGAGACTGATTAGTTTCTGCATTAATTGGAGCCTGAAATTACACACATTACCTCAATTCTATAATATCCTTACTCTCAAGGGTAGCAGTCTTGTTGCGCATTTAATGCCAAAGTTGCAGAACAATGCTGCTAAATCATTTTCCATGTTGCCGGAAATTTTCCCATACGAATCAAATGTATCTATCGTTAAGTGCGTATGAAATAAAGCAACAATGAATCTTTATTTCATACGCACTTAACGTAAGACGCACTTAACGAAACTTAGCAGCTTAACGAAACTTAACGAAAGCTGAGCGCCTCGATGTTCGTTTGTTGTGTTTGAGTCGAACCACTTGGTTTGACGCGAAACGACTGTTGCTGCGGTGCCTGTTGCCAAGCATGTTGGATGTTGGATGTTTAGCTTGAATCGGTTGCGTTGCACACTGTGCTCACTCCCGGCGAATTTCAATTTAATGGACCACTTTATAGCTCCGACCAGGCCCTTAGCATTTAAAGCCATCCGTGTTTGAATTTTCCGTCCCAATTCCTGGGTCAGTTCCACCGGTAGTGGTGGACCGCCCGAAATTTTTTTTTGCTAAAGGCCAGCACCGCGGAATCGAAAAATTCCTGTCAAACTTCATATAAAAAAAACTGGGGCAGGAATTTTTCGTTTATGTTTTCCTGGCATGTGTATCCAGCAACAGGAGCGGAATCCACAGATTTCTATCAATAGTTGCCTATCGGGACCGTATGTGAACTGCGAGAACAGCTGATGCACAGCCCAAGAATATATGTTCAACAATTATTCCTGAAGCGAATGGTGCAAGATGAAGGCAAAAACTGTACGCAACACCAAAAACACCAAAACAATATATGCGTCCACCAAAACAATCACTTCATCGTTAGAGTGCATCTTTTAAATTTAAAACGAGAAGGAACGTGAGTCGCTTCTAGTCGGGACTCTACTTTTATACCCGTACTCAGTCAGTATATAAATTTATGAGATTATGATTAAAATTTAAAAAAAATTTTATTTTACATTTTACATTTTTTTGCTACATTTGTTAACTACATCTACATCTAAAATGTAGATTATACATGTAGAACAGATATTCTACATCTACCATTTAGGTTCTAAATCTCCTCCGCTAAGGGTTGCTCGCGCATTGCACAGGGCAGTGTGTGTGCGAGCGAGACAGAGAATGAATAGCGTCAGCAACGCCAGAGGAGGTGGGGGAAGCAACTGAAAATTAATTTCTTCATTTTGGCCATAATAATGATCCGATCTGTACCAGATTTGGCAATCTGGTAGATATGGTCATTCCTTACGATACTGCGTTTTTAGTTTTATCGTATCTTCAAAATTGTGGCTGCCACAGATTTTCGTCCTTTGTGAAGGCGGAGGGGGCGTGGCACAATTTGGAAAGAAACTTGATTCAGTGTGATATCACATGAGTCTGGAAACAAAATTTGGTTACTCTAGCTTTTATAGTCTCTGAGAACGAGGCGTCAAACAAGACGGACGGACAGACAGACATGGCTCTATCGACTCGGCTATTGATACTGATCAAGAATATATATACTTTATGGGGTCGGAAAATTTTCCCTCTCTGCGTTACACACATCCACTTTTACCACAAATACAATATACCCCTTAACTCTTTTGAGTACGGGTATAAAAAACTGTGGCAGGAATTTTTCGTTTATGTTTTCCTGGCATGAGCGGAATCACTAACCATGCATATTAAAAAATAATGAGTTATAGGGAATACAAAATATTTATAACATTTTTTTAATAAATTAATGTAATTAATTTTTACTAAAATTATAAAGGCGTGGCACGCATAAAAAGAACACATTTTATTTAAGCAACAAATTTAAATTGTTTCCGCAAAGAGAAAAACGCCTTTGTCAGGGTCATGGTGCTCGTTGGGTCAGAAAGTGGCGGTTTCCTACTGGGTCCTGTACAGTCTTGAGAATCAATTCAATGTTTTAGAACAAAATAGAACGGCAAACAACTCTGTATTGTTGATGTTGAGGTTATGATCTACTAATGCAAATTTTAAGATTTGTGTTCAAATGTGGTATTTCTTACTATATACATTTCAACAAGAATTTATTAATCTACGACACCAAATAGATTTCAAGGTGTGAGTCGGTGGGACTCAATTGTTATACCTTTTCAAAAATCAGTTTTCGATAAATATTGGCTCCAAAAAAGGACTCACTTTAACCAATAACTACGAAGACATCACAGCTATTAGAAACAGGAAACATCACAAAACATAAACATCATAAAAACCCGACTGATTAATATTCATCAAACAAATTTTATAAATGAATGGTGTTTTTTAATTTTTGAGAGATTTTAAAATTTTATTAAATTGTACACTTTTTCACTGCGCGTGTTTTACAGTAAAAACAGATGTGTTGAACAGCTGTTTTCGCGAACGTGGCGCCACTAGGTAAATTTCTGGTACGCAACTTATATGGTTACTCGTTTTCTAATACAAAGTAATCAAAACAACGGTTTTTTTTTAACTTTTGAACAATGGGTTTTTTCCAAAAAAAAGTGGTCGTTGGGACCACAGAAAGGCACACACGCAAATAAATATTTTCAGGCCGAGGGCAAAGCAAAAAATCAGCAAATTTGTGTATTGCATTCTTGTTCTCTCTACCTGAAAATCAAGTGGAGAGTAAAATTGTGAAAAACCTAACTGTTCGTATCTGACACATTAAAAATTACTATACATTCTTCGTTCGGTCCGTTTTGGGCGTGCGATTCGATTCACCGAGAAAGCCGAATCGCTGATTCAATTGGTTTGGACGAAGCGAATACCGAATCACTGCGAATCGATTCGGTTGCCCGTTCATGCGGGGCTTTGATTATGTATATACATATTGGCATACATATGTATGTAAATAATTAAGGTATGTATATTGAATATAGAATATGTAAATATATAAACCGATTCTATACACATGTAATGTAACCCATATATTCATAGATCATATATATTATTACATTCATATACAAACATACATATGTACAGTTGTGTTCAATGAAATAGTAGTGCCGCACCTCACTACTTTCAAAACGCTTTTTGAGATATTTCTAGTCTTCCAAATTGAACAAGTGATACCTTTACGGAAAGCCTGGAATGTAAGCATTATTAACTGAAAGAACCCCCTTACATTTGCATTCCATCTTCTTATTTTTCACGACTTTAGACAACTACCCATGATTTTTTCTGTTCAATGAAATAGTAGTGCTGGACTAAATAAATTATTTTAAATGAAAAAACAAAGCAATTCATTTAAAGTGGGCACCATCCCTAAGCTCAATTTAGATATCGAATAATTTGATGAAAGAAAGTTTTGGAAATAGCGGAACTTTTGCTTTTTGAGCGTTTAGAAATCACTGCTCTACATCTCCTCCGCTAGGGGTTGCTCGCGCATTGCACAGGGCAGTGTGTGTGCGAGCGAGACAGAGAATGAATAGCGTCAGCAACGCCAGAGGAGGTGGGGGAAGCAACTGAAAATTAATTTCTTCATTTTGGCCATAATAATGATCCGATCTGTACCAGATTTGGCAATCTGGTAGATATGGTCATTCCTTACGATACTGCGTTTTTAGTTTTATCGTATCTTCAAAATTGTGGCTGCCACAGATTTTCGTCCTTTGTGAAGGCGGAGGGGGCGTGGCACAATTTGGAAAGAAACTTGATTCAGTGTGATATCACATGAGTCTGGAAACAAAATTTGGTTACTCTAGCTTTTATAGTCTCTGAGAACGAGGCGTCAAACAAGACGGACGGACAGACAGACATGGCTCTATCGACTCGGCTATTGATACTGATCAAGAATATATACTTTATGGGGTCGGAAAATTTTCCTCTCTGCGTTACACACATCCACTTTTACCACAAATACAGTATACCCCTTAACTCTTTTTGAGTACGGGTATAATTATGAAAAAAAATTTATATTACTCTGCCAGTGATGTGACATAAATGATGTGATATAAATTTGTTTTCATAATTTTTAAGGATTTCGAAGTTTTGGTCTTGCCTTCGACCCTCGCCGACCATCCTCCAAAAGTTAAATTTTTTGTATACAAAATCGATGTACTGTCTTTTTCTTATGGTTAATTGGGTTAAATACAATAGTGAGAGTGCATATAACTTAGTTTTCAATTCCATTATAGTTCCTGCCTTAAGTTTTTAGTCTAACTCTTAGGTCTCCTCTTCTGGACCGAGCAGTGATTTCCTGAACGCTCAAAAAGCAAAAGTTCCGCTATTTCCAAAACTTTCTTTCATCAAATTATTCGATATCTAAATTGAGCTTAGGGATGGTGCCCACTTTAAATGAATTGCTTTGTTTTTTCATTTAAAATAATTTATTTAGTCCAGCACTACTATTTCATTGAACAGAAATAATCATGGGTAGTTGTCTAAAGTCGTGAAAAACAAGAAGATGGAATGCAAATGTAAGGGAGGTTCTTTCAGTTATTAATGCTTACATTCCAGGCTTTCCGTAAAGGTATCACTAGTTCAATTTGGAAGACTAGAAATATCTCAAAAAGCGTTTTGAAAGTAGTGAGGTGCGGCACTACTATTTCATTGAACACAGCTGTATGTACATTCATAATAAACAAACTATGTACATACATATACTATGTATTTTTCTCTGAAAAATAAATTTATTAACAATATTGATAATACGGCAGCAACGAAGTTGAAAGCCGCCGGCATTTCACATTAACTAACAATGTACATATGTATGTATATACCAATTTATTGCATATACATACATACGTACATATATACCTATTCCTCGCATTATATACATATATGTAGAATCTGAAAAATATAAATTTATTGACAAAGTTGAAGGGTGGAAAGCCGACGGCATTTGTGCATCTATTGTATTTTAAGACAAAAGCTTGTCTAAAATAGCGATATGTATGTATATGTAAATAGTTGTGCAATTTCAAATAAATAAAACAAATCACAGCTTTTATTTTTATATTTTATTTATTTTCCACGCCCCACTCTGCCCATTCCTTTGGTGTAAACGCCTCGCATAATATTTCCGCACCTTCGAAAATGATTCGGCAGTGTAAAAAGGCTATTACACACGTCCAATTCGAACGTTTGGCGCAATCAGAATAAAGCGGTAAGGTGTGTACTTTTTCAACGAGTTGGCAACTCTGCCAACTGAAAATGGCAGGGCTGTAATTGAAAAATTGCGCTGCTGCATACTTTAAGGGATTATTTAAAAGAAAGCAACGCAGGTCGGCCTTGGCTGGCGACAGAGTGGGTCGGTGAAATGACTCTGATGGGGGCTATGCGTTAGGTCCATGTCCATGCCATCAGGGGGATTGTAAAAAGTGTCACGCCAATCGCTGAGGCAAACAATTTGCGTGCTGTGGCTGCTTCGGTTGCTGTTGTTGCTGCTGTGCCAGCAGTTTTCAAACACATTTTGGGTGATGGTTATTTCCCTTTCCATTTCTCCTTTCGCTTTTTTGCTGTTGTTGCATTGGCAGTGCGTCGAAAGGCAATAAACGTGACCGCAAAAAATCAAATAAGCACACACACATGAAAAAGTAAAAAGGAAAATATCAAACCAGTGGAATCTGTTTTGCTTTCCACTTTTTTTTTTGTGTGTTTACAAATGCCAACAACGCCGTGGCGTTAATGACAAACATGCTTGAAAAAAAAGCCAAAGTAGCAGCATTTGAATGCATAAAATCTTTTGTACCCTTAGCTCGAGACTCAAACTCTAAGCCATAGCTTTCAATCCAAGCCATATGTAGCTCCAATTGCTCGGTCAAGAAATCACTACCAAAATGAAATCCCATGGATGGGATTCCATGGGATGCCCCTGGGGCATTTCCATCGAGAGAGGTTCACAGAGACTAAGAAAATAAAATTACCCGATTTATTTTCCAAATTTATTTAAACTTATTTGTTCAACCAATTGACATAAAATTTCGTTAAGTCTGATATGAAAACCTAGTATTTGATGTATTACTATTATTATTTCCTATACGAAAGATGATTTATAATAAGACCTATTGCACAAAGTTCTTCCTACATGTTTAAATATCGTCTTTATAATTCACGGTCTATCAACGGTTTTTTTTTTAAATTTAAAAAATACCCAAATTTTGCCTAACTTGGCCAAAAGCAAATATTTTGACTTTAATACGCGAGGGCCAAACGTTAAACGACTTAAAAAATGTTTGCCCTTGTCTTAGAATCCCTTGACACAACTTTCTATCACCGAGCCGACTTAAGTTTCAAAAACACTGGACTTTCAGCCCACTATAATGTACATATGTATGTATTTACATGTATGTACATATGTTTTATAAACCTCAGGGAAATAGGTACATATAAGAGATCTGCGTAGCTCCATTCAAAACAAAATTCAAATCGAATCCATTCGAATTGAATTGAGTTGAGTGAGTGACACACACACAATGAATCGAGTTTATACGAATGGGAGTGTGTGTGTGCCTCACACTTTTCAACATTCGGTTGTATGAGTTAGAATGATGGAGTGCACAAAACGAAATGACAGATATGGCAGAGACAGAGAAATTCGAATAACTCGAATTTTTGCCGTACACTCTATGCATTCTTTCACTTTCCCTTAAGCTGACCGGACGTACGAAAAAAAAAATAATAGGATATAGCAACATTAACGTAATATACACATAATATATACATAAAACAAGCTGCAAAATATTTTGCATATTTTTGCGAAAGAGCTTTTTCAGATGCCAGAAACTTGTCGTTTCAATGTTGTGTGTATGAGTTTAATGTCAGAGCACTCACTCACTCAAACTCTATTGGCATATCCTTCGAATTCACTCAATTCATTTCGAGCATTGTTGATTCGAATGCCTGTTTTTTATTATTCATGCAGACATCTAGTACATGTATATGTGATTGATTGTTGTAATTAAAAAAAAAATACTATTAAAAATAAAGAGATAAAAACATGTTTCTAGTGTAACTATATATAAACACTAGCTGTAACCGTCCAATAAAAATTATTTTTGCAAATATTTGAGTTGTTCAGTTTTTCAATTCAGTTGATCGACTCCCATTCCGTTTCCCGCTACGCATATGGATGCTTCGTGTTTTTATATCTCGTACGGATTCCCGTTCTTCTTCATTCATATTCGAATACCATCTTCTTGTACTATTCAGACTAAGAATTACGATTGATTTACAATTTCACTTTGCCATCAAGGCAGCACGTTTCTTCAGAAAACTTCAATCCCCCGCAATGCTCGCCAACTATCGTGACACCTTAACGCGGCGCTCTTCTCGTATAGTTTGTTGTTCTTCGTCAGTCTTTGTTGCAGAATCTTTATTAATAAATTAACACTCAACACAAAACAATTTTCAAACAAAATCACAAATTTGTGTAACACATGCCAACATTTTTTTTGACATTTTCAACACACAGGAACTATTAAACAATTTTTTTTTGGTATTTTCGACAATTAGCCAAATTGTTTTAAATACTTTATATTAGATTTGTGGTCGAAGTTGATGTTTGTAACGCAGAGAAGGAAAAATTTCCGACCCCATAAAGTATATACATATGTATCTTCTTGATCAGCATCAATAGCCGACTCGATATAGCCATGTCTGTCTGTCCGTCCGTCTGTTCGTCTGTCCGTCTTGTTTGACTCCAAGTTCCCAGAGACTACGGTCACATGTTATTTGCGAGCTCTGGTTACAACATTGTAACTAAAACGACAAGACAAATCGCTGAATCATCATGAAGTGTATTAGGAGTCTTGACAAGTACCAGAACCCAAGGACCATAGCCGCATAGTCGCACAGACATTAAAACCTCATGGCATGGGGCCAAATGTGCTGCTGCTGGTACTTTTCTGCACATTTACATAAATTGACAAATTTTATGGCACCAATGGGCACAGCGCAATGCATCGCAGGAAGGAATCGACGTGACAAGAAGTACCAAATTTCCGGATATGCGTTGGGCGTAAAGTGGCGGTAAGAAACCAGGCATTGATACCAAGAAAGTGCCACGCAAACGGCTGCTGATAATTTTTGGCTCGTGCACCGGGGTGAGCTGTGTGACAGCTTCCGTTAGCAAACTTCCTATAGGCCTGCCACATTTTCCTGGACTGGCGTCCGTCCAAACAATATTCTTATCAACTAAAAGGAAGTAAAAGACCCCGACCCCGATTCGCCACCCCCGCTACCCGTGGACCACAAAATGCCAGGTAGACCATTTCTAATTGGAGACTACGATAGTCGAGAAAATGTTTTAATATACAAAAATCTGTTTATTGAGATACCAGGAATAAAGAGTGTTTTGGGTGTGTATTTTTATTTCTGTATCTTTTTATCTGTGTATAATATGTAGGTATCAAATTATAAGAGCAATTCTGCTTTGTGTCATTTAGTATTTCGCCGAATGCAAGCATTTTACATTGGCATCCAGTTGGATAGATAAATCATTAATATCGGGGCGTCTAATAAAGGGGAACGAGAGGCACACGGCTGAAACGATTTCGAAAATTTTCAATTAATAATATCTACAATTTTTTTTTTTCGAATTTGTTGTGTTTAATACACACCTGAACTGGTTAATAAAAACAATCTCAGAGAATTAAATAAATAAAGTCAAAATGTGTATGGGAATGTTTAGTATGTTTGGTTTTATATTCTGAAAGTATATTGATCATACATATATACATATGTGTTAGAGCCCTGCATGAACGGGCAAATGAATCGATTCGCAGTGATTCGGGATTCGCTTCGTCCGATCAAATTGAATCAGCGATTCGACTTTCTCAGTGATTCGAATCATACGCCCAAAATGGACCGAACGGATCATGATTCATAATTTTGTACTGTGAGATCCGAACAGTTCAGTTTTTTCTCTCTTTTACTCTCCATTTGATTTTCAGATAGAGAGAACGAGAAAGCAATACACAAATTTGTCGGTTTTTTTTGCCTTGCTTTCGGGGTGGAAATCTGTAGTTTTGTGTGTGCCTTTCTGTGCCTGTGTGTGTACGTCAACGCGTTGACGTACCCCTGCAGTTCCAAAAGTCACTTTTCACTGGTGATTCATTTGGGGAATCACTCATTCCATGTCCGTAGCCTGTAGGGACTCACTGGTGAAACTCCAGATGAAATTTGTATGGACGTGTCCGCATTTCTCACTCATGAAAATTCAAATGAAATTGTCACTGAGTTTTCCAGTGACTTCACCGGTGGCTTATACGTACAAGCGATGAGTGATTTCACTCGGGACAGCCACCAGTGATTTCACTCGGGACAGCCACCAGTGATTTCACTCGGGACAGCCACCAGTGATTTAACTCGGGAAACTTTCGAAATGTCCCCATATGAAATCACTGGTGACTCGAAACGAAATTTCACGGCTAGTTTCATATGTGAAACCCACCCAAAAATTTCTTTAAAAACTTCATTCAAATAAAAGTAAATATATTTATTTAACTTAGTTTTCTAGATTTTTTGTTGCTTTAATTATTTTAAATTATCTGTAGGGCCTTCCTTAACCGACTCGATCGGGTTAATAAGCACCAATGCTCCTGAAATGATATAAAAAAGCAAATTTTTAGCCACGGAATGTAATATTTATTGAACTAACTTCTGAGTTATGTTGTGATTTGTATAAAGCAATACACATATGAAATTGGATTTTACCTTTGAGAACCGAATATAGTCCGGCTCGGCATTTTAAACATTTTTTTCGCAAGTCCCGTCCAGGTTGTACTCCTGGACTACTTTTTCGTCCAGCACACTTTTGAGGCAATGAGTCCTTCTCCAGCAACTTCAGAAATTTTTTGATCTGTAAATGAATAAGTCAAATTGCACATATATATTTTTTTAATTAAAAATGCTGTATTTTCAGTTACATGGGTTTTCTCGAGCAAAAACAAACACGCGCAGCGACGCACTTGGTTAACGAGACCACGCGGCTAGAATGTTCTAGAATCTAGATTCCAGACATATTTTTTCTTGCGAAACCCATGTAACAATTTAATTTAACTAACAACGCGCACTGTAATCACTGTAATCCACTTACCTGACTTTAAAAACACTGAAAAATCACTTTTGAAAGGAATAAACATGTAAATAGACGCGCAACTACAAAAAATCCAAGGCGCTCGCAACAAAATATTACACCAACTAATCGGTTTTTTTCCCTTCATCCCTTTGAGGAGACGCAATGAGCGAGAGTAGAAGAGTTATGGTCGAATGTAGGTAGAGAAATATGAGAGAGAGGGAAATATATGGATATCTGCTTCTCTTTCTTCCGCGTCCGTTTCGATCTGCAGCAGTGGAAGCCGGACAGAATTGCATGCTGACGTCGACGTCGCTGCCTTTGTCGACGTCGAGCCTGAACAAATTTCCCTATGACAATTTCATGCGGTGACAGCCAGAACTGCAGGGACACAATACATACTGTACATGTGCACGCATACAAAGGAAGATTCTTCGTAGTATGTTTTGAATCAGTTTTTGAATCATGCGACGAATCTTGCTGATATTGATTCGCAGTACTCTGATCCGGTTTTTAAGTGATTCGGGTGATTCGAATCGGACTGAAGGGATGATTCGTAATGATCGAACGCATTGAAGGGGCATGAGTATACTGTGATTTTTTGAATCATGTGGATTCATGTAGGGCTCTAATATGTATGTATAGTATTGAATAATGAAAAAAAACAAATGATTATGGGAATAAAATTGGCATCGAATTACTAGCTTACATTTTTCTGTGAAGCTCTGATAAATTTGTCGAAATAAATTCCACTAAATTCGAGTTCAAGTTTTGTAAACGCAACTTTTTCGATATTTGGAGCAGCAACAATCGACAAATCTAGCTCAGATTGGATTTACAATAAAATCAACAACAACCATCCGGAATGGGGTACGAAAAACGTTCATTTTGAATCCTTCATTAAAAGATATCTTCCGGTACGCCACAATACACTTGAACTATTTTAGTCCAATCATGCTAAATGGCTGGCATCTAAAATATCGTTGCTTACACATCGATGACATGACCCGTACTGAAGGGTGCATTCCGGGAGCTCTCTCGTACACGTCTTGGAAGCTCCATGAGAGTCTTTCTCTAGGATTGATTAGCATTCGCTTGGTATCTATCAATATGACCACAATTGTTTTGAATTGGGATACTTACATATACTGAACTCGTGGCTCAGCATATTCACAGTTGCGGTCAAAATAATAGTATTGCTACTACTGGATTTACATGTTGCTCAATTTTCCGCTATTCCTTCAAAAATCTTAATGGTTTCTTTACTCGTACAACTGCTCGTACAAGCATTTATGTTCTTAATGATAAAGTTATAGTAGCGTGTCCCTTTTCTTTCCGTTATATTTATACTTTTTTCGCTAAATATCACCATTTTGATTCGGTCAAAATAATCTTAGTGCTATAGAAAGTTTTGAATATTATTAAGACCATTTTTTGAAATGCACAACACTTGAATGGTTTATTTAACAGTCTGTAACGGTTAACCCACTGTGTAGGCAAGATGTAAGATGACTCTTAACTATTGGACGACACGCTCATTGATATTCAGGCTGCTGGCTCATCGGCTACGAGTGTGGTGTCCGTTCATTTTTATCCAAAGCCAAGACCTACTCTATTATTAATTTAAAATTCTAACGCGTGCACAATAACTAAGCCATTAATAACCGGACGGAAAAGCACAACACCTTAAACAGGAGACAATGACTCCACTTGGGGAAAACGGACAACAGACCTGATTCCTCTGGTGACCCCTTCATGGTTGAGGGGACTACAGGAGCATGCTGCTGGAGATCAAACCATAACTTACTACTCACAAATTACAATGATTTTTTAAATACTAAAACACTAACGATTTATTCTGCATTCTATTCCTGTAATGTTTCGCCAGGTTAGTAAATATGTATAAATTAATTATAAATAAATACAAATATTCAGACTTAAATAAACAGAGAAAAATATATTAAAGGTAAAGATATTAAAGGCAGAAAATAAAACAGAAACCGAATTGGGCATGAGCCATTCGGAACAGTAAGAGAGGTGACGGTATGCGGAGGTAGGATAACATGAAATAAATTCATATGTGCATATGCAAATGATATTTGGAAACCCTTTAATTTTGGGTGTGCCCCTGCGATAGAGATGTTCTAAGACGGTGCGGCAGCGACTGCTCTATGAATAATCTATGCATATCCACCAAATTTGTTACTTTTAAGTTTTAACGATAATTTTCGATAATTATTATGATTATAATCATCGATGATAATAATTATTTATAATGCAGATCGTGTGCATGTCCACGTTTCTCGAAGCATTAGGAACACGGCCCCAAGGGCTTGTCCCGCTGCAGTTTTTGTGATGCCCAAGCAGGCGCCCAGCTGCGAACAGTGGACGCCCGATGAGGTGGCCAAACATTGCATGTGCTGTCCCGGGGCAGACTCATGAGGATATGCAACTTATTTGGACGTCCCAGGAGGACAAAGATCCAAAGGACAGCCGCAAAGAGTGGTTCGCTGCCAATAGAGTTGATTAATTGGAATGGTCAGATCGATAACCCGATCTAAATCTTAAAGAGAATATATGGTGTAATGTGAAAGGAGAAGTCTCATAAATAACGCAATCAACTTTCGGGCCGTTTCCTGGAGGACGATTTCTGTAGAAAGTTGCCAAAATTTAGTAAGCTCCATGCCACAGCGTCATGCAGGCGGTAGATCTAACATAGGCTACTCAATTAAATCTTTAGACTTGCTTCGAATGTACAGTTATTATATTAGATATAAAAAACACTGTCAAAACACCAAATTTGCGAAAAAAATAGAATTTTTTTGTATACTTTAAGAATTTTTTGGCAATACCGGGCCGGGCCCTCTGTTAAATATGACCGAAATGGGCTTATTCGGGACTAAAAACTGTATAACGTGTTCGGTCCGGGCCGGTAGAGCCCATCTCTACTCGTACCTACAATCAATACATGATTTTGAAGAAATATTGCTTAGCCACAAAAGAAATAGGTGTCGGGTTTCTGGCTGGCGTTTGAGAATGGTGGCAGGGCAAGATAGAAGCCGGGAGCAACGATACTGGAGCTCTTATTTAATTAAAAATTCATTAGCATTCTGTGCTGTCACCTTGCGTCGGGTGTCGACTGTTTCCGTTGAAAGTTGCAGCATGTCGGCAAAAGCCAAATGCAAAGTCAAACCCAGATCCGAAAGATAGGACTTACCTTACCCCTGCTTCCTAGCAACTCGGTTTCTAACCGAGTGCTGCCGCTCCTCCTCGACCATACCATTCACAGAGACCCTGGCTGCATTTGCGTTGTCGCTCTGGCGCTGTTCTTGGGGCCGCATAGCTGCAATTAAAATAAAACAAATAAATGTCGTCAGAGTGAAATGTGAAAGAAGAACGGCCCGTGTAGATGAAAGTGCAGCGGCTAAAGCACCTTTGTTCCGCCTTCCCTGCCCCACATCAACAACAAACATCAAGAGCAGCAATAGCAGAGGCAACAAGACGACAAAAGCGAATTGTTGCTGAATCGCAGAGTCAAAGAGAACGAAGAGGGCGCGGCGAGGCGGCGCGACCGTCAACGAAAAAGTGCAGTTGCTTTTATTATCTGTTGACAGCTGACAACGACAAATTCTTGATATTCCGACCTTCACTCGGAGGCCTCACGCGGCCTCCTTATCCCAGAGCAGTCCCCAAAATGTCCAATCCAGGCCAAATCTGGCCTTCCACAATATATTATATTATTGTTAATATGACAACTGATTGGGCTCTATCCAATCCATAGCCGATGCACCAAAAAGCGGCGTTTAGTGTCGATTACGAACCGTCAAGCGTGAAGATCGATAGAAAGCAGTGGTAGGTGAAAAATCAATTTGGTTTTTTACGGAACGATAAGGTGGTTTGTACATGACTCGTCCTGCCCAGCGGTCCCTTGGTGTCGATCTTCTGGTAACCTCCAATCGATCGAAAATCAACGCGATCCAAAGAACACCTCGATATAAATTATGAATGTAGAAATAGCATAACGAACGGAATTTTTTGCGAAAGCAGCAGAACAAATTCTGTAGAGTTTAAAAAACCCTTATTTAAAAAAAAAAATCAAATTAGAATTTATTAAAACGTTTTAGAGCCCCAATCTCATTCGAAAAAGTTGGTCTGACTTGTATTTTGACTGTTGACTTCAATCAGTTCTAAGTTCCTAACGGAAGAAAAAGGAGTGTCCCATGGGATTGATAAATGTCTAGAAACACCTAGAAATTACAAAGTTGATGGACAAGCTCTTATTAACCAGATGTTTGGTCTGTGCTTGTCTGGTAGGGATCCCATTCCTGTCCTGCATTCGAATCAGCAGCCACTGAAGGTTTGGCTTTCGGGAGTCCGGCCACTGTGTAAGAATGTGTCAGGTCTACAGTAAGATAAAGAGTAAGACTGAGGAGTAGCAATTATAGATAGATAAATTAATAACTTCCGAACGAATCAAGATATCGTCATGAAATAAACTGCGTTTAAAAACAAAAACATTCAGAATTTAGTCTGCAAAAGTACATGGTGCTACAATATCGAGAAGATTAACAATAAATAGCCAAAGTTGAACTTTGTCACCAGTGCATATTTTCCTATGCAAAATGATAAATTCCAAGTTTTTCGGATCGATAAAGAATTTTGAATGGCCTATTATACTATAAAAAGTTATTTCACGTTTAATTTTTAACTTAAACAGAATTTACAAAAAAAGGAAAATTATTTTCTTATTTTTGGTTTACTGTAAAACATGCATCTATTTCCGATGGATCGTTGGGAATATCCAATAATCTTAACATTTCTGAAGAATAAATACTTTCTAATTCTTTTTTGGATTTCACATGTCTAATAGATGAAATAAATGGATCTGAAGAGGCTGCCAACATGTTGAAAAGATCCTGATTTTGCCTTGTTCGTGATATTTTACAAGTATTCATGTACCTGAATTTCTTGTAATCCTTGTTTCTCGTTTCCTGGGCCTCCTCTGACATCTCTCCAATTGGAAGGCTCTGATGTTCTATTAAAATTTGACAGTGTGCCAAAATTTGATGAAGCGTTTAAGTAAGCTTCTTTTCTGGATACTTTTCAAATAAAAACTCTGCAGTCTTTGAGGCATATTCGCCAAATTTGCGGGTGTTAATTTTGTCCTTGCAGTTTAAAATATTCAAAATTACAGCCAATCTTTGGATAATGCCTTCATCCACTCGTTATTTTTGCTGTAATTTCGTGTTCCTTAAAGAATTTCCGGGATGAGTTTCCATCGTTTGTGTTCCCGTATCCATATTTGGGGCAGTCGACCCTCAGTCCAAGTTTCGCAAAGAATTTGCCTTGAATAATTTTTTTCCTGTGTTTATGTTTCTCTTTGGCTGGCATGCTATCGTCAAAAGATTCTTCCGTTCGCGGGATGGTATATGCAAGTTTTAAAATAAACTCCATACATCTTATTCTTGCATGCAATGGGGAAAAATGCCATATTCAAACATTTCCTCTCCAATTCAGGAATCATCCAAAAAAGGACTGCAATATATATACATTTGCATATACAACCCTTTGGCAAAATAAAAAGCAGGTTAAAAAACTTGGTCAAATTCAGGCCAATTATAACGGCCAACCTGCATATGCAATGTTAAAAAAACTTTTGAAAAAGGTAGGTCGAAGTTAAAAAGACTTACCTGCAAATGGATTAATAGCTAACTACATAATTTAGGTAGCGAAAACTTAAAAATGGTTAAATTATTGAGTGTACCTGAGTATAAAGTTTCATTAGTACATTAGTACCTGATTTTTTTTTTGTTTTTCAACTTTGACCTGAATTTAAAAAAGTACATTTTTGCTTTTCCGAAATATTTTGTATACGGGATCTTTGCATATTTCTTTACCTAAATCAAAGGTCCATACGTGCACTTTTGGGTTTTGTGGCTTCTACATCGATAACAGTGACGCTACCTCGCACGAAAAACGTCAAAATTTGGATTTTGTATGGGAATTTGAGCTGCGACAGCCCATTTTGGTCGTTTTTCTTGCGAGGTAGCGTCACTGTTATCGATGTAGAAGCCACAAAACCCAAAAGTGCACGTATGGACCTTTGATTTAGGTAAAGAAATATGCAAAGATCCCGTATACAAAATATTTTGGAAAAGCAAAAATGTAGTTTTTTTTTAATTCAAGACAAAGTTGAAAAAGTAGGTTTTTCTCTAGAACTGTCTGCAGTTTTTCATACCAAAAACAAAATGATACCTCACACAGTTCAATTTTTATTCTACCTGATAGATGCAGTATGTCAATAAAAGTTGAATAAATTGTTGCACGCGGAAATAATTTTCAACTTTTATTGCTCATATCTCCTAAACTAAAAGTCCGATTCTTTTTAAACTTTATTTTTGAAAGCTTTGGAAAATACTCTATTGAATTCGCGTATTGGATTTATCCAAAGCGTTCAAAAAATGCATTGACTTTTGCCACCTCTTTGCGGCTGAGGCCCCACTGTGCGTCGGACTGAACTAAGTCTGCTGCAGGTAAGCGATGAAAGCGAACTCAATTAACGGTCCGGATTCGTCAGATTCGAATCACCCGAATCACTGAAAACCCGAATCCGAGCACTGCGAATCAATATCAGCATGCTTCGTTCGCATGTCTCTGAACTGATTCTGAAAATACTTCGGATTTCGTGCGCCCTTCGCATAGCCGGTAATTTTTTCACTGAAAAAAATGTTGTACGACAATTGTGCTTTTATTTGGCACAACAAATTCTTTTGCTGAATCTGACAGATTTTTTCAGTGTAAGGCAAGTTAAATGTACGCACACACACAACCAAAGATTTTCAGGACGAGGACAAAGCAAAAAACTAACAAATTTGTGTATTGCTTTCTCGTTCTCTCTACCAGAAAATCAAGTGGAGAGTAAAATAGAGAAAAAACCGAACTGTTCGGATCTGACATCCCTGCGAATCGATTCGGTTGCCCGTTAATGCAGGGCTCTAATATGTACTATCAAAGACTATACAATAGCATGAGGAGCGAATGCTCGTTCAATTTTTATTTGACGCTTCATGGTATCGACGCGCCGAGTTTTTCTTCCATTCTCCTTAATGTTAGCCTTTGCTCTGCTTTCGCCTTCGTCAATGCCTTGGCCCGCGGCGGGTCAAGCGACATAATACACCGTCTGACGACGGGAATAGGTCCAGGGCCCCGATTTTCAACCTACTTCTTATAGTTAATTGTGTTAAATACAATAGTGAGAGTGGATAAATCTTAGTTTTCAGTTCCGTTATACCTCTTGCTTTTGTTTTTAGTCAAACTCTTAGCTCTCCCTTTCTGGACCGAGCAAGGATTCCTTTTAAGCTTCTTTTTGTTCTGTTTTCTAAATTTCGTTAAATATTTACAACCAGCACTACTATTTCTATTTCTATGGATATGTGAATACTGGAAGTGTCTCAAAAACAGTCCTGAAAGTTGTGAGGTGCGGCACTACTATTTCAATGTCCGCATCTGTATGTATGTAGTCTGATGATTATATCTTTATCTTAACTTATAGAATATATTTAACAGGGGGTTGTGTTAGGACATGGACAATACTGATCGTTTATCTCCATTTCGCTGTCACTTGTCTTGTCATTAGAAACAGACATAATGGTGACGGGGAAACAAGAGAGCAAGAGAGAAAGAGAGAGCGCGTTTTGTTGTTTTGTTACCCGATCAAATCCAAATCTGGTAGATATGTTCATTCTCTTGCTTTTCGGTTTTCTCGTATTTTCAAACATTGCGAAATCCCAAAGCAAACATCGTTTCTAGCTGTAGCGAATAGTGTAATTGTAGATAGTCTATGAAAGATTTAAGGTTCTTGTGGTCAGAATTACTGAATGGATGGGGCCTTTGGAATCTCTCTGTGCCAGGAGCCAAAAGTCTAACGGCCAAAGAGGTAAAGATCGAACGGGTTGTAGGCCAATTGCCTGCCTTTCCCGTATGTACGTGTAGGGTAAGGAGGCTACTTTGGCCTACGATGCATCCGCACCCCATCTATTTCGTCCAGACGCTTCCGCAGAGCATGTTGAGCAGCAGACAGCGGCACAACAGACGGCCGTCCGTGAATCCGGGTCTCTGGGCTCTTGGGAATTGCGTCAAGGCCCACATGATTCCACATTTTCGGATTGACGAGAATTGGTGCGGTGCTTCCAGCCAGCGAGTCAAGGGCGCGGTTCAGTGGCACGGGCCGCCGTTTGTCCTCCGCTCGTGCCACCCAACGCTGCCAAGCCAGCTTTGACTGACGGCACCGCTCTTCAGCTATTTTCTGGAGCTCGGCTTCCTCACGCTGCTTGACCGAACGCTGTCGCTCTTTTTCCCTCAGCTTCTTGAGATCCCACTGCTCTACCCGTCGTTGCACTTCTTCCGGCGTACGGGACGGCTTGCGCCCGGCCCCTCTCACCAACGTTCTGTCTCGAAGTGCGCTCTTTACCTGGATGAATGGCATGTGCGCCGATGTAGGCTTCTTGATCGAGGTCATCGGCTTGGAAGGAACGCCCGCACATGGGTCGTCGCTCCCGAATGCAGATTTGATACAGGGAATTCGAGCAGCCAGATGACGCTGCTGCTTAGATGCCAGCCAGTCTGAGTAACACTTGTCGGACATCTGCTTGCGAACTCTCTCGGCCACTGTTAAGCGGTGTGCTTCGCGTCGTTGGTGACGTTGTTGCTGGTAAGCCTCTTTTCTGTTATAAAAATGGTGGGGTAAAAATCGTAAAAGGGTTAAAGAAAGGGTCGTTTTAATTTTCAAATTTAGTGATTGTATCAAATGTTTGTGGCCGGTACTCAAAAGGTGGGGGTGGGGTGGGAAAGCCGTCGGCAACCTCCACTTTCGTGCTCAAATATTAACAAATGTTTTTCTTTTTTACTGTTTACATTCGTTCGCTATTATTTTTAATTCCGCTACATCTGTGACTCCGTTTTTTCCCTCACACGAAAACGCTATTCCATCTTTCCATTATTGCGTTATCTTTCATTACCACTCATTTGGCAAAATGTTAAATCAAATACATAATGAAAATATCAAAACCAGAAATGAGGTTACAGCTTATGTTACAATGGGTTAGAGTTTGTTGTTTTACCCACTGTTGGACGGAATGGAAATAGCTCATAGTATTAACTACATATTTATGATAACTGATATCACAATGTATTGATTACACTACTCGACAAAATCGACCTTTTTTCTTCAAGGGTCGAAACCGACTTTTTCTGAGGGATATAGGGCTTTAGCATTTTTTAAAGAATTATGGTTTTTTTCTATGGCAGAACTTTTTTTTGAAGAATTTTTGAAGTCTGGTATTTTTTCGTAAAGCTTTTTTCAGAGGTAGCGCATCTTTCACATAACTTAAGTATCTTACGTGTGGTGGCAAAGAACTTTGCTATTCTGAAAAGATAATTCAAACAGCTAGAACATAAAACCAAATACTTTGTGATTTCAGCTTACCGTCTGGGAAAAATAAAGCATTCAAATGCAAAAATGAATATTTTTTTGCAGTATTTTTTGACCCTAAAAACTCAGGAAAAGTCGAAAAAAAAGTAAGCCCTGTGTTCTCTAACTTTTTGTGTATATGTGCATTAATTAGGAGTCGTTTAAGGTCATTAAATCTATCATTAAAATCTATGAAGAAACTTGGAGCTAAAATTCGTTTTTCGACTTTTACTTCGCCCTCAAGCTCCCTTTATATTTAAAAATTATGTTGAATGAATATACAAAAAAAAAATTGATTTTTCACGAATTCTATTAACTAAAATTCGTCCTCCTTCGCTTCACCTTCTACAGGAATTCCTTTCTGATAATTTTATTGGGTGATTTTTAGTGTGGATCTGACGGTAAATTTCCGATAAACGGGCTCAAGTTACATGGGTTATAAAATGTCTCTTTCGCGTTTTTTATCGCTAAACTCGGCCAAAATGTTTGATTTTTTGTCTGACCACTACGTTATGTTAAAAGATAAAACATGCCCAGAATATGAAAGTGCGTGCACCTTTTGCATTGATGATACTTCATCGCCACAGTCCTGATGTCTTACCCTTATTCAATGACAAAGAAGGAATGTCGCGCAATTAAACAACTATAACTAGACAGAGGATGGTGAGGCGCAGCTAAAAGGTTAATTTCGAAAACCGCAAAACAGACATTTACCTACCTATGCACTTGCCATAATAAAAACGAGAAGGAACGTGTGAGTCGCTTCTGGACGCGACTCTACTTTTATACCCGTACTCAGTCAGTATATAAATTTATGAGCTTATGATTGAAATTTAAAAAAAAATTTTAATTTTACATTTTACATTTTTTTGCTACATTTGTCAACTACATCACCATGTAAAATGTAGATAATACATCTAGAACAAATATTCTACATATACCATTTAGATTCTACATCTCCTCCGCTAGGGGTTGCTCGCGCATTGCACAGGGCAGAGTGTGTGCGAGCGAGACAGAGAATGAATAGCGTCAGCAGCGCCAGAGGAGGTGGGGGAAGCAACTGAAAATTAATTTCTTTATTCTGGCTATAATAATGATCCGATCTGGTTTAGATTCGGCAATCTGATAGATATGGTCATTCTCTACGATACTGCGCTTTTAGTTTTATCGTATCTTCAAAATTGTGGCTGCCACAGATTTTCGTCCTTTGTGAAGGCGGAAGGGGCGGGGCGAAATTTTGAAATACACTTGTAACAGTGTGATATCACATGAGTCTGGAAAAAAATTTCGTTGCTCTAGCTTTTATAGTCTCTGAGAACGAGGCGCTCATGGGGACGGACAGACGCAGACGGACGACAGACAGACATGGCTCTATCGACTCGTCTATTGATACTGATCAAGAATATATATACTTTATGGGGTCGGAAAATTTTCCTTCTCTGCGTTACACACATCCACTTTTACCACAAATACAGTATACCCCTTAACTCTTTTGAGTACGGGTATAAAAATAAATCTTTAGACGAAACTTAAACTTCAATATCAAAAATCAAATAAAAAGGGTTCAAATTTTGACATTTTCTTCAAAAACATACATGGTACGTATACATGCATACATTTTGTATGGGCAAAAATGAAACGTTGCACAGTGGGGCCTCAGCCGAAAAGAGGTGGCAAAAGTCAATGCATTTTTTGAACGCTTTGGATATATCCAATACACGAAGCTTTCAAATATAAAGTTTAAAAAGAATCGGACTTTTAGTTTAGGAGATATGAACAATCAAAGTTGAAAATTATTTCCGCGTGCAACAATTTATTCAACTTTTATTGACATACTGCATCTTTCAGGTAGAATAAAAATTGAACTGTGTGAGGTATCATTTTGTTTTTGGTATCATTTACTAGGTGTATTCATTTTTATCAATATTCAATGAAAACCTGCTTTGTTGCACAGACAGTTCTAGAGAAAAACGTACATACGTAAACAAAAAAAATAATCAGGTACTAATGTACTAATGAAACTATATACTCAGGTACACTCAATAATTTAACCATTTTTGAGTTTTCGCTATCTAAATTATGTTGTTAGCTATTAATCCATTTGAAGGTAGGTTTTTTTAACTTCGACCTACCTTTTTCAAAAGTTTTTTAGCATTGCATATGCAGGATGGCCGTTATATTTGACCTGAATTTGACCAAAATTTTAACCTGCTTTTTATTTTGCCAAATGTTGGTATATGCGTATGTATATATATTGCAGTCATTTTTTGGATGATTCCTGAATTGAAGAGGAAATTTTGAATATGGCATTTCCCCATTGCATGCAAGAATAAGATGTATGGAGTTTATTTTAAAACTTGCATATACCATCCCGCGAATGGAAGAATCTTTTGACAATAGCATGCCAGCCAAAGAGAAACATAAACACAGGAAAAAATGATTCAAGACGAATTCTTTGCGAAACTTGGACTGAGGGTCGACTGCCCCAAATATGGATACGGGAACACAAACGATGGAAACTCATCCCGGAAATTCTTTAAGGAACACGAAATTACAGCAAAAATAACGAGTGGATGAAGGCATTATCCAAAGATTGGCTGTAATTTTGAATATTTTAATTCCAATTGAGAGATGTCAGAGGAGGCCCAGGAAACGAGAAACAAGGATTACAAGAAATTCAGGTACATGAATACTTGTAAAATATCACGAACAAGGCAAAATCAGGATCTTTTCAACATGTTGGCAGCCTCTTCAGATCCATTTATTTCATCTATTAGACATGTGAAATCCAAAAAAGAATTAGAAAGTATTTATTCTTCAGAAATGTTAAGATTATTGGATATTCCCAACGATCCATCGGAAATAGATGCATGTTTTATAGTAAACCAAAAATAAGAACAATAAAAAAAATTTTTGTTTTCCTTTTTTTGTAAATTCTGTTTAAGTTAAAAATTAAACGTGAAATAACTTTTTATAATATAATAGGCCATTAAAAATTCTTTATCGATCCGAAAAACTTGGAATTTATCATTTTGCATAGGAAAATATGCACTGGTAACAAAGTTCAACTTTGGCTATTTATTGTTAATCTTCTCGATATTGTAGCACCATGTACTTTTGAAGACAAAATTCTGAAAGTTTTTTCTTTTAAACGCAATTTATTTCATGAAGATAACTTGATTCGTTCGGAAGTTATTAATTTAGCAAGCTGAAATGGCCAAAGGCCCCACTGTGCGTTGAAACTCCATTAAAAAAGAACCATGTCCTACTGCCAAATACTTTCTGCACGTAAATTCTTAACTGATCGCGGTCCATTATCAATTTCTTTTCGTCAATGCCTTCAGAAGCGCCGAGCCGAGCCAAAATGCAAAAACAGCTACATTGCTTGTACATGATTCAGCACATTGATGCTCGAGTCTCAGCGTAGCATATGTTTCATTTTGTTGTTGTATTTTGGCTTTCAAAATACGCCGCCTGGGCGCTGGTCGAAGCATTGACAAAGCGAGTAGCCAAGAAGAGGCGAAGGATAGTCTTAAAGAAAATTTAAGTAAGGGAGAGGGCGCTGTTGGAAAAAGGGTCGCTTGTGATAACCCGCCCCCTCCCACACCACCATCCCGCCCCCCAAGGCAATTAAAAGGGAATTTGGTCCTGATGCCATATCTTGGTAATTGTATAGAGCTATAATCTTTGTTTTTACCTAAGTATTACCGGGTCCTAGACTTACCTTTTCAACGTTAGCCAATCCTCATAGGTCCTGGCCTGGAGTCCTGGAGTCATGACGTCGCAGGCCATTTCGAAACTGCTCGCTCTCTCGCCAGCGCCCGCGATTCTATTGTGGTTCCTGTAGCGATGCGGCTCATGTACATCCCAAAAGAAATGGTTCCCGTTTCTGTACCAAATCCCAGCGACATCTCCCGCTCCGCTGCGGGGGACGATGCTACATAATCATAATGGTCGGCACCCGCATCTGTCTGGGAGAGGCCGCTCTGGTCGGCTTGGTGATTAATAATGGTACTGGGCTCGACCTCCAGGGTCCACTGGTCGGAGAAACGGTTTGAGCGGCGCGGCTCATTGACCACCCGGGGGGTCTCAGCTCGTCGGGGACTAGTGACTGCCTGGCGCAGACCCTCTTCACTGGAAATTATTCTCTCGGAGTTCTGGTACCGAGGGCTTCGGAGCTGTAGCCTGAACACACTATAACTGGGTTTTTCAGAAGCCCACGGGGGGGGCGAAGAAGATGGAGCTCGGCTGCAAATGTTGGATTTAAGCTCGTCCATTCGCTGATCCATAATGGGGTAAACCTCCTGGTAAAGTCCTGGACTGAGGTAGCTGTAACCGATAATTGATAAGTGCTGTGATCTGCGACATGCTAATTGTTGAGGGACTTACCCCAAGCTATGTGCGCTTCCTATATTAACGTATTTCACTGGCATCGCGGATTCTCTTCCCAGCTCAACGGGGACTACCGTAGATGCCGTTGAAGTCGGGTCATTCGTATCCACGTTGCCGGCGATGCCGATACCCCCGAGATGGCTGTACTCACTTTCGGGATAGCGACAGCTCTCCGTCAGTTGGTGGTCACTGCCGAAATTCATGATGAAACTTGAATTTCTAGAATAAAATTTTGGTCCTGAAAAACAAATTAAAATCCAAATAATAATTTTGTTCTGTTTCCTTACCGATTCTAGATTCACTAGACTGTCATTGCCAGCGGCCTACTGCACGTCTCCTCAAAATATAAAATCGAATTTTTTGTATACTCTTCCAGAACCATTACACTATCAGGGCGGGGAACAGTGTTCGATTCTGCCAATCTGCCATTGCAACAAATAACTCAAAAAAAAAAAAATTTTGTAGTGTTTTTGTAAACAATTTATTCTAATAAAAAAATAAGTAGAGTACAGTGGAGATTATACGTAACCACTCTGACCACTCTTAATTACTTCAATTTGATTTTTCCTTAGAGCAATTAAAGCTTTTTTTTATTTGAAAATTTTGAAGGTACGTTTTGGTAGGTGTCCTTGCCATTAAAGCCACCTCCTTTGGCCGACGTTGAATAGTTCGAGCCAAAATAACATTTGCACAACGTTGTAGCACCTGTGATCTATCTTAAGGATCGTTTTTAAAATATAACGCTCTTTCCTTACCCCTTGGTCAAAGGTGGTATTACAAAATATTAATTAATTACTAATTTTAAAAAGTTGCAATTCTATTTTTTGTTATAAGCTAATAGGAATTAAATTAACTCATTGCAAAAAATTGATTTTTGGTTATTAAAGTCGTTTTTGTATTTTATTTTTTTTTAATTTTTTCTTTTGTTTGGTTAAAATTACGGAAAAAGCGTTACACACGTGGGATTTAAAAATTTTTTTCTTAGTGTATGACTATGAAAGGAAAAAAAATTAGTATGCACTTATTTTTGAAATTGTTTTAGCTAAAAGAAAAAAGAAAATTAGACGAATCGCCTAACATTTGGGAAAACCAGCGACTAGAGAAGTCACAAATGCATGAAATTTCAAGGTGCGTCCTTTTTTCGCTGGGTGTATTTTAGATTTCTGCGGCACTCTCCACCTATCGGCAACCCTAGAGGCAATATGACTTAATATACATTTTATTTTCTAACAATCTTTGGCCCTGAGTTTTTTTTCATCAATTAATTGAGTAAAAACATGGATTCGAATTCATTTAATGTTTTTCCTTGCTCAGTTTCGTTGCGACATATCACGAAAAGCGTGGATCTCGTGTAGCATACAACGGGCAGGCTTTTGGAGCAGATGGTTTACCTGTAGCATACAACGGGTAGGCTTTTGGAGCAGATTTATTTATCTATTTATTTATTGAGGAATTAACAAGTATCTGCTAATACGAGTATAAATGAGTATATGAGATTAAAATTAAAGGAAAAAAGGGATATAAGAGTAAGTAAAAACTAGAGGATTGTAGGTATAGGTATATCTTACTGGCTATAATTTTAAAGGATAATTCAGGGAATAGGGTATGATAAACTTAAGCGTAAAATTCTGAAAGGATCGTGTTGAGCGTAATCTTTCCCATAGAAGGGTAAACGAAACGGACGAAAGATATGGGTAGGTCTAAGTGGAACAGAAAAGTCAAGCTGGCCAAGAAGTGATTCTGAGTCCCAACTGGGAGCCATAACGCCGCACAGTGGGGCCTCAGCCGCAAAGAGGTGGCAAAAGTCAATGCATTTTTTGAACGCTTTGGATAAATCCAATACACGAATTCGATAGAGTATTTTCCAAAGCTTTCAAAAATAAAGTTTAAAAAGAATCGTACTTTTAGTTTAGGAGATATGAGCAATCAAAGTTGAAAATTATTTCCGTGTGCAACAATTTATTCAACTTTTTGTGACATACTGCATCTTTCAGATAGAATAAAAATTGAACTGTGTGAGGTATCATTTTGTTTTTGGTATCATTTACTAGGTGTATTCATTTTTATCAATATTCAATGAAAAACTGCTTCGTTGCACAGACAGTTCAAGAGAAAAACGTACTTTCCAAACCATCTAAATTTTTCTTTGTTTTTCAACTTTGACTTGAATTTAAAAAAAAGTACATTTTTGCTTTTTCGAAATATTTTGTATACGGGATCTTTGCATATTTCTTTACTCAAATCAAAGGTCGATACGTGCAGTCTTGGTTTTTTTGGCTTCTACATCGATAACAGTGACGCTACCTCGCACGAAAAACGGCCAAAAATGGGCTGTCGCAGCTCAAATTCCCATACAAAATCCAAATTTTGACGTTTTTCGTGCGAGGTAGCGTTACTGTTATCGATGTAGAAGCCAAAAAACCCAAGACTGCACGTATCGACCTTTGATTTGAGTAAAGAAATATGCAAAGATCCCGTATACAAAATATTTCGGAAAAGCAAAAATGTACTTTTTTTAAATTCAGGTCAAAGTTGAAAAACAAAAAAAATCAGGTACTAATGTACTAATGAAACTATATACTCAGGTACACTCAATCATTTAACCATTTTTAAGTTTTCGCCATCTAAATTATGTTGTTAGCTATTAATCCATTTGAAGGTAGGTCTTTTTAACTTCGACCTACCTTTTTCAAAAGTTTTTTTAGCATTGCGTATGCAGGATGGCCGTTATATTTGACCTGAATTGGACTAAGTTTTTTAACCTGCTTTTTATTTTGCCAAAGGGTTGTATATGCAAATGTATATATATTGCAGTCCTTTTTTGGATGATTCCTTAATTGAAGAGGAAAATTTGGAATATGGCATTTCCCCATTGCATGCCAGAATAAGATGTATGGAGTTTATTTTAAAACTTGCATATACCATCCCGCGAACGGAAGAATCTTTTGACGATAGCATGCCAGCCAAAGAGAAACATAAACACAGGAAAAAAACGATTCAAGATGAATTCTTTTCGAAACTTGGACTGAGGGTCGACTGCCCCAAATATGGATACAGGAACACAAACGATGGAAACTCATCCCGGAAATTCTTTAAGGAACACGAAATTACAGCAAAAATAACTGGAGTGGATGAAGGCATTATCCAAAGATTGGCTGTAATTTTGAATATTTTAAACTGCAAGGACAAAATTAACACCCGCAAATTTGGCGAATATGCCTCGAAGACTGCAGAGTTGTTATTTGAAAAGTATCCAGAAAAGAAGCTTACTCCAACGCTTCATAAAATTTTCGCACACGGTCAAATTTTAATAGAACATCAGAGCCTTCCAATAGGAGAGATGTCAGACGAGGCCCAGGAAACGAGAAACAAGGATTACAAGAAATTCAGGTACATGAATACTTGTAAAATATCACGAACAAGGCAAAACCAGGATCTTTTCAACATGTTGGCAGCCTCTTCAGATCCATTTATTTCATCTATTAGACATGTGAAATCCAAAAAAGAATTAGAAAGTATTTATTCTTCAGAAATGTTAAGATTATTGGATATTCCTAACGATACATCGGAAATTTATTTATTCCTCAGAAATTTTAAGATTATTGGATATTCCTAACGATACATCGGAAATAGATGCATGTTTTATAGTAACCCAAAAATAAGAACAATTAAAAAATTTGTTTTTTCTTTTTTGTAAATTCTGTTTTAGTTAAAAATTAAATGTAAAATAACTTTTAATAGTGTAATAGGCCATTAAAAATTCTTTATCGATCCGAAAAACTTGGAATTTATCATTTTGCATAGGAAAATATGCACTGGTAACAAAGTTCAACTTTGGCTATTTATTGTAAAGGTGCTAGATATTGTAGCACCATGTTCTTTTGCAGACTAAATTCTGAAAGTTTTTTCTTTTAAGCGCAATTTATTTCATGAAGATATCTTGATTTGTTCGGAAGTTATTAATTTAGCAAGCTGAAATGGCCAAAGGCCCCACTGTGCGCCGTTACAAATTTCGATAGCGCAATGAAGGCAGGTCTAAAAGTTGTAGCCTCGACTGATAAGGGGGCAAGAGTCTATCCGAGTCCCAGTTAAAACTACGTAAGGCAAAAAATTGTTTTAGGACTGATTCGAGAATGGCTTGTTGCTCCTTGTACTGTGGACTCCACACACAAGAACAATATTACAGAATCGGACGAACCAAGGAGACATACAGTGTTTTGGTGACATACGGGTCGTCAAACTCTTTGGACCAACGCTTTATGAATGCTAGAACACCCTTAGCTTTATTTACAGTTGCAGCTATATGGCTATTAAAACACAATCTATGATAGAAAATAACTCCAACTCGTTTTGGTCAAGTTGAAGGCGTGTTTGCAGGTACCAATCAGAGTAGGAGAGATAGATTTTAACATCGTCAGCGTACATTAGTGTAGAAGAGTATGTTATAACTTGAGGAAGGTCATCCACAAATAAAACCAATTAAAGAGAGCTTGTGAATTAGCAGAGAATGGTTCACAGAGTCAAAAGCCTTGCTAAAATCCGTGAAAATTACGTATGTGAAGGGGCACGCAGGTTCTCAAAGAAACCAGAGGGCGACGAGAAAAAAGCACAAAATTCCAGGATGTATTCCAGGGTGTATTTTCAAAGTATATTTTCAATTGTCACACGTGTATGATACAGCAGTTTTTTTTTCTAATAATTACATCCACTCCCCCGCAAGGAGTATAAAAACAAGGTGACGCCGTGACGTTGTAGGCGCTTCGAAACGTTGGGAGTCGAACGCGAACATCCCGTCGCCCTTGCAATATGTTGCAAAATATGGGGAGTCCAGTGTGCCGCGATCAAGACCGGCTCGCGCCCGACAGCGTCCACCCGAAAACGGTGTGCTGGGCGACAGGGAGCCCCTCGGCACTCGGCAGCACTCCATCGCGGATGATGTCCGCGTATACGTCCGCTCCCAGGATGAGAGCCACAGTGTCCGGGCGATGAAACTTGTCGTCGGCCAGCGTAAGGTGAGCGAACTTGCTGCGCACTCGCTCACCGATGGATGCGGAAGGAGTGCGCATAGGAAGCTTCGGGTCCACTCGGAACACGACCTCCAACCGGAAGTCCGGAGACATCGGCGACCGGAGCACTTCTGCACAGGCTTGTTCGTCCCCGATCATGGACGTGCGCAAATGGAACGCCTTGGCGAGCGACGCGGTGATCCCGGACATGGGTCGGCAGGGATCGATCAGCGCCCTAGTCACATGCGTGGTGGTTCCGTTGTCGACGGTGACGCTTGCGGTCGGTAGCACCTAAGGGTTGCGGTGCTGCAGCAGTGTGGTCAGAGTTGGAGCTCGGCTGGAGGACGCGGACGACGCCTTCGAGAGCGGAGTTCGTCGAGCAGTCGTTGCTGCCCGAGTGCGAGATTGACGGGAGGCGGAAGGCGCTGCCGTCGGATGCGGAGCTTCGGGTTCCGCGGTTGCGGCCCGGAGACGAGTTCGGCGGGAGGCAGAGGACGTCGTCTTTGCACGTGACGGTCGGGTCGTAGCTGGTGCAGACGTTGCGGCTGTTTCCGGAGTGTGCAGGAGCGTGTGGTGGTTTCCGCGGCAGTGCCGGCAGTGGTCGCCACTGCGGCAGTCACGTCCAGAGTGTTCGTGGGCAAGACAGTTGGAACAGTACTTGTTCACAAGTACCGCCCGCAAACGCTTTTCAGCGCTCAACCGCAGGAACCGTCCGCACTTCCGTAGAGGATGGACGCCTCGGCAGACTCGGCAGCGGTAGGACATGGTACCTCGGGTAATTCTTCTGTCGTGGGCTTGCTCCTCGGTGCTTCTGCGTTGGGTCTGATGGGGTGCCATGATGAGAATGTGGCTGCGGAAATCGGAAGCTTGGATTAATATCTATGTGCAGGAGAGTTGTATGGACTACTTTTACTTAAGCCTAAGGAGAAGAAGGCGGATTCTTATGGATCGGACCCTACGCGGGAGTAGGTGGACTGGATATCCGATTCCATAGGCAGCAGGACGACCTTAGTAATCGGTCTTTTGATAAGTCCTCGGACCGTGGTAAGGTCTATCACACAGACTTTACCATCGGGACCAGGGTACGTTTTCTGTACCCGTCCGAGACGCCACTCGTGAGAGGGGATGTTATCCTCCTTGATAACAACGAGGTCTCCCACCTCTAGGTCTCTTGTTGGATGCTGCCATTTGGTTCGTTTGTGAAACTCTCGCAGGTACTCCGTCTTCCAGCGCGAACAGAAGTGCTGGTTTAGAGCCTTAAGATGTTGCCAGCGGTTCAGGATGGAGGAGGCGCTCTCTTTGATTTCGGGTTCCGCCACGGAGAGTAGCGGCCCGCCGATCAGGAAGTGACCCGGGCTTAGGGCCAGGGGGTCATTTGGATCCTCGGACATGGGAGAGATCGGTCGCGAATTAAGGCAAGCCTCAATTTTGGAGAGTAAGGTGGAGAACTCTTCCAATGTATATTTGGTCGTACACATCGACCGTTGAAACAGAGTTTTGAAACTCTTCACGCCTGCTTCCCACAGAAGACCGCAGAAGTCCGAGTTCGAATGGCCTCGAGAAGGTCTACAGCCAGAGCACGGGACGCGCCGACGAAATTCCTGCCGTTATCAGACTGGACCTCGTGAGGGCATCCTCGTCTCGAGACAAAACGCGCGAAAGCGGCTAGGAAGGTGTCGGTGGATAGGTCCGACGTGGCCTCTAGGTGGATGGCTTTCGTGGTGAAACACACGAACACGCAC
This sequence comes from Drosophila subsilvestris, assembly GCA_035043285.1. NCBI lineage: Eukaryota > Metazoa > Arthropoda > Insecta > Diptera > Drosophilidae > Drosophila > Drosophila subsilvestris. The sequence continues at coordinate 194,273 of JAWNNB010001592.1, read as the reverse complement.
ACATAACCTTTGGTTATGCGGCACGCGCGCCCGGTGAAGCTTTTGACGTCGAAGGGCCCAGCGAAGTCGACTCCGGTGTATGTGAAAGGCCTGGAGAAAGTGACTCTCGCGGCCGGGAGGTCACCCATTAATTGGGTTTGGAGTCGCTTGCGATGGACTACGCACACCTTACAGGATTGGATCACCGCCTTCACTACGTGGCGCAGTCGAGGGATCCAGTACGTTGCGCGGAGAAGGCGGATTACCAGTTGGTTCCCACCATGGAGGACGATGTGATGGGTGAAGCGAACCAACAAGCGAACGAGGAGGGATGCGGGGTGCAGTAGGATCGGATGCTTCTCGTTGTAGGACATAGAAGCGGAGGCTTGGACTCGGCCACATGCTCTTATGACACCGTTCTGGTCAATGAATGGATTGAGATTCCGTAGGGAACTCGAGGCAGGGAGAGGACGTTGGGTTGCAAGGCACCGATGCTCGTCCGCATAGTGCATGCCCTGCGTAACGGTGGTAACGGGCTGACTATCGACTCGAATATTGATACTGATCAAGAATATATATATTTTATGGGGTCGGCAAATTTTCCTTATCTGGGTTACACACATCCACTTTTACCACAAATACAGTATACCCCTTAACTCTTTTTGAGTACGGGTATAAAAACAACGAGAAGGAACGTGAGTCGCTTCTAGTCGCGACTCTACTTTTATACCCGTACTCAGTCAGTATATAAATTTAAGAGCTTATGATTAAGATTAAAAAAAAAATTGTAATTTTACATTTTTTGCTACATTTTTTAACTACATCTACATCTAAAATGTAGATTATACATGTAGAACAGATATTCTACATCTACCATTTAGATTCTACATCTCCTAGGGGTTGCTCGCGCATTGCACAGGGCAGAGTGTGTGCGAGCGAAAAAGAGAATGAGTAGCGTCAGCAGCGCCAGAGGAGGTGGGGGAAGCAAGTGAAAATTAATTTCTTTATTCTGGCTATAATAATGATCCGATCTGATTCAGATTCGACAATCTGATAGATATGGTATTTCTCTACGATACTGAGTTTTTAGTTTTATCGTATCTTCAAAATTGTGGATGCCACAGATTTTGAAGATACGGGGCGAAATTTTGAAATACACTTGTAACAGTGTGATATCACATGAGTCTGGAAAAAAAATTTCGTTGCTCTAGCTTTTATAGTCTCTGAGAACGAGGCGCTCATCAAGACGGACAGACGGACGGACAGACAGACATCGCTCTATCGACTCGGCTATTGATACTGATCAAGAATATATATACTTTATGGGGTCGGAAAATTTTCCTTCTCTGCGTTACACACATCCACTTTTACCACAAATACAGTATACCCCTTAAATCCTTTTTAGTACGGGTATACAAATATTTAGCCACGGAAGGTAATATTTTTTGAACTAACTTCTAAGCAATACACATATGAAATTGGATTTTACCTTTGAGAACTGAATGTAGTCCGGCGAGGCATTTTAAACATTTTTTTCCGCAAGTCCCGTCCAGGTTGTACTCCTGGGCTACTTTTTCGTCCAGCACAATTTTGAGGCAATGAATCCTTCTCCAGCAACTTCAGAAATGTTTTGATCTGTAAATGAATAAGTCAAATCGCAAATATATATTTTTTAAATTAAAAATTCTGTATTTTCAGTTACATGGGTTTTCTCGAGCAAAAACAAACGCGCATTCACGCACTCGGTTAACGAGACCACGCGGCTAGAATGTTCTAGAATCTAGATTTTAGACATCTTTTTTCTTGCGAAACCCATGTAACAATTTGATTTAACTAACAACGCGCACTTTAATCACTGTAATCCACTTACCTGAGTTTAAAAACACTGAAAAACCACTTTAAAAGGAATAAAAATGTAAATACATAGACGCGCAACTACAAAACATCAAAGGCACTCGCAAAAAAATATTGCACCAACTAATCGGTTTTTCTCCCTTCATCCCTTTGAGGAGACGAAATGAGCGAGAGTAAAATAAAAATATGAGAGAGAGTTCCCTCTATGGAATCCATAGTTTGGATATCTGCTTCTCTTTCTTACGCGTCCGTTTCGATCTGCAGCAGTTGAAGCTGGACAGAATTTCATGCTGACGTCGACGTCGCTGCTTTTGTTGACGTCGAGCCTGAACAAATTTTTCTATGACAATTTCATGCCGTGACAGCCAGAACTGCAGGGTGCCGATAATACACACATACATATGTACATATGTATGTATGTACATGCATGCATGTATGCTGACTGGCTTGTGCCGTTTCTTTTCTTTTTCTTTCATTCGAATGATATTCCACATTGATTGATATTTACATATGTATAAAACAGGGCTCGGCACACACACTCTGACACGTTTTTTTCGTGCGCTTGTGTGAGTAAAAAAACCCGAAGAGGCCTGCGGCTGCACTGCAACAAACGATTTGTAGCAAAAGTTTCAGTGGTAAAAAGTCTTTCGTTATGTATAGAGATCTGAGGATTCCATAAGTTTTTCCGACTGATTTATTTATGTGGTCATTCCATGTCAACGTTTGATTAAATGTAAACCCCAAATTATTGACCCATTTTACATATTCTAAAGCAGGGCTCGGCACACACACTCTGACATGTTTTTTTAATGCGCTTGTGTGAGTAAAAAAAACCCGAAGAGGCCTGCCGCAGCTGCGGCTGCACTGCAAAAAACGATTTGTAGCAAAAGTTGAACTGTTGCGGGTGAAAGAAAAGTTGAAATTAAATTAAAAAAAATGTTACGTATTAAAATTTAATTCCTTTTAAAACTGGAGAAAAATTCTAGGCGCGCATTAATTGTTTTCCCATTTTACGTTGAACATTTTTTTGCTCAGTGTAAAATCAAAAGGCTGCGTAGCGTGGTCTTGCATTGTCGACGGCTAAACACAACTGATCTCCTTTTTGTTCTCGCTTTGGGTATCAAGCTCGACCGCAAGAGCCGAAGTCGCATTGCCGAAGCCACACGAAGGCTCGCTGCCTTTTCATACTGTACGTGTGCCGGCAGCGACGCACAGTGGGGCCTCAGCCGCAAAGAGGTGGCAAAAGTCAATGCATTTTTTGAACGCTTTGGATAAATCCAATACGCGAATTCAATAGAGTATTTTCCAAAGCTTTCAAAAATAAAGTTTAAAAAGGATCGGACTTTTAGTTTAGGAGATATGAGCAATCAAGGTTGAAACTTATTTCCGCGTGCAACAATTTATTCAACTTTTATTGACATACTGCATCTTTCAGGTAGAATAAAAATTGAACTGTGTGAGGTATCATTTTGTTTTTGGTATGAAAAACTGCTTTGTTGCACAGACAGTTCTAGAGAAAAACGTACTTTCCAAAGCATCTTAATGTACTAATGAAACTATATACTCAGGTACACTCAATAATTTAACCTACCTTTTTCAAAAGTTTTTTTGGCATTGCATATGCAGGTTGGCCGTTATAATTGACCTGAATTTGACTAAGTTTTTTAACCTGCTTTTTATTTTGGCAAAGGGTGGTATATGCATATGTATATATATTGCAGTCCTTTTTTGTATATGTCCATAGTTCTATTTTGACTTTTAAACCATTAAGCTGTGTATAAACAGTGAAAATGGCGATGAAAAATATAAAACTGTTTGAGATATTTAGATGTTCAAACAACTTCAACGAATTTAACGAAGCTGTTCTCGTTGAATTAAATGTAGAATCGGACAACCCAGAGAAGCATACAAGTATAATACATAATATTAATCTTGTATATGCTAGAATTGACGCTAAATGGAAGATCTCACATCGTAATACTACAGTGTTCAATAGCAAAAACGAAACCTGGTTAGTTGGAAAGCAGATGCTAGATGATGGACCCTCCACGTCCACAGGACGATGCTCAGAAAGACCAATTAAAACCCTGGAAGACTGTTCAGCTTATCCAAGAAAGAGAAAACTTTCAGATGCAACATGTCATATACATAGCTACGGATCACTTATCGGAGGCGCTGTCAATGAAATATATGAACGACAAGGAAAACAAGAGGTCACATATCACAAAAGCTGTTTCGAAGGCAAGCCCCATTAGACTTAAAAGGATAAACAAGAGCATCGTCACTCCGCCAAATTCACAACCAAGGCCGTTGAAGAAGCTTTGGCATTTTTTATGGATTTGGGAATGTCTAAGGACAAATATTCTGTTGAAAATTACCATTGCTATCAATGCACGCATGTATTGACACACATATGTATATTTACATGTATGAGTGAGAGACGTATCGAAGCAACGTTTTCTCATCTCCTCTTTATTTTTGTTTTCTTATTTGGTTACCATCTGCCTGCGAGCAGAACCTCTCATCAGTCACAAATAAACATTGCATATGAACGAACGCAGCGGCTACTTTTTTTATATTAAAATAAAAATTTCCACGGCATTGGTCAAACTCTGTTCAACAGGTTATGGGCCCAAGATCGGATATTTAAATCGGAATATAAACTAATTGTTTTAGTTAGGAACTAATAACATCGGTGTGACTCAGAAAGAAAACGATAATCAGCTATGAGCGGAATTTATCAAATTGACAAATTGGAGGAGGGAAACTATGACTCCTGGTCCATTCAAATGCGGTCAGTGTTGGTGCACGCGGAGTTGTGGAGTGTGGCATCTGGTGAAGCATCTGGTGACGCCACAGGATCGAATGTTCCCGAAGGTGCAAGGGCCAAGGATGAGAAGGCACTGGCAATGATCACGCTATGTGTGAAAACCTCACAATTGGGATACATCAAGAACTGCAAAACGTCGGCTGAGGCATGGAAGAAATTAAAAGATGTCCATCAACCAAGTGGACCAGTACGAAAGGTTCAACTGTACAAGAAATTGCTAAGCAAGCGCATGGACCAGAGGCAAAGCATTTCAAGCTACATAAACGAATTCGTGGATATTCTCGATGGCCTTGGGTCGGTAGGAATCGACCTAAATGATGAACTGCGCACCATTGTTTTGTTGTCGAGCCTTCCAGAACATTATGAAAATTTTGTAGTCGCCATAGAGACGCGCGACAGTCTGCCATCTTTTGACGTTCTATGTATAAAACTGAAAGAAGAAGGCGAGAGAAAAGGGAATGCAGAAGAACAAAAGGAATGCGCAAAAGCATTTACTGCGACTCAGAAGCCGGCCGCGCAGAGAGCGCAAAAGAAGAGAAACAAAACCATTATATGTTTCAAGTGTGGTGAGCACGGGCATATGAAGGCTCAGTGTAAGAAAGAGAGCTCATACGAAGGAAAATCAGCAAAAGGAGAGAACAAGCAGTGCAGCCTATTAAATGCGATGGACGCAGATAATTTGAAAAGCAGTATGTGGTGTTTGGACAGTGGTGCGACAAGCCACATGTGCTGTGATAAGCAGTTGTTCACAAAGCTAGAGAAACACACAGAAATGATTGGTCTGGCTGACTCCGGTTTTTTAAAAGCTGAAGGGAAAGGAGAGATTCAGCTGAAGACAGAGATATGTACGCTGTTGTTAAAAAATGTTCTCTATGTTCCCAAAATGAATGGAAATTTCTTCTCCGTGAGCAGCGCGGTAAAAAATAAATGTTTTGTTACTTTTGGGCAAGAATATGCGAAAGTAGTCCAAGACGGTGATTGCATTATAAAGGCAAACAAAGTTGGAAACCTATATATGCTTCAAGGAACACAAAACAGATGTTTTGCTGCGATTAAAGCTGATGATGTCTTGTGGCATGAAAGGTATGGTCATTTGAATATCAGCAGTATGAAAGACTTACAAAGCAAAGAAATGGTGCGTGGCATTGAAAATATGGTTTTCCCAGAAAGTATGAATTGTAAAGTATGCATGCTCAGCAAGATTCATGCGCAGCCATTTCCTGTTGCATCCAGCAATAGAGCCCAAGACATTTTGGAATTAATTCATGCAGATGTGTGCGGGCCATTTGGCACACAATCACTTGCTGGATCGAAGTACTTTCTAAGCTTCATCGATGACAAATCAAGGCGTATATTTGTGTATTTTCTACGGCGGAAGGATGAAGTTTTTAAAAAGTTTGTCGAGTTCAAAACACTGGTTGAACGGCAAACGGGAAAAAACCTTAAATGTATCCGGAGCGACAATGGCGGTGAATTTGTGAACAAATCGTTTGATGAGTTTTTGAAGAACCATGGAATCAAAAGGCAGCTGACACTTGCATACACTCCTCAACAAAACGGCGTTGCTGAGAGAGCAAACCGCACCCTGGTAGAGATGTCGAGATGTATGCTGGTCCAGTCAGGATTAGGCGAATCCTTGTGGGCTGAGGCAGTCAACGCAGCCGTATATATCGATCGGTCACCAACCAGTGCGCTGACCAGTATGACGCCTATGGAAGCGTGGACTGGTAAGAAACCTTTTGTTGGTCATCTAAAAGTTTTTGGCTCCGTTGCAGTTGCTTTGGACAAGGGTCCAAGGAAGAGTAAGCTTCAACCAAAAGGCAAAGAATATCGCATGATTGGATATTCGGTAGCAGCTAAAGGCTATCGATTGTATGATACAGTGTCCCATCAGGTGATCGAGAGGCGAGATGTCCTCTTTAACGAGCTCCAAGGCGACAGGGATGCAGTCGCAATCGAGTTTCCGATGGCTGAAGTTACCATGCAGTCGGAAGGTACTGATGGCAATGCTGGTGAGGGTGACAGCGACGACCCTGATGAGGATGACAGCAGCGATGGAGGAAGCAATGCCGACGACAATACCAGTAGCAGCGATTCTAACGCCTACGAGAGTGCAACTGAAAAAGTAGAATCAGTTGAGACGGTTCCTCGTGTTGGCCCTGGCAGACCAAGGCTGATTAGAACCGGAAAACCTGGCCGCCCGAGAAAGGAGTACAACATCCTTGGTTCTCTGGTTGCCAGTAACGTGAAGATTCCATTATCCTATGAGAGCGATTCAACGCGAATATGATTCGCTAATAGCGAACCAGACATGGCAGTTGGCAGACCTACCAACAGAACATCGGGCAGTTGGATGCAAATGGGTGTATAGCCTGAAACGCGATAAAGATGGCCAGATTGAGCGTTTCAAAGCACGGTTGGTAGCAAAAGGTTGCTCCCAGCAGTATGGCATAAACTATGCCGAAACATTTTCACCAGATTGCAGACTGGAAAGCGTGCGATTTATTCTTGCGCTAGCTGCAGAATTAAAATTGTTTGTCAACCAAATGGATGTATGCACGGCATACCTTAACAGTGACCTGAGCGATACGGTGTACATGAAGCAACCACAAGGATACATTGACCGATCTAATCCAGCTAAGGCTTTGTTGCTTAAAAAGGCAATATATGGATTGAAGCAATCAGGAAGGGAATGGAATGCTAAACTAAATGGCGTCCTTACTAAATTGGGATTTGTTGCGTGCGATAATGAGCCTTGTCTCTACCAGCAGACAGGGAAAGGTAACTTATCGTTAATCCTGGTATATGTGGACGATTTACTTATAGCATGCCAATCCAAAGAAGACTTGCTCAGTATTAAATCGGCTATTTCCAATTCGTTCGAATGCGTTGACAAAGGCGTTCCACAGCTGTTTTTGAGCATGGAGGTGCATCGTGAAGGTGAGCTTGGGCCTATCACCATAGGCCATTCGCAATATATCAAGGAACTATTGCAAGCTCACGGCATGGAGAAATGTAGACCAGTGGCTACTCCATTGGATGCTGGTTTCCAGGTAGATTGTACAGATGGGCAGTGTCAAAGAGTTGATCCTGTCAAGTATCAATCCATGATTGGTGAGCTGATGTGGCTGGCACTCACAACCAGACCAGACATCTTGCATTCAGTTGCAAAGTTGGCTCAGAGAAATCAAGATCCGCACGCTGAGCATTTGGCTGCCGTAAAACACGTTCTAAGGTACCTGGGAGCAACGGTCAACTTCAAATTACACTACAATGAGTGTCATCAGCCCCTGACTGGATATGTGGATGCGGATTGGGGCGGAGACCGAACTAACCGGAAGTCCTATACGGGCTACGTTTATTTTTTGGCAGGTGGTCCAATTTCTTGGCGATCCGAGAAACAACGAAGCGTGGCACTTAGCAGCACGGAAGCAGAATACATGGCACTTTCGGCTGCGTGTAAGGAATCCATATTCCTACGGCGATTGATTATCGAAATCGGTTGTGGAGATAAAACTACCTCTACGACCCTCTATGGCGATAATCTGAGCGCACAGGAGCTGGCTAAAAACCCAGTTCATCACTCAAGGACCAAGCATATTGATATAAGATATCATTTCGTTCGTCAGGTTGTAGAAGAAGGTCAAGTTAACTTAAAGTATGCTAGTACAAACGATATGATTGCTGATGTCTTGACCAAGAATCTCCCTAAGAGAAAGCATGTTGAATTTACTAAAATGTTAAGTTTAAATTGAATCAAATGAATTTGTAAGCATGCTCGCATTGAGGAAGGGTGTTGAAAATTACCATTGCTATCAATGCACGCATGTATTGACACACATATGTATATTTACATGTATGAGTGAGAGACGTATCGAAGCAACGTTTTCTCATCTCCTCTTTATTTTTGTTTTCTTATTTGGTTACCATCTGCCTGCGAGCAGAACCTCTCATCAGTCACAAATAAACATTGCATATGAACGAACGCAGCGGCTACTTTTTTTATATTAAAATAAAAATTTCCACGGCATTGGTCAAACTCTGTTCAACATATTCAATATTGCGACATTCCTTGAAGCAGCATAATGTCGACGTTCTGCCAGGATATAAACAAACGCTTCATACGGTTTCATTGGCACACGGTCAAATTTTAATAGAACATCAGAGCCTTCCAATTGGAGAGATGTCAGAGGAGGCCCAGGAAACGAGAAACAAGGATTACAAGAAATTCAGGTACATGAATACTTGTAAAGTATCACGAACATGGCAAAATCAGGATCTTTTCAACATGTTGGCAGCCTCTTCAGATCCATTTATTTCATCTATTAGACATGTGAAATCTAAAAAAGAATTAGAAAGTATTTATTCTTCAGAAATGTTAAGATTATTGGATATTCCTAACGATCCATCGGAAATAGATGCATGTTTTACAGTAAACCAAAAATAAGAACAATTAAAAAACATTTTTTTTGTAAATTCTTTTTAAGCTAAAAATTAAATTTAAAATAACTTTTTATAGTATGATAGGCCATTAAAAATTCTTTATCGATCCGAAAAACTTGGAATTTATCATTTTGCATAGGAAAATATGCACTGGTAACAAAGATCAACTTTGGCTATTTATTGTAAAGCTTCTAGATATTGTAGCACCCTGTTCTTTTGCAGACTAAATTCTGAAAGTTTTTCCTTTTAAGCGCAATCTATTTCATGAAGATATCTTGATTCGTTCGGAAGTTATTAATTTAGCAAGCTGAAATGGCCAAAGGCCCCACTGTGCGTGGCAGCGCCTTTTCCTATGTTTTTAAGACAGGGCCGTGCCGAGCCCTGGTATAAAAGGTCGTTTAAAATAAAAAATCGGCGATCGCAACCTACGAAATCGTTATTCTATTTAATTTAAATATTTCGCGACCACATCTGGAATGGGTGTGGGTGTGGGTATGGGTATGGGCCCAGCAAGAAATTGGAAGAGCGTTTTTAGATAAATCACCTTGAGGAGTCTTTTCCGAGTCACCTCACTGATTAAAAAGGGATTGGTGATCAAAAGGAGACTCGAAAATGACTCGCGCATATGCTTACAATGCGATCGAAAATTGATCGTCTTGAGAAGTCTTTTTCGAGTCATTGAAATGATTAAAATGTAAAGCAATCCAAAATCGATCATCCAGGTGATAGAAATGTGATTTTTAGCGTTTTGCTTTGTACAAATCGTTGCAAATCGGCATCTCTTATCTCGCTCATTTTTTTCAACCGGTAATTCTGTGTGAAAACTTTAAGCTCTTGCTCTAAACCAGGGCTCGGCACACACACTCTGACATGTTTTTTTAGTGCGCTTGTGTGAGTAAAAGAACCCGAAGAGGCCTGCCGCAGCTGCGGCTGCACTGCAAGAAACGATTTGTAGCAAAAGTTGAACTGTTGGGGGTGAAAGAAAAGTTGAAATTAAATAAAATAAAAATGTTACGTATTGAAATTTAATTCCTTTTAAAACTGGAGAAAAATTCTAGGCGCGCATTAATTGTTTTCCCATATTAAGTTGAACATGTTTTTGCCCAGTGTAAAATCAAAAAGCTGCGTAGCGTGGTCTTGCAGTGTCGACGGCTAAACACAACTGATCTCATTGTTGTTCTCGCTTTGGGTATCAAGCTCGACCGCAAGAGTCGAAGTCGCATTGCCGAAGACACACGAAGGCTCGCTGCCTTTTCATACTGTAGGTGTGCCAGCAGCGACGTGGCAGCGCCTTTTCCTATGTTTTTAAGATAGGGCCGTGCCGAGCCCTGCTCTAAACCTATATGTACCTTTTTGTTCTTTGGTTTCACTTTATCAGTTGAGTGTAGTGAAGTGAGTTGAAAAATTAACTTAAATTAAATGAATAAATATTCATAAAACCAAAGAAAACGAGAAGGAACGTGAGTCGCTTCTAGTCGCGACTCTACTTTTATACCCGTACTCAGTCAGTATATAAATTTATGAGCATATGATTGGAATTTTAAAAAAATTTTTAATTTTACATTTTACATTTTTTTGCTACATTTGTTAACTACATCTACATGTAAAATGTAGATAATACATCTAGAACAAATATTCTACATCTACCATTTAGATTCTACATCTCATCCGCTAGGGGTTGCTCGCGCATTGCACAGAGCAGAGTGTGTGCGAGCGAGACAGAGAATGAATAGCGTCAGAAGCGCCAGAGGAGGTGGGGGAAGCAACTGAAAATTAATTTCTTTATTCTGGCTATAATAATGATCCGATCTGGTTCAGATTCGGCAATCTGATAGATATGGTCATTCTCTACGATACTGAGTTTTATCGTATCTTCAAAATTGTGGCTGCCACAGATTTTCGTCCTTTGTGAAGGCGGAGGGGGCGTGGCACAATTTGGAAAGAAACTTGATTCAGTGTGATATCACATGAGTCTGGAAACAAAATTTGGTTACTCTAGCTTTTATAGTCTCTGAGAACGAGGCGTCAAACAAGACGGACAGACGGACGGACAGACAGACAGACATGGCTCTATCGACTCGGCTATTGATACTGATCAAGAATATATATACTTTATGGGGTCGGAAAATTTTCCTTCTCTGCGTTACACACATCCACTTTTACCACAAATACAGTATACCCCTTAACTCTTTTTGAGTACGGGTATAACAAAAGAAAATAATGTCAGCCCAACAAATAAGAAGATTGGCAAAAAAACAAGCCAAATTATTGTTCGCCAAAGACAATGCATTATCGGGTACAACGAAAAGAGCGCAAGAGCACGTGACGCAGAACGACGTAGAGCCAATAATTGGTAATTATTTATGTAATAACACCACAAGTGACTGCTGTTCTTCCGATAGTGATAGGGTAAGTGAAGAAGAAAGTTTATCCGAAAAAATTTCGAAATGGGCTTCCCAATTTGGAGTTAGCTTTGCTGCCATCAACTTTTTTCAAATACAGAAAAATAAATAAAATTTCCAATTACATTATTCTTTTATTTTGGGTTACATATGAGCAGAAATATGACACCAAAGCGATCGAAAATCGATTGCAATAAGACTCGAATATGAGTCTCTTATGACTCCAAAACGATCGAAATTCGACTGACTCGAATAAAAGTCAATTGTAAAAGACTCTTCTGGAAGAGTCGCGGCTAGCATACCATTTCCTCCCGCCAAGGGAATCATTTATGATCAGAAAACGAGCGCATTTATGCTCATTTTGATCAGCAAGGAGACTCGAATAAGACTCTTTTTTGATCAGAAATTTCATAAAATGCTTGCTGGATCCTTTCTGTAAAACGATTGAGACAAGTCGATGCAGTATAACTAAACAATACAATTAATTTATAAAAGATAAAACGGACGTTTTTTCTAATAAATAGTAAACAAGTTTTTTAAGGAAAAGGTTTTCTTTACCTAAGCTCCTTTCAACTTAAATTTCCCTATGCAGACAACTCGTGCCTACATGAAGTGTAGGGGTTTTATATTTTAAAATTGAAATTGATGTCAAAAGTAGGACGCACATATAAATTAACTGTTTAAAAATGTAATCACTGCAGAATTGGAATCACCTTTACTAAAGAAATTAAGTTAGTTGAAGTTGTTGAAAAATTGGAGAACGCGCATACTTGTGATGATGATGATGATTTATCGATGATGAGAGTTGATAAGACGTCCAGGTGGACGACGAATTGGGTCAAGTGATATCATTCACAAAGGCTGAGACTGTACCATGAAAGCCGAACTACCGCACGCTGGTAGTTAGACTTGTGACCAAGGGTCCAGAGTGGTTGGTATCTTGGCGGAGGTCTGTGCGAGGGGTCCTTGTGAGACCTCTGAGTTTTAAGGCGAATTGGCCTGATGTGAGACCGTGTGTGTCAGTTGTGAGGCGGAGATAGCCTGTCCTGGGCCTTGTGTGCCTTGTGGAAAGGAAAGAGTGCCTGGTTTTGAAAACATGTACCAGATCGAATTCTGCAACACCGACCGTCAACGACTTCAGAGGTTTTTTTTTTTATCGCTCCGCCGTGAAAATCAAATAATCGCAATTGATCGACAATTAATTCGCGAAAAATAAAATCTCGGGGTATGCATGGGTACCTGTACTCGTGTAGCCCATGAAAATCAAAAAATCACGTAATAAAGATTAATAGAATTAAGATAAAAGAAAAACAAATGTCAACGCATAAGAGCACTAGCTCGGTAAAATTCACAAGCACTGAAACCAAAGCCAAAATGAGCCAAGCCCGGCAGCAGCAACAAGACGAGCGTCGGCTCTCGCAAGTTAAAAACAACGCTTACTTCTCCATACGCTCGCCAACGGTAGCAGTACCAACAAAAACTGCAACACTGCAAGTGAACGAGGGAAGAGCACGCTCTCTCTCCCCTGCATTGCAAAGTGGGTCATGGAGTGCTCAGTGCCCATCCCCCGATTCTTACGGCCTCGCCAATGATTTGCTAATAGCAACGACCACAAGCACAATGCCCTCGTTTAAAACGGTGACATCGACCACAGCAACGACAACAACTACAACAACAACTACAACAACAACAACTTCAACTGCTCAACGCCCGGTATTGTCGACCCACTGCGACAATCCCCACCCCTCCCAGCCGATAAGCTCAAAAAACGCTAACGTAGCGTTAATTCAGACCGGGCTCGATCGGTACGTACAAACTAAGCGAAAACTGAGCCCGAAAGCTGCGAAGAAAGCACCAAAACTAAAAAAGATAGATGAAAACGCTATGTCACATAAGCCAATGGCAAACAACAGATTCGCGATCCTCAGTGTCCAAAATGAGGATCAGGATGAGGCTCAAACGGCAAAGGCGTCCAAAGTAAGGCCGCCACCTATTTATGTACGGCAGGCGAATTGTGCTATGCTAGTTAAAAAAGTATCAGATAAAATTGGCGCAGACACATTTTATGTCACGCATATAAAAAGAGGTAACATAAATGAAACTAAAATACAAGTGAAAGACGAAGAAAATTATCGATCGGTGGTCGAATACCTAGAAAACGAGAAATTGAATTACTACACCTACCAACTTAAGAGTAGCAAAGGACTACAAGTGGTTATCAAAGGAATCGAACCAACAGTCCCAATCAATGAGATAATAGATGGACTTAACGATAAGGGCTTCGAGGTCAAAATGGTTTCAAACATAATAAATAGAAACAAAATTCCCCAGCCAATGTTCAAGGTAGAACTGACACCTGGCAGTATGCACATAAGCAAAAATGAAGTCCACCCAATCTACAAGCTTCAATATCTACTGCACCGTAGGATCACCGTTGAGGAACCGCATAAACGAAATGGACCAGTCCAATGCACAAATTGCCAAGAATATGGACACACGAAAACCTATTGCACTCTACGGGCAGTCTGCGTTGCCTGTGGGGATGTCCATCTCACTGAGGCCTGTCCCGTAAACAAGGAAGACCCATCTGCCAAAAAATGTAGCAACTGCGGGGGAAACCACACTGCCAACTATAGAGGATGTCCTGTCTATAAAGAATTAAAAAATCGCCTAAGCCAACAGATAGCTGCAGCACGAAACCCAGTCGTCCGACAAAATTTACCATATATTCCATCAACTACGACTCCAGGAGTTTCTTTTGCTCAGGCGTTAAGTTACAATAACGGGTCGTACGCCTCAGTCTCTAAGCCGACACCTCAACAAACCACTGCAGGAATGATGCAGCATCAGGACTCAAACCAGTTCCCAGAAATCATTGCCCAGCATAACCCTACAAATCCGGCCCAATTGCCTTGTGGAATCGAGTCAATGCTGGTAACTATAACAAACACAATGGTAGCAATACAACAAACGATGCAGGAGCTTATGCGCAATCAAAACCTCCTCCTGGAGTTCTTACTCAAACATAAATCTGTTTAAAATGGGTTGCCTAAATATTTCTTTCTGGAATGCAAATGGCATTTCACAGCACAAGTGCGAGCTCTTGAAATTCCTCGCTCAACACGACATCGACGCCATGCTCATATCAGAGACTCACCTAACAAATAAAAATTATTTTCACCTTGATGGCTATAACTTCTATGCGACTAATCATCCTGATGGTAAGGCACATGGAGGTACTGGCGTTCTGATCAAGAATCGCATAAGGCATTATCCGTTGCCATCATTTGCTACACCTTATCTGCAGGCAACATCAATTCATATTGAAATTCAGAGCGGCTACATAAACCTATCCGCAGTATACTGCCCACCGCGCTTCTGCATTTCCGAATCAGAATTTATAAAATTCTTCGACCTACTAGGTGACAGATTCATAGCAGCTGGTGACTACAATGCCAAGCACACCCATTGGGGATCTCGTCTTACCAACCCAAAAGGAAGACAACTATATAACGCTATAATAACGCCAAGAAACAAACTGGACTTTATCTCTCCGGGCAAGCCTACATATTGGCCCACAGATCCAAAGAAGCAACCCGACTTGATTGATTTTGCAATCACACGAAGAGTGCTGCAAGCACAGATTAATGTAGAACACTTAACAGATCTATCATCTGATCACTCGCCCATTCTACTTCAACTTTACGATCATCCACAGCTTTCGGAACGCCCATACTTTCAAACATCTAGCAAAACAGATTGGCTTAAATACCGGAAGTATATAAGCTCCCATATTGATGGCTTCCCAAACGCTTATTGTAAAGAAGACATTGATAGCTCTGTTGAAAAATTAGTATCCGCAATGTCATTGGCGGCAAAACACTCTACACCAATATCAGCAGCTAATAAACGTTCCCACAACAGTAGTGTTTCTAGGCACATTGAAGTGCTGCTACGCGATAAAAGAAGGCTTCGGCGAGAGTGGCAAGCCCACAGATCACCTGCCTCGAAAGAGCGGCTAAGCATAGCCAACAACCTATTACGCAGAGCCCTAGAAGATGAAAGAAACCAAGCTGAAATATACTATATGGAGCAACTGTCCCCAACTAGCAAACGATTCCCACTGTGGAAAGCTAAATCTGGCGTATGTCCACCAATCGAGAGTGAATCACCGTTGCGTACAGAAACAGGAGAGTGGGCTCGAAGCAATAAAGAAAAGGCAAATACATTTGCCATCCATCTGGAAAACGTCTTCAAACCACACCCAGCAACAAATAACTTTGTGCTCCCACCACCCAACAATCCCGAAGTTGCTCCGCCCATCATATTCCAATCAGGAGAAGTCACAAGGGTCATTAAAGACCAAATCCCAAAGCAAAGAAAAGCTCCGGGCCACGACTTCATCTCCCCTAAAATGATCATAGAATTGCCGAACTGTGCAGTGCATTTCCTCACCATGATATTCAATAACATGATGAAATGGGGCTATTATCCTCAAGAATGGAGGAAATCAGTCATCTCCATGATCCATAAAGCCGGGAAAGACAAGTCCAAGCCATCATCATATAGACCTATCAGTCTCCTGCCTTGCTTATCAAAGATTTTTGAAAAGCTACTCCTGAATCGTATCAAACAACACCTACACAACAACGGTACCATCCCGATGCACCAATTTGGATTTCGGGAAAAACATGGAACCATTGAACAAGTAAACCGTATAACGTCTGAGATAAGAAATGCATTCGAAAGACGAGAGTACTGCTCCGCTGTTTTTCTGGATGTTGCCCAGGCCTTCGACCGCGTTTGGCTAGAAGGCTTAATCTACAAAATTAAAATATTACTTCCACAGAACATCCATGGAATATTGGAGTCATACCTACAGCAAAGAAGCTTCGCAGTACGATGCAAAGATTTCCTCTCCGAATATCATCCAATTGAAGCTGGTGTACCCCAAGGCAGCGTACTCGGACCGACATTGTATATCATCTTCACAGCAGATCTACCGACAAGCAGGCTAACAACAACTTCAACATTTGCTGATGACACTGCCATACTAAGTCGCTCCAAGTGCCCAACAAGAGCAACGGAACATTTGTCATGTCATCTCGTGGCCTTAGAAAAATGGCTAGCAGACTGGCGCATACATGTAAACGAGCAAAAGTGCAAGCATGTTACCTTTACCTTGAACAGACAAACTTGCCCTCCACTATATCTGAACAGCACCAACATTCCACAAACCACCGAAGTAACATACCTCGGCGTTCATCTAGATAGAAGGCTTACTTGGCGTAAGCACATCGAAGCGAAGAGGAATCAACTAAAATTTAAAGCTAGTAATCTACATTGGCTAATAAACACCCGCTCACCACTAAAACTGGAGTACAAAGTACTTTTGTACAATGCAGTTCTCAAACCCATCTGGACATACGGCTCCGAGCTATGGGGAAATGCTTGCGCTAGTAATTTAGAAATAATCCAGAGAGCTCAATCGAAGATACTAAGAACTATCACTGGGGCGCCATGGTACATACGGAATGAAAATATCCATAAAGACTTAAATGTAGGATCAGTTAAAGATGAAATCGCCAAGGTGAAAGCAAAGTATCAGGTCAAGCTACAGGTTCATCCTAACAGACTTGCGCAGTCCTTAACTTGGCACACTAGCCATACACGACTCCGGCGAAGAGACCTACCCACCCAGCAATAATACTTAGTTAGGGACGTACTCCAAATAATTAAGTGAAATTAATTTTTAAAAAAATGTATTAGGCTAAGATTTGCATACTTGTCGTCAGTCTCTAATAGAGAAGATTCGATAAATAAAATAATAAAAAAAAAAAAAAGATCGAATTATGAGAATGGCTTAAGGCTGATGCTTGGTTCAGCTTAAAGTGTTGAGTAAGATCGTGATAAGGAAGAATCGAAAATTTGAGCAAGACCATGATCAAACTTAGTGTTGCAGTATAGACACAGGAGTTCGTGTAAATGTCAGAATTGGAAATTCTATAGTTCATTAAATAAAGAGGAATGGGAACGGATCAAGGAAATATATTCTTAAGTCAATGCTGTTGCTGCAGAGACATAGCCGACACATGCAAGCTATATTTGGATAATGGGTTGTTGAGATTAATATAGTTGCATTTATTCAGCAATAAGTAATTCATCTTGATATAATGATTAAATTTTCTTAAACGATTAATTAATGTTGCACTGCAGAACAGATATGCTGCTGCCATCCAGCGCACCACTAAAAGACTAACTTATCCAGCCCAGACTTCCCCATCTCTGCTTTCCATCGCTATGCCTGGCGCTGCTAATCACAAATGTTGACCTTGCGCCTCGTGTGTGGTGCACGTTGCAGACGGCCGCGATCCCACGATCGACGGATCTTCTTACTTGGCAGAAATACAGAAGTTGGTATGCCTAGTGGCCAATTTGGTTAACGTTCGTTATGTTTCTATCTTCAGAGATTTGCGCAACACGGATGCCTAAGCTCTAACGCAGAGTCGTAGAGAATGACCATATCAGATCACTATCGCCAGAATCCTACGCTACCCTCTTCCAGCGCTTACTCATTCCCTCCCTCGCTCACACACTCTGTTGCAGTGTGCGCCTTCTGGCGGAGGAGAACAAGCTAGAACGGCGTGTTGGTGTGAAAAGAGAGAGGGAGACACATTTAGCGGAACTAAAAAAAGTAGCAAAATAAGGGCAACAGATAAAATATTCGGAAATCTGACAGAGTACTGGGTATAAATGTAAAGGCGCGGCTTTATACACGGCTCGCAACGTTCCCCGTCGTTCGGAGTGCAACCTCGTAGCTTAGACTAGAACTTTTCACCTTGCGCCTTAATGGTGATGTTGTGCACCTGCCAAGAATAGGGACGTCAGTAAGTACAGTATGTATGTAGGTAGAGCGTAGGATTGCGCACCTGTACGTTGGGTGGAGTACCGATGGTCCAGAGCACCGCATCGGCAACATCTTCTGGCTGTAGCATAGGCATGTATTGCTTAATGCACGCCCGGATCTGCTGGGGCAAGATGTCCGTGTCGACAATGCCAGGACTGATGGTCTGAAATTTATTTGTAGTGACGTCATTGACAAAGAAAGGCTTAAGGGAGGTGTCATCTTACCGAAACCCTGACACAGGTTTTGCTGCGTTGAAACTCCTGACGATATATTTCGTTCATTGCGCGGAGCGCAAACTTACTGGCTGGATAAATATTGAGTGAGGGGAGCTGGGTACCTAAGTTGGGCACATGTTGTCCCGCCACGCTGTTCACGATGACCACGTGACCCTCGGCACCGCGCTGTCGCATCGATTGGAAAGCCTCGCGGATGCAGTAAACACTGCCCATGACGTTAGTTTCTATAGTTTCGCGCATAGCCGCAGTGTTGGACTGACCGCTTAGCTCTCCGGTGGCAATGATGCCTGCATTGCTGACCAGCACGTCTACGCCACCTAACTGGCGTTGTGCCCAGTCAAATGCTGTCAGTACCTGCTCCTCGTGCGTAACGTCGCATCTCAGCCCGTGCAGACGCCCCTGCTCCTCCTCGGGTAATCCCGCCCGCAACTGCTCAACGCGCTCCTGGCGACGCGCCAGGCCGACAACTACCAGACCAGCACCGACCAAAGCGCGCACACAGGCCGCACCAATCCCAGCACTGGCGCCAGTCACTACCGCCACTTTGTTGCGCCAGCGTTCCATGGTGACCAACGACTGAGCTTGATTGGCGCGCCGGATTTAGTTCTGGCCACTACTATTCTGCTGCGGAGAATAGGGATGACAACGCATCGACAAAGGAAGCCATAGAACTAAACAGTCAGCTGCATCGATTTCCCCAGAAGTTGATTGGTGAATAAGGCCGAACTACCAGCACCACCCCCACCAAACTAGTCGTTGCAACGGTTGTTGGTGTTCCGTATGGATAGAGCAGACTGCGCACCCCCATCAATTTGTGTTACACTTGACATCAGATTTGTCTGCCCCATTCCACCTAATGACCGATATTTCTCCTTTTTTTCGCAAAATTCAACGTTCTTTACTGGGTAAACCAACTTATGCCTATCTTAAATAAAATCCAAAAATAATATATTTTTTAAATTAGCATGTAGCAAAATTGGAATTACATACCTGCATACATATGTTCATACCAAGTACACAAGCATTGCTATCTGATATATAAAATGGGGTGCGATTACTAAAAAAGTCTTACCGTTGGCATTCCTTGGAAAATTTTATTTATTAGTTGCTTATTTTGTTGGGAATAGATTCCGCTAAAAAGTTCATGTCTTCAAAAAATAATAACATACCATACGAAACAAAAAGAAAAACAAATGCCAAAGTTGAAGAAACATTTTTGAAAACTTTAACTGTGAGTCGCTATATCTTCAGGTATATCTATTGTTTCACCACGAATTAAAAATCCTGTGAAAGGTGGTACAATTTTCTTGTCAACCTATTATTTGTGGATATCTGCGCTGTAGATTCTGAATAAAAATTAGGAAAGGATCCAAAGCGTTGGGCCAGCAACGATTGAAACGGTAAAATGTAATTTTCCCAGGGTTGGTCAACCAATTTTAGCTCAGCCGTTTCTCCATAGATTTTATACTGTCTGGACGTTGATATGCAATGACTGCACCATCAAGTGGCCCATGCGACACCAAGTCGAAGCCTGTTACGCGCGGAACCCAGGCTAGAAGCGCAGCCCTTCCTCCCGCCCAACCGACCGGGGGCGCTGCCGCATACCGAACCCATCGCGAACATGCAGGAAAGATAGGTGTTAAACTAATATTCGAGGAAAATTAGAGTTAATAACAACTAAAGAGTTAAACAGGCATAGATAGCTAAGAAAAAGTACTAATTACGGGAAAGGTATGTTAGTATTAGTGATTTAAGAAGAGGAAGGGAATTAGTGGTGGATATTATATGGTAGAGAGAATTATAGTCCGAGCATAAGACCCTAAACGGTTCATGCAAGGAATAATTTGATCTACAAAGTGGAAGGAACAAAGGGGTAAAGTTTCTAGTAGATCTAACAGGAATCGTAAAGTTTATGCGACTCAACAAGTCAGGGCTATCTACGTCACCCTTGATCAGGTTGTGCATAAAAATCACACCAGGCATTTTTTTACGACTAACTAAGGTTTATTAAAAACAATCTACGAGGGTAAGATGGCAGTCTCACACCTGCATCTCAGTTGATTCTATACGGTCCTGGTGTACTTTGTACTCTAAAATCGGACGAACAAGCGAGATATAGAGAGTCTTCGTTATACGAGTATTGGGATCGTCAAACTCCTTTGACCACCTTTTTATAAAACCAAGCCATGGTGGAAATGTGCTCAGAAAACTTTAACTTGGGGTCTAGTTTAACACCAAGATCATCAACCAAAGTAATTCCCTCAAGAGAACCACCGCAGAGGGTGTAACGAGACAACATGGAGCTGGATCGATGAAATGTCATAACTTTGCATTTCGAGGCATTTAGGTGTAACATATTTGCACAACACCATGACTGAAAGTTATTGAGATCGGATTGCAAGCGAGAGTGAAATGAAATGTCCTTGTAGTGGACACAGAGTTTAACATCATCCGCATACATGAGTACTCGAGAATTTGTTAATACTGAAGGCAGGTCATTAATAAAGAGTGTGAAAAGTAGGGGGCCTAAATGGCTACCCTGTGGTACTCCAGAAGTAACCTTAACAGGTGAAGAGAAGGAGTTTTTGAAGAGGACTCGTTGAGACCTAGAACGAAGGTAGCTAGAAATCCATCTCAAACAATTAGGCGGAAACCCTAAAAGGGTCAAATTTTTGAGCTAGAAGGGGGTGGTTTACAGAGTCGAATGCTTCACTGAAATCAGTGTAGAAAACATCCGTCTGAAAGTTACCTTGGAATCCTTTCATGATGAAAGAGGTAAACTCTAATAAATTTGTGGTTGCTGATCGTCGCTTTATAAATCCGTGCTGAGATGGAGATATAAGTGATTTTCAGAGATGTTGCAAGTGCGGAGTTAAAATTTTTTCAAACATTTTAGGAATAACGGATAACTTAGATATACCTTTATAATTATTAGCATCAGACTTGCTACTCCATAAGAAATATGGAGAGGAATAATAAAAGATTCCTTCCAGATCGGGGGGAAGCATGAAGAATTAATGGATAGGGTGAATAGTTTCAGCAGGGGTCCACACAGAGCGTCGGCACAGTACCTGAGCCGGGAACTCCGTCAGGACTTGGTGAAAACACCGGCTTAACTAGTCGAAGATCATGAAGCAGTGAACTTTCATTTAACAAGGGGCTGAAAATGCCATTCGACCTTGGTAAACTGTATGGATACGGCTGACCAGAGTAGCTGTCATGGGAATAGGTTGTTTGGAAAAATTGGGCGAAAAGATCGGCGATTGCCTGATCATTGTTTGCCGTCATATTTAGAAATGATAGCGAGGATGGATGTGCGGACGTTCTACGCTTACTATTTACGAAGCTGTAAAACTGTTTAGGGTCCTGTGAAAAGCGTATCCTGCATCGGGATAAGTAATTTTTATAGCATTGAGCGTTAAGAGCGGAGAAATTTGACCGAGTTAATACATTGCGAGAGAGAGAAGTCGGAGAACTAACTCCTTGAAATTTTGTATAAAGTCTTGATTTTAAGTTTTTTAGACTGGATAACTCTTCGGTAAACCAAGGAGGCTTCCCAGATCTAACCGGACAAGAAAGTGGGACACAAGAATCGAAAAGTGTGTCAAGTACATTGTAAAATATCCCTAAAATCCCTAATCCCAAAATCCCTAATAAGGTTATTAAGCTTCGTAAACTCGGCTTTACGAAAGCAACGGACACGTTCAGATAGCCTACCCGTTCGATCCAATAGGTCCAATAGCCTACCCGTTCGATCCAATAGGCCCAATATCGACCGACACTTCGAGTGTAGGATGGTAGGATTCTTCAGGTATAGTGAGCGGAAGGGCTCGGGCTAGCAACGCCATGGTTGGATCCGAGACAAAGCAA
The DNA here is from genome assembly GCA_035043285.1 of Drosophila subsilvestris. Taxonomy (NCBI): domain Eukaryota; kingdom Metazoa; phylum Arthropoda; class Insecta; order Diptera; family Drosophilidae; genus Drosophila; species Drosophila subsilvestris. Next base: position 171,752 of record JAWNNB010001592.1, on the reverse strand, counting down.
AGATCAAGCAATCGACCCAAGGAATTTTTCACATGGTTGACTTGAGACAGGGATAGGTCCAACAAGCCGTCGATAAAGTCATGTCGTGACATGGACACAATGTTATTGGACTCGTTAATCGAAGACCAAACAGTACATGGCAAATTGAAATCGGCAAGAACTATCATATGGTCTTTATCTGATAGCGAGGAAGAAACCGTTTTTGAAGCGGACAAGTGATGCTCGTATATTAAGATATCCGAGGAAGGTGGAATATACGCGCAAGTAATGAAAATGGAAAAGCCTGGGAGAATCAGCTTTACGCACATAAATTCCAGGTCTTGTTGAGCCTGGACTATGAAATGTTCCGACGTAAAGTTTGAGTCCACTGCAATGAGAACCCCTCCTCCAGGTCGAGACGAACGGTCATTTATAAAGATTGTGTACCGACCTGCCAAAACTTCGGAACTAAGGATGTCCGGCTTTAGCCAGGTCTCGGTAAACACAATAACGTGGGACGAGGATGCGAGACTCTCTAGAAAAAGAGTGCTGAGCTTAGTACGCAAGCCTCTAGCATTCTGGTAAGTAACTAAAAGTGAGGAAGTTAGTTTTTAGGATCGGTTGAAGTAGAGCGGGAAGATGAGGGTGGAGATAGAGATGATGCACTGGTCTGACTACTAGGAAGAGTTATGGGGGTCCTATTCTTCTTCTTAGTCTTGTATTCTTTCACCACCAAATGCTCCAGCCAAAATTTGGCAGAGCAAATGGTGGCGAAATGAGTCGGGGAGACGCTTATTTTGAAGGAAGCTATCTCCTTGGCATAAGATAAATTAAACTTCTCCACCTTTAAGCCATTGGCTTTTATTTTGCTTTTAATAAAAGCAGTTACATCGTTAGATGCAAGTTCAGGGCAAGCGGTGATACAAAAATTTGCCGCTTTGGTGCGACTCCCACCAGCGGTTTTGGAACCACAGGTCTAGGACCTGTGATGACAATATCCGGTGGTCCGGGACGTCTATTAGCTGATGGCGGCGAGACTGATGGGATAGTTAAGGAGTTGGGTGCGGACTCGACGGACACAGGCGCTACAGACATTTCTTACTGCGTACTCTCCAAAATGCATCCGTCATTCCTCACAACTATAGGCCATTGTGTTGGGAAATGGCATCTGCTGCACGGGCCGAAATCCTTACCCATTTTTCGTGCACTACGTTTTCGCAAACACAGCAAACAATATTGGGCTGGTCAAGGGTAATCTGCTTCTTGCAGGTTTTTTTTTGGCACAGACGACAGAAAAATCCATAATGAACAAGACTTTAACGACGCACAGTGGGGCCTTTGGCCATTTCAGCTTGCTAAATTAATAACTTCCGAACGAATCAAGATATCTTCATGAAATAAATTGCGTTTAAAAGGAAAAACTTTCAGAACTTTTGTCTTTAAAAGTACATGGTGCTACAATATCTAGAAGCTTTACAATAAATAGCCAAAGTTGAACTTTGTTACCAGTGCATATTTTCCTATGCAAAATGATAAATTCCAAGTTTTTCGGATCGATAAAGAATTTTTAATGGCCTATTATACTATAAAAAGTTATTTCACGTTTAATTTTTAACTTAAACAGAATTTACAAAAAAAGGAAAACAAAAATTTTTTTTATTGTTCTTATTTTTGGTTTACTATAAAACATGCATCTATTTCCGATGGATCGTTGGGAATATCCAATAATCTTAACATTTCTGAAGAATAAATACTTTCTAATTCTTTTTTGGATTTCACATGTCTAATATATGAAATAAATGGATCTGAAGAGGCTGCCAACATATTGAAAAGATCCTGATTTTGCCTTGTTCGTGATATTTTACAAGTATTCATGTACCTGAATTTCTTGTAATTCTTGTTGCTCGTTTCCTGGGCCTCCTCTGCCATCTCTCCAATTGGAAGGCTCTGATGTTCTATTAAAATTTGACCGTGTGCCAACATTTTATGAAGCGTTGGAGTAAGCTTCTTTTCTGGATAATTTTCAAATAACAACTCTGCAGTCTTCGAGGCATATTCTCCAAATTTGCGGGTGTTAATTTTGTCCTTGCAGTTTAAAATATTCAAAATTACAGCCAATCTTTGGATAATGCCTTCATCCACTTCAGTTATTTTTTCTGTGATTTCGTGTTCCTTAAAGAATTTCCGGGATGAGTTTCCATCGATTGTGTTCCCATATCCATATTTGGGGCAGTCGACCCTCAGTCCAAGTTTCGCAAAGAATTTGTCTTCAATCATTTTTTTTCCTGTGTTTATGTTTCTCTTTGGCTGGCATGCTATCGTCAAAAGATTCTTCCGTTCGCGGGATGGTATATGCAAGTTTTAAAATAAACTCCATACATCTTATTCTTGCATGCAATGGGGAAATGCCATATTCAAACATTTCCTCTTCAATTCAGGAATCATCCAAAAAAGGACTGCAATATATATACATATGCATATACCACCATTTGGCAAAATAAAAAGCAGGTTAAAAATGTTGGTCAAATTCAGGTCAAATATAACGGCCATCCTGCATATGCAATGCTAAAAAACTTTTGAAAAAGGTAGGTCGAAGTTAAAAAAACCTACCTTCAAATGGATTAATAGCTAACAACATAAGTTAGATAGCGAAAACTCAAAAATGGTTAAATTATTGAGTGTACCTGAGTATATAGTTTCATTAGTACATTAGTACCTGTTTTTTTTTTGTTTACGTACGTTTTTCTACGTACATTTTTCTCTAGAACTGTCTGTGCAACAAAGCAGTTTTTCATTGAATATTGATAAAAATGAATACACCTAGTAAATCATACCAAAAACAAAATGATACCTCACACAGTTCAATTTTTATTCTACCTGAAAGATGCAGTATGTCAATAAAAGTTGAATAAATTGTTGCACGCGGAAATAATTTTCAACTTTGATTGCTCATATCTCCTAAACTAAAAGTCCGATTCTTTTTAAACTTTATTTTTGAAAGCTTTGGAAAATACTCTAACGAATTCGTGTATTGGATTTATCCAAAGCGTTCAAAAAATGCATTGACTTTTGCCACCTCTTTGCGGCCCCACTGTGCGACGCTCCGACTCCTGTTCCTGTGAGGATGGACCCTGTGTCTCCTGTCGAACAATTCGGTTCTCACTCGCAAGAACTTTGGTGGCGGTGGAGCCTCCTCCTCGCTCTCCTCCCGTTCCTTGGCCTTGCGTTTGGCGGCCGCCATCTTCCGCTGTAGCGCCGCGTGTCCTCTCGCATCATGACCTCCTCCGTTAAAGCCGCTCTTAGCGCCAGCCGAACGCCTTGTAGTGGGAAGTTCTGACTCCAAAACCAATATCGAACATGTCGAGCCATCTTTGGTTTATTATTAAGAGAAGAAAGTAATTATAGCAGAGTAGCTACATAGCTAAAGCTTTAATTGAAAAGCTTAGGTTTGGACATAGCGAAGCAGCGTGGATCGGTGGAATTTATGTATGTAAAATCTCTTTAAAATCGTATGATTACTCCGCTAGTCGTAGTAGCTCTGCGTAAGCTTTGCCCTAGATTCGCACGATTACTCCGTTGATTGTGGAAGGTAAAGTTCCGATAGTCCCAGTAAAAGCTAATATTAGTAACGAAAATTTTGGATGAATCATAACCAAAGCGAAGCTGCAGTGGATCAGTAGTGTCTTTTAGCATAGTATTATCTAAGTTAATCTGTGAAAGCATATACATATGTACATAATAAGACACGTGCAAAGGCGATCATAGTTGTTGTTTAGGGCAGCAGCGCTGTTAACAGTGCACAGTTGACAGTCGGTTGAGCGGCGTGCCAACAGCGGACTGTTAGCACGCTCTCTCTCTCGTTCCCTTCGCGCTCCCGCTAGTCAGTCACGATCCAGCACTCTCTCGACACCTACGAGCTAGATCATACACGCGTAATACCCCCGCGGTACTACTTAAAAGCAAATACACGCCTCATTAATTTGACGCACCCGACTACTTTTTCATTGGAAATTTCTTTGGGAACCTCCTTCATCCGCCCCACTACAAACAGTTGTGGTGACCGGAATCGATCCGTTGTGTTTGATAGAAGATAAAAGGTAGTTAAATATTTCATAAGTGAAACCGTTCAAACCGTCTCGTGTCCTAGGGCTGGAAATCCAACTAGTTTTCTCCTTACGCAGTGCTACCCGGTGTAGTATGCAACGTTGAGTTGCTGTTGAGCTGATGGAAGGTGAAGAGCTTCTGCGGGGCACGCGCTTGTTCCGGTTTTGTTGCAGTCGGGAGATGGGGTAGGGTAAGGGAAGGAGCCGCTGCTCATCCGCTCGTCTATTTACATAAAATCATTAAATTCGCGTGCGATGGGCAATTCGGATAATTCAATAAAATAAAAAGGACGGAAAGAACGTAGGACTAACTCCAGGCATCAAGACTTTTATCTTGTGGCGCCAGATGTAAACGCAACCACTAATGCCCTCCCTTCCATGATCGCTATAGTCCAAAGAAAATGCATGGCGATCCCAAAAAAAGTCCATTTCCCAATTCCTATATATATGTTCCCAACACAACACATGACCCCTCAAATTAGACGCAACTAGCAGGAATTCATATCTAGCTTATGGATAAATTTATTTAAGTAAACAAGGCAAATCCTAATACTACAAAATTCCTATTCATTTCTACACAATGCAGAACTTTCGAGCTACCGCTGATAAGGAAAACCAAAATATAAACAACATAATAATATTGAAAAGGAAAGAATAAATATAAAATAACTCGAATAGTAATATAATTATGTACAGGAAATAAAGATAGTGTAGGGGACTATGAACTTAAAATTAATTGAATTGAAATTAATTGGATTGAATTAAATTTAAGAATGAACTGGCATATTAAACTTGTTTGAATCAACAGGAAAAGAAAAAAAGAATTCTCTTGTTGTTTAGTGTAATGTTCGTTTTACATATTCCATGTAAGCAAATGCATGGAATGCATGGAATGCACAGAGGGCAGAGAATGAAAACACAAAACCAACGGCAAACGCACCGCTAAAGCTTAGGCTGTTATGCACATGCCAATTCGGCTAGCGGGAAGAAGGCACAAAAGGGAACGAGAATAAAAATTTAGTCGTTAGCACTCACAGATTAATATGCATGTAGGTATGCATACAGTACTCCCTCGGAGAAAGGCGCCTTTCGCTGGGGTTAAGTTTATGAAGCTGTGGAATTAAGGTGTTATTGTTCCCTGTTGTCTCTTGCCGAAGGCATATTACTGTTAACTTTATCTTGTTTCTTCAACAAAATTCTTTCCCTCTCCTCTGCAACTAATATACCATATTTAAAATGAGAAAATTATATATCAAAATTTAAGTCACTTATAAAGAAATAAGAAAATAAGAAAAAAGTATCTAAATTAAGTTACGATGTCGTCGACTTCTCCTTAGACGACGGGGAACTCTGACGTTGTAGATGATTCCCTCTAAGCGGGGCTCACTGTAAGCACGGTCGTCTGAGGAGCATGCGCAAAGGTTATGGCAAGGTTGTGGCGAGGTTATGGCGGGTTGCGGGGGGAAGGCCCAATGTCCACTGGGCTCCCAAAAAAAAACGGCCCACACCAAGACTCAGCTGACAAAACGCCCAGGTGAAATGATGCTCTGGCTTAGTGTGGGGCACAACTTGGAGGTGGGCTGCCGCTCAAAGGCGATGCCCTATGGGAGAAAGAAAGACCACAAACTATTTCTAGAGACACATTTATACGAGCACTGCCACATTGGACCTACCAATTTCTTAGTTTCTTCTCTGGGAAGCGTCGGGTCTCTTCGTCGGGAATATGGTCAGGGCCTCTTAGGCCCTTGGACGTGGGTTGGGTGTACGCAATAGGTACGGCTCTCGGCCAGGTGAAAGGTTAATGCACTTAAAAGCACTGCACGGCGTTTTCCAAGCGCGGTAGAATAGCGAAGTTTTATTTTTGTTCAATATATTTGCTCACTTTTCAGACACGTGGTCTTTTCCAAATTTTCACACTGTGCTGGCGAGCACAGACCGATCGGATATTATAATTTAAAGAAAGAAGACTTTTTCTTTGTGATCGAGCCGTTTTAAATGGAACGGAAGAGCTAAACTCTGATCTAAAAGCTTCTTTTGACAAGTGTCATTTGTGAAAGGTTCGCAAACACAGCTGTTCTAACAGCCAAACGTTGCGTCTTCCCAAAACTATGCTGCGTAATTCTGTCAACATAATTGGTCGAAGCTATCGCATGCAATATTACGTGAAGTAGTACATTTTACCCGCTGCAACTACCAGCGCCACTACACCGGACTCACCGAAAACGGGAACAGCAAAGTTAATCGACCGTTTTGGCAGCGTCGGGAGAGACCTCGGATCTCCCCAGAAACTCCAGGAACCTTACATATCACCGTCCACAAAATAAACCAACGAAAACGACCCGAGAAAACATACATAAGTACATACTTTTATGAATATCTAAATTCATATATAAAGTAGGAGGGAAGATTGAGTGACACTAGTAGAATAATGTCCATGTGAATTCGAAGAAATCAATAAGCCACACTCGTCACCCTTCTCTATTATACATTAAGCGTGCAGCTAAAGCTTTCGCCTGTAAGTTCTTCATGGCAGTCATAGTACTTCTCAAACTGTAAAAATAGACAATTATTCTGTGCAGATACATATTGTAGTTTGAGAGCCACGAGATAATGTCAAAAAGCGGATGCGAATTTGCGTACATACCGCCTCGAGCGCTGCACATGGGAGGACTCTAGGAGGCAGGTGTCAAGTCTGCGAAGAGCCTACTCCTACGGGCGGTAGGCAGCGCGCTCTTGACCACCGAAGACCTCGCCACAGTCCTCGTCGGGATGGAGGCCGTCATGAACTTCAGGCCGCTGGGAGCCCTCAGCCAGGACCCCAGCGACGGCGAGGTACTCACGCCCGGGCACCTGCTGATAGGCGGGTCGCTCATCGCCCCTCCAGCACTTCGGACTCCGGACCAGGAGGGTCTCAGCTGCTTGCGGCGATGGCGACTTGCCCGTCAGTCAGGCAAACGTTCTGGCGGCGATGGTCCCTAGAACATGTCCTGGGCCTGCAAATTCGGGGCAAGTGGCACCAACGGAAGCCCGACGTTATGGAGGGAGACCTCGTCCTCGTGGCCGAGGACAACATGCCTCCACAGAAGTGGCTCCTCGGGAGATTCATCGCCACGCACGCCGGGGAGGACGGCATGGTCAGCGTCGTCGACCTCAGGAGGAGCGATGGAGGCATTTTTCGGGGGGCATCCACAAGTTGACGCCGCTACCTTCAACGTGGCCGGTGTTTCGCCACATGTCGTCGTCGTTGTAAATTTGTTATGTTAAGATTATTTAAATTGTTTGAAGTCTAGTGTAAGTAGGTTAGGGCAAGGCGGGAGCGCAATGAAAGCTCTCTCTTTCGCTCAAGGCGAATTCGCCCCGCTTTGCCACCGTAGGTTAGCTAGGCTTAGAATGAAATGTACGGATTTGCAAAAATATAATCGTTAAATTGAATTCGATCGAGCACGTATAATCTTTTCGCCCCGCTTTTTATACCCGTACTCAAAAAGAGTTAAGGGGTATGTACATATATTGTATTTGCGGTAAAAGTGGATGTGTGTAACGCAGAGAAGGAAACGTTTCCGACCCAATAAAGTATTTATATTCTTGATCAGCATCAATAGCCGAGTCTCTGTCTGTCTGTCCGTCTGTCCGTCTTGATGAGCGCCTAGATCTCAGAGACTATAAGAGATAGAGCAACCAAATTTAGTTTCGAGACTCATGTAATATCACACTGCTACAAGTGTATTTCAAAATTTTGCTCCGCCCCCGCAAAGGACGAAAATATGTGGCAGCCACAATTTTGAAGATACGATAAAACTAAAAACGCAGTATCGTAGAGAATGACCATATCTACCAGATTGTCGAATCTGAGTCAGATCGGATTATTATAATAAAGCCAGAATAAAGCTGCACTGACTCCAGCCCGATCACTCGCTGCTCTCTCCGTGTTCTGGTGCTCTCTCGGCACTCTTAGCGCTCTCGCAGCTAGTTCTCTCAGTAATAGGCTTCCACAGACCAGAATACCACACTTGGTTTTTGGGCCACGTATAATTAAATTTTACCAATTTCAGCACAATACTGGTTGTACAATATCCATGTGTTTGAGCTGCCAAGAAGAATTCAGTTGCCATATAACCGGGCTGGCATTAGCTACGACTCCGTTGGGAAAGCAGAAATGCTTTAAATGTTTTCTTCTCATTAATCTTACAAGATCTCTGTCTGGCTTGCATCAGGCAATATACTGCCAACATGTGTACATACGTACATAAATACAATTATACACAGTCGAGTTAAGTTGCCCTTGGCCCAACGTATTTCTGACAGCTTTAGTTTTGACAATTTAATTAGGGCAAGTTAAAAACGGGTTGAAAAATGGATTTGGGGCCGACTCATATTAACCTAACCCTTAGCTGCCTTGTCCTTAGCTGTCTGATGTGTGTCTGATGGCTTCTCCCGCTGCCCGTCTAACGAGCGATGCGAATGCCTACCAAGCAATTAATCATTCCTTGTTCGCTAGTCGTTCCCATCGCCATGTTTGATGTCGCCACTGATACTGTTTTTGCTGATGATTCGCGCCTTATTCCACAAATCAATTCCGGATGGCCCCGGAAACGCCTCTTCGACATTAGTAGGCAGCGACGCACAGTGGGGCCATCAACCATTTCAGCTTGCTAAATTAATATCATCTGAACGACTCACGATATATTCATGAAATAAACTGCATTTGAAAGAAACAATTTCAACAAACTCTGCGAGAGTTTTCCCTTTTAAAAGCTTTACAATAAATAGTCAAAGTTAAACTTGGTTGCCTGTGCATATTTTCCTATGTCAAATTATTAATACGAGTATATGTACATATATGTATGTATATATTTTTTAATCTTTTTTGTACCTTAATTTAAATAAAATTTTTTGTTTTCTTTCAAATTTTGGTACATCGTTTTTGTTCTTCTTATACCTGCGGAAGCGCTTTTTTGCCTCTATACGCTCTATATGGACCTGTTGTGCAAACCGGCGCAATTATAAATATTCAATGAAAATAAAAAAAGGAAAGTCTCGACAGTAGTTTCGAAATGCGTATATTTAAATTATCCAAATCAGAAAATTAGACATAAGAGGGAGAAACTTTTTACTTGGGTGCGAAAGGGAACAAAAGCTTGGTTGATAGTTTAATAAAAAACTAAATCAATTTTTATTCATACCAATCAAAATTTTCCTTTGACTCAGGGTTAGCTCCCTATACCTGACGAACCTTACTTTTGAAATACGCGTTGGAATTTGTTAGAGTTTTAATTTGTGTGATTCCACTGTATCGCGCATTATGTTTTACATCCGTGCCGATTCGGGCTGCTGCACCATTGTTATCAAAGTGTAAGCAAAGTCCGAATAACAAAGAGTTGCGGTATTTTATTGTTATTTTGTAAACAAATTTCTCGTTCTTATTTAAGTGGTGCTCAAAAAAGAAAGCTTACCGAAGAGAAACGATCACGTGTTAGAAAAAGTTCCTAAACTCGACAATTTTTTTCATCGGAATGTAATAATACCAAATTCACCAAACAGTCAAGAAATTGCGACTAATCGTGGATCGAATGATAATCCAGACAACTCAACAACCATCTTCGAAGTACTTGATGAGGAAAATGTAAATGACAATCAAATTGTAAAACGTTTTAACCGTTTCAACGATCCACAATTTTTGGGAAAAATATACCAGAGAAGATGTAAGATTTTGTGTTGAACATGTCAAAATTCGAGACTTCCAGGCGTCAATATGACAACGAATTAAAATCGGGATAATGTTCGCCAACTGCATTTTTTTGTACGAAACCAAATGGAAAGAAAACCCGAGATTGGATTATTTCTTCAACAGTGAATATTACCATGTTTAATTTGAAAAATTTTACCACCAGACCAATCGACAAAACTCGCTCGTGAAGGCTTTGATGACTGGAAAAATATTGGGAGTTATTTACACCAGCATGAAACAAAATCCCAAACATATGGAATTTACCTGCAAAGGCGGAAGAACGAGATGAATCTGCCAGAACTCCTCGAGAATGACCTACTCAGTGAAAAAATTACTAGCACGACGTTTTCAAACGGGTATTGCTGTCATTAGTACATTAGCACTTCAGCAGAGCGAAGTTTGTCATTCAGACGTTCGAACGAGCGATTAGGAGCGCCAGACAACGAAAATATTTTGGACTGGCAGACCCGCGCGCTTCGCTGCTTACTAATTTAATGTTTAGGAATTCATCGAAATTAAACAATTTGGATGTAATAACATATTTTTTTATTGCAATGCTTTGTGATAAACAATATTTTTGTTTTGCCGTCGGTAAAATTAATGGTTAAGGCCGATGGTTTGCCTACTCGTGCGCACGCAACATACAGTTGACTATGTGAAAATACCGGATGCTCCAAATTTAAACCACAAATTCGCCACGACTGTCCTTGTGATTTATTTATTGTCATAGGAAAAGCAAGTCGAATGAGAAAGCGTAGTCCTTTGAAATTAAATGGCATGTGAGTCGGAATCATCGGGATTGTCGAAATTAAAACGTGTTCATCACGAAATTTCCCAGTCAAAAAAGTTCATTCAAGTAAATTAGTCATAGCTTTTTTCACAGCAAGTCTTGTAGCATTGCAAAGTCGTGGTGGATTAAGACTCCGCAGCATAATTATGTTGTCTCCAACTTTTACTTGTAAATAGTATGGAGGCAATCCAGGTAAATCCAATGAATTTAGAAATTCTACTGGATAATTTACAACATCATCTTGATAGATAATTTTATTAATAGACCTATACGCAACCCTTTCTCCTGGGATGAAAATCAAAATAGATGCGATGATCTCATTGACATCTTTATTTGATCCTGCCAAAATTGCTCTTTCCCCCAACCAGTCATGATTTCTTTAATTTTGTACAATATTTAGAAACACACTCTGAATCAAGTGTTCCTTCGATGACACAAAAGAGCAAAAATTATTTGGAAGTATTATGAAGCCAGAATTACCAATGTCTAACAGTTGTCTGGAAAACAAATCTGGTAAAGCATCGTTTTGCAATTGAACACGTACATGTGTAGTGAATCCACAAATTATATTTTTTCAAACACGCATTAATTTCATCAGCAGCTGTTCCTAGTTTGACTAAAGGCAATGTTTGTCTGAAATCACCTGCTAACAATATCAATGCACAACCAAACAATCGATTATCTCCACGAATATCTTTCAACGTACGATTAAGTGACTTCTTGTTGGCCATAGTAAACTCATCCGATACAACAAGACTGCATTGCTGCTGCACTCTCGCCATTGCAGATCTTTTTGAAATGTTGCATGTAGGATTATCGTCAGTCTGCATGTTCAAGGGAAACTTAAGGGCAGAGTGCCCCGTACGACCACCATCCAATAATGTGGCAGCGATGCCAGACGAAGCCAAAGCCAATGCGATTCTACCTTGTGCTCGAACGGTACCCAAAATAATCGAAATGACAAACGTTTTTCCGGTACCCCAGCTGCATCCAAAAAGAAAAGTCCACCATGTTGTTCTTCGATAGCTCGCAATATTTGGTCGTAAACCGTTCTTTGATTGATAAGTGTGTGGCTCATGGTTTTGCACAAACGCATTAAGCTCGGCCCGATCATACTGTTGTTCACGCTCCAGTTCTTTGTTGAAAAGGTCGTGTTTTTCACGATTAGGCGCTGTCATACCTAATTGAGCTAATGCTTTGCTTGCCACCATCAAGCAAAGGTATTCAATAGCGATCAATGCTTCGTTGTAAATTTCCGGCGTTTAGTCCATGTTTATATCACCCGTTTGATGGCGCAATCGATGTGAAAAATCCTCCAAGAAATGATTTTGATGTTTATGCCACAATTGAGTTGGCTTTGCTGGACTGCACGTGGCTATAATAAATGCGAAAAGTGTCCGAATTTGATGTGGACTTGAGGACAATGCTGCATCTTCAAGTGTAATATCCCAATGCATCCCATGCCCTATGCTTCGCGATAGGTCCCACACAATTCTTCATCAACAGTTCGCAAAGATTCAAATGATGTTGGTCCTCGAACATTTATTAGCAACAATCGCAAATAATAACACTCTTGATTGTTGGGATGAACTGTATAAATTCATCCTATCGCATCTGACTGAAACAATACTTGCTGACTATGAACGGCTCGTCCCCGTCTTCGCCTTTGAAAACTTTTGACGAATTATTCCACTTATAATATTCTGGTACTTCGGCCTTTCGCAAAAATCATCTGCTTGACACAACGCAAAAACTGCAGGTAGAATTGTTGCTGGTGGTAGCGCAGCTCGTCTCATTGAATTTTCAGGTGTGTAAAAACGCGTTAACCCTTTTTTAAGATGAACAGCTAAATGAACTACAGTTGGATGCCTATCATGGATCGGGGATGCCATATCACTTCCCTTGTTGATGTATTTGCAAATATATTTAATAGGTTGAACTGAATTGCAGACCTCTACGTTTATGTGCGCTTTATAAATCTTAGATAATAACGGCGAATATGGCACAACCCAACGATTATCAAAATCAAAATCTTGATTTTGAACTCTCAAAGTTACCGAATGTCCATTATCTTCAGTTGATCGACGCCGATATTCGGGATATCCATCGTGGCCCGTCACTGTATCGGAGACCAAATTTTTTGGAAAACGTTTTGAGCATTTCCCTTCAACCATACAGGGTGAATTCAAATTCAACGCACCACATAGACCGTGAATCATATTTTTGGTGACCATTACATCGTCAATTTGATTCGGCCTTATTTTTTCAATCAGCCAAATCAAAATATGCGCATGAGGCAAACCTCTTTTCTGCCATTCAATCGAATATGTATATCAAACATTGAACAGATTCAAATGCCCGTGTTTGACAAATAAATCCTTAAGTGATTTTAATTTTTGTCTAAAAACACGTGCTAAAATATCATGGCGATCTTTTGATGTTTGGCCAACAAACAATAATTCCTAGATTTTTTCCCATTGCGAATTACATGTAAAAGTGATGAAGATCACCATCTTGCGCCTACTCAAACATATGACGTGGACTTCCAACATATGATGACGGTAATATTATCATAGTTCCAACGTTTTTTGCATTACCATCGTTGTTAATGGCATGACGCAAATAAACATACTCTTCGGAACGTAATTTGGCTGTGTTGAATCGAAGAAAATTGAACCGTTCCGATTCAATTTTTGCACACATGGTACCAATGGTACTGGTGGAAAATTGCTGTACAGCTGAATATGTGGTTGTCTTGATTATGCCATATCTGCAGCCTGTAGGCGTAATAATTCAAATAATTTCACTTTACCACTCGTACAGCACATCCCATCTGCTTCACCTTTTAATGTATATGCCTTACAATGGCGACAACGGTTGTTCATTGGACCAATTATAATTTGCCTATGAGAAGCGTAATCAGTGACACTATTATACGCGAACGCAACACATTGTAGATTTGATATATCACGACGTTAATTTGCAGTTGTTTTTGCATCCATTGTTCCGTTGATTTGAACGGGAACTTGCTGTGCGTAGACGTTTATTTTTATTGCGATGGGTAATGTCTTGGCTACTTTCACGGCTCCTCGAAGCCACAACTTGGGACGCATTTCGCGTTCGCCGGCCCAAATTTGATCGTATCGACATTTAACTTTAAAAACCACACTTGTTGCTTTAAAACGCACTCATTTTCAAAAGCAACAAATATACTTACACAAATTGCAATTTTTTCAGAACACAATTTTTCACACAAAAAGGTACAGAATGACACAAAATTAAATGAAATAGTCGTTCAAACACAAATTTGTATACCAAATTTTACAATTTTGTTTTGATTAATCTTTAATTTTCGAAGAACCTATTTAAAACGAGAAGGAACGTGTGAGTCGCTTCTGGACGCGACTCTACTTTTATACCCGTACTCAGTCAGTATATAAATTTATGAGCTTATGATTGAAATTTAAAAAAAAATTTTAATTTTACATTTTACATTTTTTGCTACATTTGTCAACTACATCTACATGTAAAATGTAGATAATACATCTAGAACAAATATTCTACATATACCATTTAGATTCTACATCTCCTCCGCTAGGGGTTGCTCGCGCATTGCACAGGGCAGAGTGTGTGCGAGCGAGACAGAGAATGAATAGCGTCAGCAGCGCCAGAGGAGGTGGGGGAAGCAACTGAAAATTAATTTCTTTATTCTGGCTATAATAATGATCCGATCTGGTTTAGATTCGGCAATCTGATAGATATGGTCATTCTCTACGATACTGCGTTTTTAGTTTTATCGTATCTTCAAAATTGTGGATGCCACAGATTTTCGTCCTTTGTGAAGGCGGAAAGGGGCGGGGCGAAATTTTGAAATACACTTGTAACAGTGTGATATCACATGAGTCTGGAAAAAAAATTTCGTTGCTCTAGCTTTTATAGTCTCTGAGAACGAGGCGCTCATGGGGACGGACAGACGGACAGACGGACGGACAGACAGACATGGCTCTATCGACTCGTCTATTGATACTGATCAAGAATATATATACTTTATGGGGTCGGAAAATTTTCCTTCTCTGCGTTACACACATCCACTTTTACCACAAATACAGTATACCCCTTAACTCTTTTTGAGTACGGGTATAAAAAGTAGAAACTTTTGTAGAGAAACAAAGCTACATACTCTGGCTATCATTTAAAAAAAGCCGCATGCAATTTGGTGCACGCGTTTAGGAGGCAGACGCTTACACACACGATTTGTTTTAAAAATTTATAATATAGATTATAAAAATTAAAACAAAAAATATATGTTTAATAAAGAAAAATAAATAACATTAGAATAATTTGGGGTTGGCGATCGAGCGAAGCGAGTGATCAGGGGCTTGCCCCCTAGTAATATGTATAATAAACAGATATATTTATGTACGTTTACATATATATACACACATACATATTAGTTTTTATATCATAATATACTTCATATTGGAATAACTGTCCATGAGGGTATTAAAGGTGCTCGCGCTATTAACAAATGACTTGAAACATATACTAATTCTATACAACATACATATGTAATCCATATATGTATAAGTAGGTACACATGTACAGTTGCGAAAAAAATAATAGCACCACTACAACACATTTTGATCTTGATACAAAAAATGCGGTTACTGTTGCGATTTTTTTTTAATTTTAATTTATTTTATATCTTCAAATTTCTGTTTTTATATTTTTGTTTGTGATTTAAAAAAAAGCACCCAAAAATACCGAAAATAAAAATAGCACCATTAGCCCTTTTTTTGGTTAGACACCTGTATTTCGCGGAACGGCCTTTGTAGAATGCACGTGTTCATTAGTTCTGACTAAGATTTCATTTTTTCTATCATAAAAGTTAAAAATAAAATTTACAATGGGACGTGGAAAGCACTGAACTGCGGAGAAGCGCGATCTTATCAAAAAATTGATATTAGATGGAAAATTTTCCAGGGAAGTTGGTCGATTGATAGGATGCTCCAATAAAATTATTTAAAACGACTTAAACTATGAAGAAACGACTAAAACACTCGGACGAAAACGATCTATGACCCCTATTCATGTCAAAATACTGATTCGTCAGAGCAAGAAGGATCCCTTCAAGCCTGCTAACGAGTTAAAACACACCTGCAAGAAAGCAAAGGAATGGTTCATGGCAAAATCTGTTAGCGTTTTGGAGTGGCCTGCTCAGTCGCCTGACCTGAATCCCATCGCTTCCAAGCCAACCACTATCGGATCACTTTGGGAAGAAATTAAAGAGTCCTGGTCCAAAATTCCCCTACAACGATGCCAGGACTTGATTCCATGCCAAGACGCTGCGCAGCTGTTATTGACAATAAAGGGCACTGTACCAAATATTAAGTTATGCATATACAGGCAGGCTCCGGTTTTCACTTTCACCAAAAGAATGTGATTTACTTTTTAAAACGAAAAGTTAGGCGATCCCGCACACGTGAAATGCATGACTTTTGCGTTTTGAAAACGGCAACGAATTCCTCGCCGAAATTAAAAGTAAACGTCTTTTATACAACTAAACAAATCTTAATTGCAAAAGGAAAACATAGATGACTGATTGATGCATTGACATGAATTTGACAGTATTAACTGGTAAATTGAGCTTGTGCCCTTTTTATAAATAAATTTTGTTTAAACCAACCTCAAAATTGGATCTGCAAAATTGGCCATGGCAAAAAGAAAAAAGTGAATTGCTGTGAACAGCTGTGGCAGCCCGATTTGGCTGTCGATAAGTCTCTGTTAAACATAACAGAGGCCTTTTTGTATGAGCTAGCACTAACGCGTGGGTATAACAGCAGTAAATTTCGCGCTTAACAGTACAAAGTGTAAACGAATTCACATGAGTGGATTCCAGAGCGCGTCGAAATGAAAAGTCATACTTTTTGCTGAAAATTAAAACGCAAAGTGAATGTGAAAGCCGGAGCCTGCCTGAATGTGTCCTTATATGGTCTTTATAGGTGGGCGTAGTCGGATTCTTTGTT
The DNA here is from genome assembly GCA_035043285.1 of Drosophila subsilvestris. NCBI lineage: Eukaryota > Metazoa > Arthropoda > Insecta > Diptera > Drosophilidae > Drosophila > Drosophila subsilvestris. Next base: position 155,126 of record JAWNNB010001592.1, on the reverse strand, counting down.
CAATAAAGAATATGCTTAGCGTAGAACCCAATTTTGGCGGCTTTATGTCCCAGTTCCCGCTTTCGTTGGCCTTTTTTACTCGTTAGCCCTTGTCCCTCCACCGAAAATGAAGGAGATTTTTCGCATCAAGACGCGGGTGCATGCACATGCGCACAAGTCTGTTGTCGATCCTGTAATCATTGTTAAATTTGAAAGCAGTCGTGACAACATCATGCTGTTGAAACGGGCTGGAGCACATCGACGACAAACTAAACAACCACTCTGTCTAGAGTTGCTCGGCATCCAATCCAAGACCCCGTTCTACATCAATGAGCAGCTCAGTAAATGTAGCTACACCATCTTTAAGGAGGCCATGAAGATGAAGAAGCGTAACATCTTGTCAGCCGTCTTCACCCGGCGCGCTCTTGTCTATGCTCGGCAGAGTGTACACGGCGAATTTGTTTGTCTTAGGAGTTTGGAAGATCTCTCTGCCCTGCAGAGCCTAACTCATGATTTCAAGACTGAGGAAGCGCCCCCATCCAGAGGGCCCAACAACAACAATAATTTTCGCTAGAATTTCTAAGGTCATTTTCTTACTCATTATTATTTCGAATAACCATTATCTTTATATAATAGGCATTGTTAGGAATCTCACTCTCTCCACATCATCTCCCCTTACTTTTAATTCAGTGGTGCATGGATTGTATCCTCTAACAGATGTCGGTTTCATTGACAATGGATGATAGTGCATGGACATCCAGTGCGAGCAGCTATACAATTCTGAGAGTACTTGTGAATCAAGGAACAGGTCTGCGGGTCTGCCACATTAATGCCCAAAGCTTGACTAAAAAAATGGACGAATTTAGATATATTTTTCTCCAGTCTAATATTCATGTCATATGTGTGTCTGAAACTTGGTTTTCGTCTCATGTTAGTGATGTGCTAGTAGAATGTTTTGGCTATGATCTGTTTCGATCTGATCGAGATAGTCGTGCAGGAGGTGTAGCCATATATGTACATATACATATGTAAGTAAACGTCTAAATGCAAAATTTGTATGTAAACACCCTAGTGACAGTTTAATCGAATGGATATTTTGTACAAGTGTCAAATGCAATAATAATACTAATCAAAGATTTTAATTGGATGTGTGTATAGACCTCAAAGGTATATCGCATATAACAATCTAATTGACTTATTATCGACATTGACACTTACTTACACAGATGTCACACTACCTGGGGACTTCAACAGTAATATACTGAGGGAAAATCACTTATCAGATGACATAGAAGTTACGGGATTAAAGTTAGTAAACACATCTGAACCTACCCATTTTTCTAATTACTGTGATACTTTACTTGACTTATTTTTTTTAAACCACAGTCATAATGTTTCTACGTTCAGTCAGCTGTCCATGCCAATGTTTTCGAAACATGACTTAATTTTCTTGACCTATAATATTAATACAGACTTAAACGAAAATATAATAGTTTATAGAGATTTTAAAAATATTGACTATGCCTTGTTAAGTGCTGATTTAAATACATGTGGCTGGGACACTATACATACATATATAGCAACCAAAATAATATAATATACTTATTCAATAGATCAGTACCTCTAGTGGCAAAAACTGACAAACCTCGAGGTAATCCCTGGTTCAACACGCAAATTAAAATACTCATAAAAAGAAGGGACACTGCATTTCGTAAATGGAAGCGGTAAAAACAAGCCAGCATGCTGAGCAGTATAAGCTACTAAGAAAGAAGGTGATACAATTAAACAATTCAGAAAAACGTAAATATTTGTTTAACGAATTTAGTTAGGCAACTTCGAACAAACAGACATGGTCCCACATTAAGCAGCTGGCTATTGTTAAATCCAAAATTGCACGCATTTGTGATGTCGATCCTGATGTACTCAATGAACAATTTTTAGACTGAAAAGTACCTGAAGTGACTAAAACCGACTATGTTGAGCACGTGCCCCAAAATCTTTATAGAAACTGTGATAATGTAAACTTCAACTGTGATAATGGAACATGTGACAATAGTTTTAGTTTTTCGTGTGTAACTGAGTCACATGTCCTCGAATCAATGTTAAAAACGAGAAGGAACGTGAGTCGCTTCTAGTCGCGACTCTACTTTTATACCCGTACTCAGTCAGTATATAAATTTGTGAGCTTGTGATTGAAATTAAAAAAAAAATTTTACATTTTTTGCTACATTTGTTAACTACATCTACATCTCAAATGTATATTATACATGTAGAACAGATATTCTACATCTACCATTTAGATTCTACATCTCCTCCGCTAGTCGCGAAACTTGATTCAGTGTGATATAACATGAGTCTGGAAACAAAATTTGGTTGATCTAGCTTTTATAGTCTCTGAGAACGAGGCGTCAAACAAGACGGACAGACGGACGGAAGGACAGACGGACAGACGGACGGACAGACATGGCTCTATCGACTCGGGTATTGATGGTGATCAAGAATATATATACTTTATGTAGTCGGAAAAATGTCCTTCTCTGCGTTACACACATCCACTTTTACCACAGATACAGTATACTCCTTAACTCTTTTTGAGTATGGGTATAATAAGTCAAATGCCACTGGTATTGATGAGATAAATCCAAAATTTATAAAATTGTTATTGCCAAAAATACTGCCATACATAACCCACATATACAACACAGCACTGACTCAAAAAAAATGTCCTGGTTCTTGGAAAGTTGCGAAAATACTACCAATTCCCAAATCTGCCACGATTACAGGCCAATTTCCATTTTACCTTTTGTGTGACTAATGGCCGGGCAGATGACAAATTACTTGACAGCTAATAAACTCTTGACTGACAAACAGTCAGGTTTTCGTGTGGGCAGAAGCTCTACAACCGCAATAATCAACATAGTGGAAGATATCAGAGAAAAAGTGGACAATGACAATATAACATTCTTGACTCTCTTAGACTATAGTAAGGCTTTTGATACGGTTACGGTTTCGTTCTTTGTTTTAAGCTAAGTTGTCTATGTAATTTTTCGCGATCAGCAACAAAATTGATTTTCTCTTATTTGAGTAATCGGAGGCAGACTGTTTCCATTAATAATATGTATTCGTCTTTACTATGTGTCAAGCGTGGCGTTCCTCAGGGATCTGTCCTCGGGCCATTACTATTATCAGTGTATATTAATGATCTTCCGAGTGTATTGTCAAATTGTGAAGTACATATGTATGTATGCTGATGCCGTTCAAATGTTTGTTAGTCGTCCCATTAGTAGAATTAATGACTGTGTTCGTGTTTGTAATAGTGAATTAAAATCTATCAGTCAGTGGGCAAAAATCAATGGGCTAGGATTAAACCCAAATAAGTCGAAATGTATAGTTATAGGTAAAAGACAGTTCAACACAGACAATTTACAAAAATTATCCATTGAAAACATACCTATAGAACAGGGCTCGGCACGGCCCTATCTTAAAAACATAGGAAAATGCGCTGCCACGTCGCTGCCGGCACACGTACAATATGAAAAGGCAGCGAGCCTTCGTGTGTCTTCGCCAATGCGACTTCGGCTCTTGCGATCGAGCTTGATACCCAAAGCGAGAACAAAAATCAGATCAGTTGTGTTTAGCCGTCGACAATGCAAGACCACGCTACGCAGCCTTTTGATTTTACACTGCGCAAAAACATGTTCAACGTAAAATGGGAAAACAATTAATGCGCGCCTAGAATTTTTCTCCAGTTTTAAAAGGAATTAAATTTCAATACATAACATTTTTATTTCATTTCAACTTTTCTTTCACCCGCAACAGTTCAACTTTTGCTACAAATCGTTTTTTGCAGTGCAGCCGCAGCTGCGGCAGGCCTCTTCGGGTTTTTTTACTCACACAAGCGCATTAAAAAAACATGTCAGAGTGTGTGTGCCGAGCCCTGCTATAGAATATGTAAAATGGGCCAATAATTTGGGGTTTAGATTTAATCAAACGTTGACATGGAATGACCACATAAATAAATCAGTCGGAAAAACTTATGGAATCCTCAGATCTCTATACATAACGAAAGACTTTTTACCACTGAAAATCAAACAAACAATTACAACAATGTACCTCACACCAGTCATTTTTTATGGTATCGAAGTATTTAGTGAATGTAACTCCGCCAGCCAACGAAAGCTGCAAGTTGCTTTTAATAATATTGCGAGATATATAAATAATAGACATAGAACTGACCTTATTTCTGACGTAATGATTATGCCACTTAAATATGCCACTTAAATCCTGGACAAAATTATATACACCAAAGAACCCAGTTACCTATATGAAAGACTTACGCTTAGCACGTCAGGAAGGACCAAAAAAATTAAGACATTTAAATACAGGTACTCTTGCACAATGCGGTAATTTTTTGTATATGCTGTTCGCATTTCGAACCAACTTCCCAACGGCCTTAAGGCCATTAGTGCCACGAAGCAATTCGAAATCGCACTGGAGGAACATCTACGCACTGCCCAACTCTACTAAATTTTTAAACCTTTTAACAGTGGGGATGTGTGAAGAGAGAGCGAGACCTATAGAAGCTAAATTAAATATGCTATATTACGCCAGTAATTGTTAGTACATAAGTTTAATTATAATTATAGCTCTAATTACTCATAAATTCTTCTAAATTCTAAATGTTTAAATTTTAATAACTATTACAATTGTTGTGACTAGCGCCCTAATTTATAAGTAGTAATATGCTTGTTGCGCTGTTTATAATTTTTGCACTGCCGCTGAAATTGCAAATTCTTGTAGCATCCACAATTTTAAAGTGACGAGAATGTGCAGAATAATATTGAAATATCTTTTTTACCAAATTGCAGAATATGTTAACTATTGGATTGTGCTATTGTTATAGACAGAATTAATAAATAATTTCCCGTTATTGATTCTTCTCGTGCCTAGAAGCTAACAGTTGAAATTGAGTTTTCACATCTAGCATGTACTCAAAGATAACAAAGATAACAGTTGAAATTGAGTTTTCACATCTAGCATGTACTCAAAGATAACTGTTTAGCTATTTAAATATTCACTGTTTACTGTTCAATTGCTTACACATATACATAAATTTTTATTATTGTTTGTGAAAGATCCGAAGCAGACTATTTCACGTGGATCCAATAAATTGCGTTAGCCGGTATTTGCTGATTAGACACCTGTCAAAGGGGCTAGTACGATTATCTGATCGGCTCGAAACGATGACGAAAACGTCCAGACACAGACCTTGGTGATTTAGGGTAGACTTTGCTATCAGCTGCACTTTAAACGGCTGAGGCTCCACTGAAAAATGTTTCCATACGCATGATGATAGACGGATTTTCGAATTTTGGTCTGTTAAAAACCCACTCACGGGTCACTGGTGAATCAGACATTAGTGCTCTCCAGGTTCTTAAACTTGTCATACCTGGCACTCAAAGAATTTAGGGATACACTCGATTTTTGGTCGAAGTGGTTGAACATACATATGTAACGCAGAAAAGTAAACATTTCCGACCCCATAAAATATATATATTCTTTATCACCATCAATAGCCGAGTCGATATAGCTATGTCTGTCTGTCCGTCCGTCTATCCGGCTTGATGAGCGCATAGTTCTCAGAGACTATAAGAGCTAGAGTAAGCTAATTTTGTTTTCAAACTCATGTGATATCACACTGTTACAAGCGTAATTCGAAATTTCGACCCACCTCCCTCCGTCCCCACAAAAGACAAAAATCTGTGCCATCCACAATTTTTAAGATGCGAGAAAACGAAAAACGCATGATCGTAGACAATGACCATGTCTACTAGGTCGCCGAATCTGGTATAGATCGGATAAATTTTATAGCCAGAATGAAGAAATCAATTTTCAGTGGCTGAGCTATCCCGTTCCAGCGCTGCAGCACTAACTAATTCTCTCTCTCGCGGAGGAGATGTAGGATCTAAATGGTATATGTATAATCTACATTTTAGATGTAGATGTAGCTAACAGTTGAAGCGAAAAAATGTAAAATGAAAAATATTTTAATATTCTCACAAATTTATATACTGACTGAGTACGGGTATAAAAGTAGAGTCGCGACTAGAAGCGACTCACGTTCCTTCTCATTATATTCTTTCTTTTCTTTCTGTAACAACGCGTGCCGTAAAAGAATTCGGCTTTTCCGTCGGCGTCGACAAAGTTGTTGAGTTGTGCAGTAAAAAGTGAGACGCAGACTTTTTTATTTTGGGCAAAAATTATTATCAGGTATGTGCAGTGTTTCATTTAAATAAAAATACGTCTACTGTGCATTGTAAAAAATAAATAAACTGGGAAATTGCGAAATTATCAGTGTTTTCCATGAAATTTCAATTTCTAACAACGAAAAAAAAAACCCACCCTAAAAGCGAGGCTCGAGTAGAGCAGATACATATTTTGGCGGGTGTTTTGTTTTTTTTTTGTCGGATCTACCATAGATGATCTAATGAGAGCATCGTTAACAAATTTAACAGGTTTTATAAATTTCGAATGGAAATATACTAATTACCCCATCTTATTTCAGTGGCCTCACGAACATGAACACATCAACAACATTTAAAAAGGAGGTTCTGTGGCAAAAAATAATCTGTGTGTTATTTTATACAAAAATGTATATCTATTTTATAAGAATACAATAAATAAAAAGAAATTGAATATTTGTATACAAAATTTACCATGCTATTCCTCAAAATAGCAACAGTTTTTAGTGAAATACATCACTTATGAAGGCCTTACTTTTTTAGGGAAATTCATCGCTTATTAAGGCCTTACTTTTTAAGGGAAATTCATCGCTTATTAAGGCCTTCCTTTTTAAGGGAAATTCATCGTTGTTAAGGCCTTACTTTCGGTTGTTTCTCGCTTACTATGTCATCGTTTATATTCCTAGGACATCCCTCGGTTTAAGTAAACAGTCCATCGTATGTCATCGAGCTGCATGTCGTTGGCATCGATGTGTCGTCGCTTACGCATCGATGACACGTGCTGCAGGGGTAATAATCGCTAAAATGTGCATATACATATATGTACATATACATAAGTAGAATTGAACAAATGTTCAAATTTTAAAGCCTATTCCCACACATCCAAAATCCAATTTTGGGATGGTAAGTTTTTTCCGTTTCGAAAAATTCGCATTTGTTCCACCATCCTAATTCGGACGTTTATATGCGAAATTTTTTCGATAATATTCAAATGCAACCATAAATAATTGCATTCCACAACCAAACAATTAAATTCACAGCGAAAATGTAAGCAATGACTAATAGGAAAATGGAAAAAAAAACAACAACCAAACACATCAGAATAGTCTCGGGCACAACACAGAAGTGAGATAATTTGTGGACATGTACTCCTCTGAGAAGTCGTTTATGAATGCTCTGCAAAGATGATGCAGGATATTGCACACGCTGTAGGCTGACACGCCGAAAACCATACCGATTGTTCGGTACTCAGAAGAGGAGCCCAAAGTATACAATGCTATGGCGATACAATTTTTTAAATGAATTGCGGCTCGGCAGTTCGTAGCACTTTCTTAACCAACACAAACGAAAAGGAACGTTGTGAGTTGTTGCTGTGACCGCGAATCTACGTTTATACTTTTATACATACTCAGTCAGTATACAAATATTTGAGCCTATGACAGGAGTGGAATTTTCAAATATTTTATATTTTAAATTTTTTGCTACATCTGTCATCGTCATTTACATCTACGATGTAGATTCTACATTTAAAATGCAGATTCTATATCTTCTTTGCAAAAGGTCGCGCTGCACAGGGCAGAGTGTTTAAGAGCGAGAAAGAGAATAAGTAGCGTCTGCAGCGCTGGAGATAATGATAATAATGATCCAATCTAATCCAGACTCGTCAATCTGGTAGATATGGTCAATCTATACAATACCGCGTTTTTCGTGTTATCGTATCTATAAAATTTTGGATGCCAGAAATGTTTGTCCGGAATATGGCCACACCAAGACGTACTGTACGCTACGATGAGTCTGCGTAGCTTGTGGGGACTGCCACGACTCATTTCCCTGCACTGCCAACAAAGAAAACCCTAATACCAACGAGAAGAAACGTGTGAGTCGCTTTTGGACGCGACTCTACTTTTATACCCATACTCAGTCAATATAGTATAAATTTGTGAGCTTATGAATTATGTAGAATTTTTAAATATTTTACATTTTAAATTTTTTTGCTACATTTGTTCGGTTAGGTTAGGTTAGGTTGAGGCGGCTGTCGGGATCGCCAGGAACCCGACACACCTAGGCCGGTTTCGGCCCGTTGTGATACCGCAAGGAGCATTTCCCCCTCCCCTCATGTGAATCTATGCTATCCGTTGTCCCATCCGGATGCCCTTATGAAGTTTTCGATCCTTCTGGGACACATTGCAGAAATGTCAGAGATGTCAATTAAGAAAGGTGAGCCCAAGTATTGAAGTCTCCTTCTGCTGAGAGCCGGAAAGAAGCAGAACAGGTGTTCCACTGTCTCCTCCTCGTCCTCATCTCTACAGCTACGACAGAAGTCGTTTTAGGGGGCACCCAGCCTGTTTGCATGTGTGCCTATAAGCCAGTGTCCCGTAAGGGAGCGTATGACTGAGCTGCACCTTTTCCTGCCGAGCTTGCAGAGCTCATCGGTGCGCTTCTTATTTATATTAGGCCAAGTTTGCCTAGTTATGCGACATAGTGACACTGCTTGCCATCTGTCGTTTGTGAGTTGCTTGTAGTGCTCTTTTATTATGTGCTTACAGGTGGCCATTGGCATACGAATGTCCTCCTTATCGTGGAAGAGGGGGACTGTTGTGCCAGCTCTGGCCAGCTCATCTGCTATACAATTGCCTTCAATGTCCTGGTGGCCCGGAACCCATATTAGGCTGATTGCAAACTGATGAGCCATCTCGTGAAGAGATTTGCGACAGTTTGCCACGGTAGCCGAGCTAGATGTTATCGCATTCAGCGATTTGATCGCGGCTTGGCTATCACTGTAGATATTTATGTTAGTTTCCGTAGTGGCTGCTTCGTGAAGACAGCACAGAGCTTCCTTGATCGCTATGACTTCCGCTTGGAAGACACTGCAGTGATATGGGAGCCTGAAGGAGTGCCTTATGTTTAGTTGTTCGGAGTATATACCCCCTCCGACCTTATTGTCCAGTTTCGAACCATCTGTGAAGATTTGTATGGCTCCGTCTGGGCCAGGAGGTCCCTCGAGCCATTTATCTCTCTGGGGGATGATTATTTCAAAAGGAGTGTCTATGTACTCCCTTGGAACGCAGTAGACCGTTTTTGTGGGGACGATATTGTTTCCGTTAAGGATGGAAGCGTGACCGATGTACTGCGACACCCATTGGTCTGAGTCTCTTAGACGAATTGCTGCCATTTCTGCCCTCTCCATACCCTCATGGTCAAGGCTCTGGAGGCATAGGATGGCGTTTAGTGCATCATTAGGTGTGGTGCGCAAAGCCCCACTGATGCATAGGGCAGCAGTACGCTGTACCTTGCCCAGTTGGTTGGTGATTGTCCTTTTTGTTGGGCAGGCCACCACACGGTAGCTCCGTAGAGTAGTATTGGCCTAACTATTGCTTGGTATATCCATTGGACTATTCTTGGGTTCATGCCCCATTTCATCCCTATGGCCTTTTTACAAGTGTAGAGGGCTATCGTGGCCTTCCTCACTCTGTCTTTGATATTCAGATTCCAGCTGAGCTTCTTGTCAATTACCAGCCCTAAATAGCTGGCATTGTCACTGAAGGGGAGCCTGCATCCGTTTAGAATTGGGGGTTTGAGATGCGGGACTTTGTATTTGTTTGTGAACAATACAAGTTCAGTTTTTGAGGGATTAACTCCCAATCCACGCGACTTTGTCCATTCCGACAGTCGCGCGAGCTTTGCGGTCATTAGGTCGCAAAGTGTCTGAGGGAATTTTCCCGAAAAGATCATGGCAACGTCGTCCGCGTATGCCACCACTTTGCAGCCCCCCCTTCCAAGTTACGTAGAATCTTGTTGACTGCTATGTTCCATAGAAGGGGAGACAGGACACCGCCTTGCAGGGTGCCTCTGTTGACATACCTTGATTGAGTGGATGATCCCATCGATGATGTCACCGTCCTGCATGTGAGCAATTGATCAATGAGCATCACCAAGTGATGATCCACCCACAGGTCAGTCAGAGCATCCGTGATGGCCCCCGGAGTGACGTTGTTAAATGCTCCTCGATGTCGAGGAACGCAACTAGAAGTATTCTTTGACGTATGGATTTCTCCACCGCCGAGATTACTTCATGGAGTGCCGTTTCCGTGATTTTCCTTTCCGGTAGGCATGTTGTGCGCCTGACAGCCACTGAGGATTTATGGTTGCCCTCAGCTGTAGCCCGACTAGTCTCTCAAAGGTTTTAAGAAGAAGGGACGATAGACTTATTGGTCTAAAGTCTTTAGGGGTTGTGTGTGAGGCTTTCCCTGCTTTTGGAATAAAGACTATTTTAGCCTTGAGCCAGAGCTTCGGGATTTTTCCCACTACGAGTATCTTCCTGAAGATGCATTGTAGCCAGTTAATGGCCATATTCCCTGCTTTCTGTAATTGAGCCGGAATGACCTGATCGGGACCAGGTGATTTGAAGGATTTGAAGCTGTTTACAGCCCAGCTAATGTTCCGTCTTGTGAGGATGTGCGCCATCGAGGCTACTGAGCCCTTGCTTGGGAGATCTGCAGGCTCGATGGTTGTGCACCCAGGAAAGTGGGTGTCGAATAGGATATGTAGGGAGTCCTCACTTGAGTTGATCCACGTACCGTCCATTCGCTTGAGGTATCCCACCGAGGGTGTTGTTTTCGAGAGTATCTTTCGTATCCTTGCGGCTTCCGACGTGTCCTCAATGTCGGAGCAGAATTTTTGCCAAGAGGCCCTCTTCGCTTTCCTAGTTTCTTTTTTGTATAGGGCAAGACTACTTTTGTAGTTTGTCCAGTGTTCTTCCTCGCTGCCGCTTTTGGCTCTATTGAATAGAGTCCTGCAGTCTCTGCGTAGAATATCTATTTCCCTTGACTACCAAGGGGGTTTCTTTTTCCCTTTAGGTCTTATTGAGGGGCATGCAGCCGTGAATGCCTTTTTACACGCTTCGGTGAAGCTGTCTACCAGGCTATTTAAATCGTCCGGAGTGTCCGGACATTTAGGTGGAATGGGGGGGAGTAATTTCTCTATGGTTGCACTATATAAATCCCAGTTGGCTTTTCTGGGGTTAACATAGTCAGTAGGTTTTGGGCTCTCGAGAGATAGTACTGTCTCGATATACCTGTGATCGGAGAAGGAGTGGTCCTCTAGGACTCTCCAACTTTTGACTACGTCTGACAGTTTGTGAGACAGTAAGGTGAGGTCGATAACCTCTTGTCGGTTTTTAATAATAAAGGTAGGGTCGTTACCTCGGTTGCAGATAACTAGATTAGAGTTAAGGATGAATCTGAAAAGTGACTCACCCCTTATATTTAAGTCGGAGCTCCCCGACTGAGTGTGGTGAGCGTTGGCATCGCAGCCTATTAATAGGCCTGTGTCCGACCTTTCGCTATCGCAGGTTATCTTGCGAACGAGGTCACTGGGAGGACCGCTTTCCTCGTGAGCCATGTAGGACGACACCAGGTTTAGGTGTGTCCCCTGTAGCTCTAGGCTAGCCGCCGTGTTGTCGCCATTGCTAAAATTATGCAGCAGAAAGATATTTAGATGCTTTCTTGCCACAATGCAGGTACGAGTTTTACCTTCAGTTGGAGCTACTAATAGCTTGTACTCCTTCGTCGCTAATCCACAGACCTTGCCTCCCACCAACCAAGGCTCTTGGATTAGGACTATATCCGCTCCGCTTGCGTTCAAGCGGAGCATAAGGGCGGCGGATGCTGCCTTACAGTGGTGGAGATTCATCTGCAGAAGTCTGAGTGACTTCATTAGATTCACTCTCCACCACTGTGTAGCGTGTAGGTATTGTAGTGGCCAGTTTCGACCCAGCAATTCATACTGAACCGTTTGAGAGATATTGTCTTTCCATTAATATAAGACCGAAAAGTTTGAGAGGAATTGTCTTTACATTCTGGTAGAAGTAAGATAAGAGAGCGAACAGAGAGAGAGAGAGATGACCGTAAGAGCTTCTGTAGGAAAGCTTCAACCGTGTGGATCGTTGGGAGTAAACACCTTATGTATAAGCTTGGACTAGAATCGTACGATTACCCCGTTATTGGCAGATGCTTTAGGTAAGCTGTTATTATGATCATACGATCCCTCCGTTAGTCGTGCAAGCCAAAGCTTCCAAAGTAAAGCAGAAGCTAACGCTAGACGAAAATTCTCGGTAGGAGATTGCAAGAGCAAAACTGCAGCCGAGTAGAAGTGTCTCCGCATACATAAGGTGATAAAATTAAATACGCGTGCACAGATCGAACAGAGGAAAATAATAATTCCAGTGGCTCGAATTGCTCAGTGGCGTTAATTAATATAGATCCCAAAAGTGCTGGAAATCAGATTGCTTTCACGTCTGGAGGAACTGACTCTACGTAACGGGGGCTCATCAGCTCTTTCGGTCTGGACAGAAGCGCCGGGAAAGACCTCGGAATTCCCGGGGAGCCACCAAATTTATCAACGAATCTAACACCGAATAGAAAAGAAAATCTTCTGGCACAAGGGGACGAACATAGCTGAAAGCAGGCCCATATAATGTGGAGGAAAAGTCCAATCAATTAAAAAGAGTGCTAACAGTTTGGAAGAAACCAATAGGCCGTAGATGTTACCCTTCTTGCTTCCGAAATATGTGCGCCGTCAAAGCTTTTGGATAGCTTTTTCTTTTGAATGAGTACTTCTCTATGTGCAGAGCAGAACATAAACATCGGGACCGTATTTTATGAAAACGAGAGTCGAAATCATGAAGTCTTAATAGTTTAATTACAGTTTCTTTCAATAATCATTTGTTGCTTCTAATTATCAAATTAAGCTTCTCCTTGTTTTTGCCTCGGCAAAAAGAAATAACTGTATAACTTTATATATTAGATTATTACTAATTTTAAGTTTTTTTTTGTTGCACTAAAGTGACTTTATGAAAGGTCCTTGTCCCGTAAAGAGGTAAGAAGGGAAGATCTATAAGGGCTTAGCTCGAAAGTATGGACACATTTTTATATAATTTATTCTTTCCTTAGAACATATGTTTCGCGTCACCCTTGAGCTCAACGGATACGCTGGAAAATGTATATAAAGTATGAGTGAGTAACGAATGTAACAAACAAAATAGTGTCCGCCACCTTGGAGTTTCTTGTTTATGAACCTCTTAATTAGGGATCTTCCATTTATTACTCGTCTTGCGGAAGCTTCGCCTTTTCTTTTGAATCATCATAATATCTCTTTATATATATTATTAATTTTCTTTATATATATCTAAATTTGTAATATTTACTACCTTTATTGTTCCGCTGCCGTGGATACGAGCATGAAGTCTAATTATACCCGTACTCAAAAAGAGTTAAGGGGTATACTGATTTGTGTAAAAGTGGATGTGTGTAACGCAGAGAAGGAAAATTTTCCGACCCCATAAAGTATATATATTCTTGATCAGTATCAATAGCCGAGTCGATAGAGCCATGTCTGTCTGTCCGTCCGTCCGTCCGTCTGTCCGTCTGTCCGTCTGTCCGTCTGTCCGTCCTGATGAGCGCCTCGTTCTCAGAGACTATAAAAGCTAGAGCAACGAAATTTTTTTCAGACTCATGTGATATCACACTGTTACAAGTGTATTTCAAAAATTTCGCCCCGCCCCTTCCGCCTTCACAAAAGACGAAAATCTGTGGCATCCACAATTTTGAAGATACGATAAAACTAAAAACGCAGTATCGTAGAGAATGACCATATCTATCAGATTGCCGAATCTGAACCAGATCGGATCATTCGAGTTATAGCCAACATAAAGAAATTAATTTTCAGTTGCTTCTCCCACCTCCTCTGGCGCTGCTGACGCTATTCATTCTCTGTCTCGCTCGCACACACTCTGCCCTGTGCAATGCGCGAGCAACCCCTAGCGGAGGAGATGCTAGAATCTAAATGGTAGATGTAGAATATTTGTTCTAGATGTATTATCTACATTTTACATGTAGATGTAGTTAACAAATGTAGCAAAAAATGTAAAATTAAAATTTTTTTTTTAATTTTAATCATAAGCTCACAAATTTATATACTGACTGAGTACGGGTATAAAAGTAGAGTCGCGTCCAGAAGCGACTCACACGTTCCTTCTCGTTTTTTTTGTATTAAATGATAAAGCATAGATATAAATGAAGTCCTAAATCTGTTGCGTTGTCCTAAGTAGAGCATGATTGAGTCCGAATTACTGTAGAGAGATACACTTGCTAAGGGTATGCCGTCAGTTAGTAGGTATACAAAAGGAAGGGGGGGTAGAGAAGGGGTCAAGGTCATCTGATTTCCCCGACATTAACGGAATATAGCCCTACTATTTGTCGGTAGTCCCATAATCCATTCATTGAATTTTCGAAGCTTTTATTGTTTTAGTTTCAGTGTTCCTTCTGAACTTTGTATCACGTGTACCTAAAATATCTGTGCAAATGTGTTTGTATGGCACATAGGGGAGTAGGAAAGATCCCACGACATTCCGGCGAGCTAGTTAGAGCATAGCTAGAGGTACACACTCCGAAATCCTGCCATACCATTGGTGTACGACCATCCGAATGGTATGTACCAGCAACATCGGTACTTACTATCTCACACCTGTTAATCCTGCACATTACAGTATGGGATTGATGTCTTTTACCCAAACTAGTAGAAGAAGATTTCGTGTGCACCTCTAGCTATGCTCTGACTAAGCTCGCCGGATTGTCGGGGTTCGTTCTACTCTCTCTTATTTTCATACTGACACACACTTGCACAATGTTTAGGTGCACATTAAAAGGGAATCGAGATAAACACAAAAATCAACCCAGGTTTAACTGGATTGAGGGAATGGTAATTGAAATAGTTATTCTTTACAGGTGCATTCAGGATATTCATATCCACTATTCTATTCAAATTTTTGAGAACTCAGGTGTCATCGAGTATCTCTCTCTTCTCTACCCTCCCAACCTATGCTATACAGGCAAATCGACCCGTATAGACCCTAGAAGATACTTATTCAGTTTCCATACCACCACCTACATCCAGCCTGTCAGAGGACGAACGTCTAAATTTAGTACATATTCAAATTGTGTTTCAAAATTACTGACTTCATATATATTTTCATGGTTTCCTAGTTTTTATAATTCAGAATCTTCAAGTAGTTCTTACTTATATTAGAATTTAATTTTTTTCTGAAAATTCGCTCTACTTAACATCTATATATATATGCCTATTTTCTCTTATAAGAAGTTACTACCGAGTATAAAATATAGATAAAGGTGTAAAGATATGAATCATAGGTAGACAATAGAATGAAATGGTCAAAGGGTACGGCGGCATTATGGTTTTCGAATTATTAAGAATGTTAAGAAAATCAAAAGGGTAACACGCAGGTTACGTTTCTGCTCAGTGCATATACTTGTTTACATTTACAAACTTACGGCAATCTTTCTTGTTTTGGTGTTTTGGTAACACTTACTCCTTTCGTGATCGTTGAGCTCAAGGATGACGCAGGTGCCTGTTTCTGAGGAAAATATATAAGTTAATACAATATATGCACTCTGGCGCACTGACGTGTACGACCTTGTAATCTCAAATAATATTCACATCTCATACCCATTCTTTTCCAAAACTATTGTTTCCTTGATAGCATAACTATCTTTTTGAATAAGGAACTCTTATATTAGCGCGGTGATGTGACGACTATTTGCAACGTTGTTGGTCTCGACTACTCTAGAATCAGCTCAGTCCAAATTTGGCCAACGGCGCCTCTGCATGACCTCTCAGAGTAATACCTCTAATCAGAAATCCTCGCGGAATTGCGAGGGCGCCGCTAGATCAGTCGACGAGGTTGTCAGCAGATTGGTTTTAGCTCATTACTTTGGCTTAAACATTGACTCTCCGGCTCGACGTCGGTCGGCGGTTCACTCAATCACTGTTGGGGCGTCATAGAAGTGTGGCCTCCACGAAGCTGGGAGAAGCTCCGAGGCGCCTCTTCAACGCTGAGTGACCTAAGGATGGCGGTGGCTTCCCGCAGTTGACGCGAAGCAAGGGTTCTCGGTGATCCGGGTACCCAAAAAGGGTGAAGGGTACCCCTTGTCGTTTGGAGAATCCCTTTTGGCAGCACACCTCTTGAAGGTTCCCTCGTATAGGTGTTGGTATGCCTCTTAGGCTGATATGTATGGGACGGGTTCCCGACCTTCTCCCTATAACACATAATTCTAATTGATTACACTGAACACTTTCCTAACTAACTGCCGACATACCTGAGATGTTTTCCTTTTCACAAACACAAAAGCACAGATTATAATCACTCTAATAACCACTCTGTTTTTACAGTGATACTTCAACTGAAGAAGGCGATTTTCTACGGTTTAAACTGAATATCTTTAAGATGATATACTCCTAGATTTTTCTTATCCTCACTAGCTAGTTGGTAATACGTAGTCCCCACCCGACGAACAACCTTGGCTGGTATAAACACGGGAGCTAACTTAGCGCTGAACCTTTTTATACCCGTACTCAAAAAGAGTTAAGGGGTATACTGTATTTGTGGTAAAAGTCAATGTGTGTAACGCAGAGAAGGAAAATTTTCCGACCCCATAAAGTATATATATATCAGCATCAATAGCCGAGTCTCTGTCTGTCTGTCTGTCTGTCCGTCTGTCCGTCTGTCCGTCTGTCCGTCTTGATGAGCGCCTCGTTCTCAGAGACTATAGAAGCTAGAGCAACGAAATTTTTTTTCCAGACTCATGTGATATCACACTGTTACAAGTGTATTTCAAAATTTCGCCCCGCCCCCTTCCGCCTTCACAAAGGACGAAAATCTGTGGCATCCACAATTTTGAAGATACGATAAAACTAAAAACGCAGTATCGTAGAGAATGACCATATCTATCAGATTGCCGAATCTGAACCATCATCGGATCATTATTATAGCCAGAATAAAGAAATTAATTTTCAGTTGCTTCCCCCACCTCCTCTGGCGCTGCTTACGCTATTCATTCTCTGTCTCGCTCGCACACACTCTGCCCTGTGCAATGCGCGAGCAACCCCTAGCGAAGGAGATGTAGAATCTAAATGGTAGATGTAGAATATTTGTTCTAGATGTATTATCTACATTTTACATGTAGATGTAGTTAACAAATGTAGCAAAAAAATTTAAAATGTAAAATTTAAAATTTTTTTAAAATTTCAATCATAAGCTCATAAATTTATATACTGACTGAGTACGGGTATAAAAGTAGAGTCGCGACTAGAAGCGACTCACGTTCCTTCTCGTTATAGCATTACTTTGACAAAAATTTCGAGCATACACGACGTCTCCCACTTTAAGTTGACGGAACCGGCTTCTTAAGTTGTATTTCACCGCATTCTGTTCATGGGATTCCGCTACCTTCTTCTGAGCTGCTTGTCGACAGACTTGTACTGCATCTTGATAATGGACTCTGGTGTCATCCGTCAGAAGCTCGAGCCTTCTAAGGAGATCATAATCCTTTCCATAAGAACCAAACGCCAGAAAATACGGCGAATATCCCGTACTTCGATGTAAATTTGACCTTAGCGCAGCATTAATTTCTGGTAACTTGCTGTCCCAATTGGTATGATCCTTGCCGACGTACGCTCTTATGGCCGCTAGCACAGATCGGTTTAACCGTTCACTGGCATTAGCTTGTGGTGAGTATATTGCGGTGCATCGGTGAGTTACCCCGAACCTGGTAAGAAACGACTTGAAAGCCCCTGAGACAAATTGAGAACCATTGTCGGTGAGTATGGTTTCAGGTACCCCGAAAGTGCAAAACAGCATACTTACCAGAAAGTCACACACCTTACTGGAGGTGAACTTCTTGAGTGGACATAGGAAATGAAATTTAGTGTTGTGATCCACGATTATTAACATACCAATGTTACCTTGTTTGGATCTAGGGTATGGCCCCAGCAAATCCAAATAAAGCTTTTGAAAAGGCCGTTCTGAAACCATTGGTTTCCCCATCGGGGTTCTTAACACGACATTAGCGCTTTTGGTTTGGCGACACACGTCGCATTTTGACACATAGGCTCGTATTTGTGATACCATTTTTGGCCACTTTACCTTTTCACTTTTTCGGTGGTTTTACCAATACCACTGTGGGAAGCGTCTGGAGGGTCATGAGCTCTAGAAATAATACCGCTGGTAAGGCCTGGCGGAACCCAAAGCTTCCACGATTGTTTATCTGCTATCGCGTCCCCTGAAGTCGGTTCGGTTCTTTTATATACCAAATCCTCCTCTACCTTCAAGTCGGGTAACTTAAGTTGGTTAACCCTTACATTCTCTATTAGATCCATATATTCTTTCGATTTAAACTCAATGGAAGTGAGGTCTACTATGGGTCCGTTAGCATTCAGTTCTCTAACCTCCGGTTCATCTTGACGTGACAACGCATCGGCTACTATATTTTCGGTCCCTTTTCGATGTGAAATTTTAAAATTAAATCCTTGTAACTTTATAGCCCACCGAGCCAGCCGGCCTGACAAATCTTTTTGCCTCATAAGCCATTGTAGCGACGCGTGATCCGTTATGACTTGAAACTCCTGTCCTTCGACGTAAGCTCTAAACTTTTTTATTCCTTTGATCACTGCCAAGCACTCGAGCTCGGTGACGGAATAGTTCCGTTGTGCCTTGGAAAGTTTTTCAGACATAAAGGCTATAGGTAACTCTATCCCTTCCTCGTTTAATTGGGCTAACACACAGCCTAACCCAAAAGTGCTTGCATCACATACTAATAAAAAGGGCTTCTCAAAATCGGGGGTGGCTAGTATTGGAGCAGATGTTAAGCAGGATTTAAGTTTACTAAAGGCTACTTCCGCGGATTCATTCCAGTTTAGTGGCTGATGCTTTTTCAGTTGTTCCGTTAAAGGAAAGCTTACGGTAGCATAGTTATCGACAAAGCGTCGGTACCATCCCGCCAGTCCAAGAAATCTTCTTAGCTGCTTTACCGATTTTGGAATGGGAAACTCCATAATAGCTCTTATTTTTCCCGGGTCTGTCTTTAACTGACCATAACCAATTATAAAACCCAGATATTTTATCTCCCGTATACAAAAGTTTGATTTGGCTATATTGATCGTAAGATTTGCCTTACGCAAATGCATCGCTACCTCTTGCAATAGCAACATGTGCGAATCGAAGTCATCTGAGAGCACCAGCAAATCGTCCAAATAGACGAAGACCCGATTCCTGAGATGGGCAGGTATCACCTGGTCCATAAGTCGGCACAGTGTCTGAGCGGCGTTCGTTAATCCAAACGGCATTACCTTATATTGGTAAAGCGGTCTATTAGGGATAGTAAAAGCAGTATAATGCCTAGATTTTTCCTCTAAAGGAATCTGCCAGTATGCATGTTTCATGTCGAGTCCCGTGATATATTTGGCTGGTGGGAGTCTGCTAAGGATGCCATCAATATGTGGTAAAGGGTACGCATCTTTGCGAGTGTTCCTATTAATTTCTCGCGAGTCCAAACATAATCGATTTTTCGTCCCTTTCTTAACTAAAACGCAATTGCTACTCCAAGAACTTTTTGACGGCTCTATCACATCTAGGGCAAGCATTTTCTCCACTTCCTCAAACATTAACCTTTCCTTTGCGGGTGATATCGGCCAATGGCGCTGTTTAACTGGTCTATCGGGTATCATCTCAATCTGATGTTGGATAGCGCTGGTACGACCTAATCCGTCTTTTTCGAACGACGAAAAAGAATGTATTACGGATTCTAGTCTTACTTTTTGGTCTTCACTTAGATTGTGTAATGGTGGGGATTCCGAAACCCGGTTCTCACTTCCTACGTCTAATTCCTGCACTACAGATCTATCGGTTACCAGACTCGTCAGAAGACCAAATTCTTTCCAGAAATCTATTCCTAAATAGACATTTTGTTTCAAATCTGGTATTATAAAGAATTCAATATTCTTAGTTTGACCGCGAAAGGTTATGGGAATAGTGATTTTTGCTATGACTCTACAAGATTCATTATTGGCCGTTCGAATGTTGCCGGAACATTTCTTCGCTTTGGCGTGATGAGCAAACGAGTTTGCGGCTTCATTTCCAAGACAACTTATTGTCGCCCCTGAATCTAACAAGGACATGAATTTTTGATTATCTATGCTGAGCTCAACAAATAGTCGGTTATCGGAGCTCATAAAGATCGATGAGACAAGCTTCTGGCGATCACTCCTTACCATCGCCCAAAATTGTCTTAATCGAACTGTTGATCGTTTAGGTCGATACTTAAATTCTGACCTATCTGATTGTGTACTGTCACCATCAATATCTATCTCCTCCGTCTGAGTTTGCGCCTCTGCCAAGGAACTCTCAGAAAACTCTTCTTCTTTTAATCTGTCTTCGTAGTCGGATGCGTCAAACTGGTGTTGGTTTGCGCATCCCGCTTGCGGTTTTCCGATGGGTTACATTTTTCGCACTTTGGCTTAAAAGTATTTTTCGCCCCGCAGCCGTAGCAGAAGATGCGGCGTTCAGCGACACAGTCTTCAAACCGATGACCCGTCTTGTCGCAATTCCAACAGACAAAGCGTTTGCGACGAAGCTCGGAGATATTCTCTTCTTCGTTTTCTTCGTCCTCACTCTGAATTTCCGATACATGGGGTCTAGCCACTTTGTTTCGCTGCAGGAAGGTTCCAGCGTCTTTACAGAAATGTTCATGCTTTTTAACCTCCTCCCTCAATTCACTTCTATTCTGAATTTTCAAATGCAAAAGCTCGTATCGAAGAGCACTTTTTGCATTCCTTTTCAGAATATCAATCAACTTGAGTTCACTTATCTCTTTTGACAGTCGGGCCACTAACTTTTCAATGTCTGACTGAAAATCTTCGAAGAGTTCATGGTCCTTCTGTTGTCGTTTCCTGATAAGTTCCCAAATGTCAAAATCATCTTTCTGGTCATCAAATCTTTGTCTGAATGCTGTACTGAACGATTGCCAGGAGTATTGGTTATTTCTTCGATGGAAGTCCCAGAACCAATCACTGGCCATTCCCGTGAAAAGAAGATGCAAATTATCGCAAAGTAGCCGATTATCGTTCCCAAGAGTCTGCCCAGTAAGAGCCCGAACGCGATACGTGCATTGAATCCCGAGAACCATCAAATTTTAGACGCCAGCTGAGTAGAATATTAGCGGCCTTAGCCGGTGTTACCGTTTCTGCTGTACGATTGCTTCTCGGACTTTCTCCTTGAGAATCACTTCTTCTCATATTACTGCCCTGATCTACTTCTCGTCTAACATCACTCCGCGCCTCTGATGGACCTCTGTCTGTTGTGGTAGCATTGTTAGTCAAATTCAAGTTGGAAAACTGGGCTTGTAAGGTTTGCTCAATCGAAGATTTAACAAAAGAACTGAGGTTTTCCATCATCGTTTTCTCCCGACCTTTCAGGATCGAGTGGATGTAATCCGTTAGGTCTTCAGCTGGTGGATTACTAATCGAACTATTTCCGTTACTGCTGACTGACTGTCGACTTCCTGCTAGGTTTTGATCGAGGCTGGCTTGCTGCCTTGTTTGCATTCCCCTTTTTGGAATAGCTTCTCTCCCTCGACCTCTACTGTTCTTATTTATTTTCCTCTGCGATAGGGTGAAATCTGATGATGCCCCATCGACAGATTCCTTTCCCTGACAATTAGATGGTATGAGCCCTGAACTTAGGTTTAATTCTGCTGCTAGAGTGTTATTCTCGTATCGCAGCTTATCCGGGCGGCAATCTGCCTTGCATACAGGACAAAACTTCTCACTTTTCAAGTGTTCTTTTATACATGTATCATGGAAGCGATGATGACAAGGCGTGTTAGCTATTAGTTGATCTGGTCTCAAACTTCCCTGACAAATCATACAAAACGCTTCTTGTCTACTCAATGCCGTAGCTAGATTTTCGTTACTACGGTGTACTGCCATGATAAAAAAAATAAAGACAACCAACCTAACCGAAGCACGAAAAAAATATGAACCAAACTATATGGAATCTTTCCTATTACTCTCGATAAATTAACAATATGTTCGTCCTCTCCAAGCCAGATCGAGGTGGTTTACTCCTAAAACTGAAGTTTTTTGATTTGAATAGTTGAATAATTAATTATACTGGCCGTTTCTATTGTCAGTTTTCTGAGGTATAGGTCTGGATAATGGACAATCTCTACCTATTAAAAATAGACAATTGTGACTCCTAAAATCTGTGACCTCTCCCTACCAAAAACTATTTTTTTGGATACAGGAGTCTCTACAGCCAAGATCAAGATATTTTAAAGAATATAAGATAGAGTCGAAGTATCCATTGTTTGAATAACTTCCGCAGTTCTCCTAATTAACATCTTCAATCATTTCGTTGGTGGAGCCTTATATCATGAAGTACGTTTATTGTAATTACTTATCTACGTTAGTCTACTCACAGTAAGAGACCCCAGATTATACATAGGTCGCCCTATCCAGTTCTGAAAATGAGTCGCATATTCCGTATGCTATAGCTGACGTTATCCCACCTAGGGAGATCTATCCGTATAGTATTACGAGGAATATATTGTTTTGGATGTAATAAAGAGCTATGGTGGAGCCTAGCCCCAGAATGACATGCCTCTTATGGTGATGGTCTGTACCATTTGAGAATTCATGCCTCTTCGGGCCCCACGTTGGGCGCCAATTATGTAGCGTGTAGGTATGGGATTGATGTCTTTTACCCAAACTAGTAGAAGAAGATTTCGTGTGCACCTCTAGCTATGCTCTGACTAAGCTCGCCGGATTGTCGGGGTTCGTTCTACTCTCTCCTATTTTCATACTGACACACACTTGCACAATGTTTAGGTGCACATTATAAGGGAATCGAGATAAACACAAAAATCAACCCAGGTTTAACTGGATTGAGGGAATGGTGATTGAAATAGTTATTCTTTACAGGTGCATTCAGGATATTCATATCCACTATTCTATTCAAATTTTTGAGAACTCAGGTGTCATCGAGTATCTCTCTCTTCTCTACCCTCCCAACCTATGCTATACAGGCAAATCGACCCGTATAGACCCTAGAAGATACTTATTCAGTTTCCATACCACCACCTACATCCAGCCTGTCAGAGGACGAACGTCTAAATTTAGTACATATTCAAATTGTGTTTCAAAATTACTGACTTCATATATATTTTCATTGTTTCCTAGTTTTTATAATTCAGAATCTTCAAGTAGTTCTTACTTATATTAGAATTTAATTTTTTTCTGAAAATTCGCTCTACTTAACATCTATATATATATGCCTATTTTCTCTTATAAGAAGTTACTACAGAGTATAAAATATAGATAAAGGTATAAAGATATGAATCATAGGTAGACAATAGAATGAAATGGTCGAAGGGTACGGCGGCATTATGGTTTTCGAATTATTAAGAATGTTAAGAAAATCAAAAGGGTAACACGCAGGTTACGTTTCTGCTCAGTGCATATACTTGTTTACATTTACAAACTTACGGCATTCTTTCTTGTTTTGGTGTTTTGGTAACACTTACTCCTTTCGTGATCGTTGAGCTCAAGGATGACGCAGGTGCCTGTTTCTGAGGAAAATATATAAGTTAATACAATATATGCACTCTGGCGCACTGACGTGTACGACCTTGTAATCTCAAATAATATTCACATCTCATACCCATTCTTTTCCAAAACTATTGTTTCCTTGATAGCATAACTATCTTTTTGAATAAGGAACTCTTATATTAGCGCGGTGATGTGACGACTATTTGCAACGTTGTTGGTCTCGACTACTCTAGAATCAGCTCAGTCCAAATTTGGCCAACGGCGCCTCTGCATGACCTCTCAGAGTAATACCTCTAATCAGAAATCCTCGCGGAATTGCGAGGGCGCCGCTAGATCAGTCGACGAGGTTGTCAGCAGATTGGTTTTAGCTCATTACTTTGGCTTAAACATTGACTCTCCGGCTCGACGTCGGTCGGCGGTTCACTCAATCACTGTTGGGTCGTGATAGAAGTGTGGCCTCCACGAAGCTGGGAGAAGCTCCGAGGCGCCTCTTCAACGCTGAGTGACCTAAGGATGGCGGTGGCTTCCCGCAGTTGACGCGAAGCAAGGGTTCTCGGTGATCCGGGTACCCAAAAAGGGTGAAGGGTACCCCTTGTCGTTTGGAGAATCCCTTTTGGCAGCACACCTCTTGAAGGTTCCCTCGTATAGGTGTTGGTATGCCTCTTAGGCTGATATGTATGGGACGGGTTCCCGACCTTCTCCCTATAACACATAATTCTAATTGATTACACTGAACACTTTCCTAACTAACTGCCGACATACCTGAGATGTTTTCCTTTTCACAAACACAAAAGCACAGATTATAATCACTCTCGAATTGATGGTCTGACCAGAAGTTCTGCGACACGAGGGATTATGTAATTGGTTACATACACGTATTAATATACGGATGCCCACTAGACACGTCTGGTTTTATCAATAGTCTATTTGCAATTAACTCTATCAGAACTCTTCTAAGTTCACCTAGGCTGTACCGCACATAAAGCTCGAAGATCGGATGATGTTTGAAGCTTTAACGGCACCATCGTATGATCTTCAGTGTACTTGAGTGAGTTTTCGATCAAGCTTAGGTCTATGCTCTCCCTGCCTAATTGCTTATCGAGATAAACGCAACGACTCTCACTGGGTGGAGTGCACAGTGCAGCGGCTCTCTCTTAAAAGCTGGATGTAAAGCTTACAGCTTACGATCCACATTCGGAGTTAGTTATGGATCGGCCTTTTTATGCGCTACCGAAACAGAATTCTGCTCACCAGTGATGCTCCGGGCTATCTGCCTACTTTCGGCCTCTACAACTGTAGTGTCGGCGTCGGAGTCGTCGAGAATCTCGTCCCGACACAGCGTCTCGAAATCGAGCATCAGCTCTGTGTCCGAGGAGTAACCCTCCCGGTCCAGCTCCAGGTCTACCTCGGGTGCCTCGATTCGTTGGGCCCTTCGATGCCTCCACCTTCACAACCTTCCAGTCCTTGGTTGGAAGAGCCGGGTTGCATCTTTGTAGCATCGTGAGGATCCTTTCGGGCTCCTTAAAGGTTGCCGGAACCCATATACGGGCCCTAGGCCTGCTAGGCACCTCGCTCCAGTCTACAGCGACGAGCTTCGCCGCCGCGTAGACCTCGCCGATTTGCGACACAGCAGCTTTATAGAGCTTCACGGAGCGCTCATCCTCGCAGGCTATTACCTTGATGTTCCCCTGAAACCACCCCATGTCTTTGCAGACTGGAGGTGGCCCGGGGTCCTTGTCGAGGAGCTCGAAGCAGCGGTCGGCCAGTGCCGCTTCCACCCACTTCCATTGGCTCCGTGGGATCTTCCCCTCCGCGCTGCCGTTGTCGAGAACGCCAATCAGCGTCCTCTCCTTGGCAATCTGCGCGAAGAATATGTTAGGCAGCACTCTGGACCGCTTTGCAGCCGGTCCAGGCGTCTCCTGCGAGCGCTGCCTCTTTGGCTGAGCAGCCTTAGGTGGCTCAACACTGAAGTTGGGCAGCACCGTCGAGGCCCACTCAACCTTTTTCAGCCAGTCTGTTGTTGGGCTGGCTTGCGTGCTAGCGTTTGGCCGACGGAGTATGTGCCCAGCACTCCTCCTTTCGGCGTAGCTATATTTTTTGACTTGGGCGCTGGTTGATGCCAAGTCAGCCCCCGCAACTTCACCGGAAGGTTGGGCAGCCGCAGTTTTGCTTAGCTGCCCTTCCATGGTATCCGCTTTGGGAGTGGACTTGTCACCCATCCCAGATTTGGTATGGGACCCACCCGGGCTCATACCCGCGCCTTTCACCGTGCAGGGCCTTCCTGCATTAGAGCTGGTCGGGACAGGCCTTTGGGCCGCTTCCTTGTCCAGCTTGGGAGTACTCCCAGTCGTCATTTGGGGAGTGCCTTTCTCGTTTTTGTTGTGTTTTTTTTCTATTTTTTCTAAAATATAGATTATACATCTAAAATGTATATTCCAAATCAACCATTTAGATTCTTCATCTCCTCCGCTTAAGCGAGCGAGAAAGAGAATTGGTAACGTTAGCAGCGCTGAGAGGAGGTGGGGGAAGCAGCTGAAAATTAATTTCTTTACTTTGGCTATAATAATGATCCGATCTGACTCAGATTCATTCTCTACGATACTGAGTTTTAGTTTTATCGTATCTTTAAAATTTTCGTTCTTTGTGGGGGCGGAAAGGGGCGGGGCGAAATTTTGAAATACACTTGTAGCAGTGTGATATAACATGAGTCTCGAAACAAAATTTGGTTGCTTTAGCTCTTATAGTCTCTGAGATCTAGGCGTCATCAAGACAGACAGACATGGCTATATCGATTCGGCTATTGATGCTGATCAAGAATATATATACTTTATGGGGTCGGAAATTTTTCCTTCTCTGCGTTACATACATCCATTTTTACCACAAACACAATATATCCCTTAACTCTTTTTGAGTACGGGTATAAAAATGGTCCAGTCTACAAGGAGTTGAAAAGCCGTATCCAACGCGTAACAACGGCAAGCTCTCACAACACACCAAACGAATTTGTAACCTCCAAAAACCACGCCTGACATATTTTTCTTAATTTCCTCCAGCAAATACCATGAAAGGTGTCTCTTTCGCTAGTGCCTTAAAAACAAGACTTGAAAAGCCAATCCAGCCGAAATAACTAATGGTCCTGGTGAACGCACCCAATGTCTTTTCTTAGAAAATCTCTTTGGAATACCAATTGCGTTCCCCAACACAAACTTGAGCCGACCCAATTCCTGTATGACAAACACGTTGATATAATGCTTCTCTCAGAGACGCATCTCACAAACGCTCTAATTAGAAACCGTAACAAAGACCATTTTTATAAAAGGTTTGCAACAAATTATCTGCAAGCAACATCTGCAAATGTACAATCGGGTAATATAAATCTTACCATTTCCGCTGTCTACTGCCCACCCCGCTTTACAATCACTGAATATCAGCTCATGGACTCTAGGAGATATTTTTATTGCAGCAGGTGACTCCCAAATTACACAACAAACTAGCCTATGTTTTCCCAGGTAGGCCCACATATTGGCCATTGAACCCTAGTAAAATACCGGATTTGATAGACTTCCCAGTGACAAAGAACATCCCACTCGATTTTATAAGTGCCGAATCACTTTCGGATCTGACATCCGACCACTCGCCTGTACTACTAAGTCTTCTCCAATGCCCGAAGTTCGTAGAGCCGTAGTCGTAGACCCTTACAGGCTCACAACAGGTTCTATTCGGCTTAAATACAAAAAATATGTAAGTGCCCACATGGAGCTAACCCCGCAGATCAACATGGAAGACGACATTGACAGCTCTGCTGAAGCACTGGAATCTGTACTCGTTACAGCAGCAAAAGTCTCTACTCCACAAGGGATGTCGGTGGAAACCAACCAAATCAGAACTAATCTGAAAATTAAGAAGCTTGTTCAGGGAAACCGACGCACAGTGGGGCCTTAGCCGCAAAGAGGTGGCAAAAGTCAATGCATATTTTGAACGCTTTCGATAAATCCAATACACGAATTCGATAGAGTATTTTCCAAAGCTGAAAAGTTGAAAATTATTTCCATGTGCAACAATTTATTCAACTTTTATTGACATACTGCATCTTTCAGCTAGAATAAAAATTAAACTGTGTGAGGTATCATTTTGTTTTTGGTATCATTTACTAGGTGTATTCATTTTTATCAATATTCAATGAAAAACTGCTTCGTTGCACAGACAGTTCTAGAGAAAAACGTACTTTCCAAACCATCTAAATTTTTTTTTTTTCAACTTTGACTTGAATTTCAAAAAAACTAAATTTTTGCTTTCCCGAAATATTTTGTATACGGGCTCTTTGCATATTTCTTTACCTAAATCAACCAAAATATTTCGGGAGTACAAAAATGTAGTTTTTTTTTAAATTCAGGTCAAAGTTGAAAAACAAAAAAAAATCAGGTACTAATGTACTAATGAAACTATATACTCAGGTACACTCAATAATTTAACCATTTTTAAGTTTTCGTTATCTAAATTATGTTGTTAGCTATTAATCCATTTGAAGGTAGGTCTTTTTAACTTCGACCTACCTTTTTCAAAAGTTTTTTAGCATTGCATATGCAGCATGGCCGTTATATTTGACCTGAATTTGACCAAGTTTTTTAACCTGCTTTTTATTTTGCCAAAGGGTTGTATATGCATATGTATATATATTGCAGTCATTTTTTGGATGATTCCTGAATTGAAGAGGAAATTTTTGAATATGGCATTTCCCCATTGCATGCAAGAATAAGATGTATGGAGTCTATTTTAAAACTTGCATATACCATCCCGCGAACGGAAGAATCTTTTGACGATAGCATGCCAGCCAAGAGAAACATAAACACAGGAAAAAATTATTCAAGACGAATTCTTTGCGAAACTTGGACTGAGGGTCGACTGCCCAAAAACAAAAACGATGGAAACTCATCCCGGAAATTTTTTAAGGAACACGAAATCACAGCAAAAATAACTGGAGTGGATGAAGGCATTATCCAAAGATTGGCTGTAATTTTGAATATTTAAACTGCAAGGACAAAATTCACACCCGCAAATTTTGCGAATATGCCTCGAAGACTGCAGAGTTGTTATTTGAAAAGTATCCAGAAAAGAAGCTTACTCCAACGCTTCATAAAATTTTGACACACGGTTAAATTTTAATAGAACATGTTGGCAGACTCTTCAGATCCATTTATTTCATCTATTAGACATGTGAAATCCAAAAAAGAATTACAAAGTATTTATTCTTGAGAAATGTTAGGATTATTGGATATTCCTAACGATCCATCGGAAATAGATGCATGTTTTATAGTAACCCAAAATAAAACCAATTTTAAAAAAAAATTGTTTTTCTTTTTTTTTTAATTCTGTTTAAGTTAAAAATTAAATGTAAAAAAACTTTTTATAGTATAATAGGCCTTTAAAAATTCTTTATCGATCCGAAAAACTTGGAATTTATCATTTTACATAGGAAAATATGCACTGGTAACAAACTTCAACTTTGCCTATTTATTGTAAAGCTTCTAGATATTGTAGCACCATGTACTTTTGCAGACTAAATTCTGAAAGTCTTTTCTTTTAAACGCAATTTATTTCATAAAGATATCTTGATTCGTTCGGAAGTTATTAATTTAGCAAGCTGAAATGGCCAAAGGCCCCACTGTGCGACGATTGCGACGGAAATGGCGGTCCCACAGATCGGCATCTTCATAGTAACGGCTAAAAGACGCTACACGAAATCTCACAAATTCTCTTAAAAGAGAAGAAAAAGACGCCCAACGCCGCTACATAGAGAAATTGTCATCAACCAGCACAAAGCACCCACTGTGCAGGGCCCATCGAAATCTCATTTACAAAATGTGTTACCCTGCCACAAATTCATTTGTGCTCCCATCGCCATCACAACCCATCGAATTCCGGCCAACCGAAATCCTAAAAGCCATCGAAGAGCATCGAAGAGCCCCAAAAATCAACTGGTTTTGAACTAATAACTCCGAACATTATCATTGTACTTCCCAAATGCGTGGTAATACACATCTGCCAGCTCTTCTTGGGTATTTGGCTACTTTCCCCAAAAATAGAAGAAATCGATTAATGTGCATATTACGGCACTTCTCCTAGACGTCGCACAAGCATTCCACCGAGTCTGTCTGGATGGACTTGTATACAAAATAACAAAGCTGCTACCACAAAGCACCCAAAAACTGCTTGAGTCGTATCTCTACAAAAGAGTCTTCGCCGTGAGACGCAACGCTAGCACCTCACACGATCACAGAACAGAAGCTCGGAGCAATCCTCTACGTCTTATACACGGCGAATATCCTTACAAGTAACCAGGTAACAACCTCAACGTTTTCTGATGACATCGCGATTCTTAGTCGCTCCAGCTTCCCAGTCAAGGCACTGCCCAACTATCCCGCCTCTGAAAAAAGCTTTAAAAAAATACCAGTTTTCAAAATTACTTTAAAAAAAAGTTCTGCCATAGAAAAAACGAGAAGGAACGTGAGTCGCTTCTAGTAGCGACTCTACTTTTATACCCGCACTCAGTGAGTATATAAATTTGTGAGCTTATGATTGTGTGTGTGAGCGAGAGAGAGAATGAGTAGCAGTGCCAAAGGAGGTGGGGAAGCAACTGAAAATTAATTTCTTCATTCTGGCTATAATAATTTTCCGATCTGTACCAGATTTGGCAATCTGGTAGATATGGTCATTCTCTACGATCTAGCTCTAGCTCTTATAGTCTCGGAGATCTAGGCGCTCATCAAGACAGACAGACAGACAGACGGGCAGACAGAGACTCGGATATTGATTCTGATCAAGAATACATATACTTTATGGGGTCGGAAACGTTTCCTTCTCTGCGTTACACACATCCACTTTTACCACAAATACAATATACCCTCTTAATTCTTTTTGAGTACGGGTAAAAAAACGGAAAAAAGCTTTTTAAAAAAATGTTAGTTTTTAAAAATTCTTTTAAAAAAAGTTCTGCTGTAGAAAAACATCCACCTTTTAGAAAGGATACTATTGATGTTATATTTAAGAATGTCAAGTAGCCATTCGACGATATTTTATAAAAGGTCAAATCCTTCATCCCCTTCTCTTCGAAACTGCAAATACTTCCTGATTAAAAGAGAGGTATTTTTTGAGGGGAGGAGCAGTAATTCAAACATTTGGAAAATTCAGGAATATTCAGGCAGGCTCCGGCTTTTCATTTCAAGGCGGTCCGACATTCGCAGGAATACGGTTTATTACCTCCAATACTGTTAGAGGCAAAAATGTACCGCTGTTATACCCACGCGTTAGTTCCAGCTCATACAAAAAGACCTCCAATTTTGAAGTTGGTTTAAATAAAAAATTTGTGTAATAAGGGCACAAGCTTAATTGCACTGGTAATGTGTCAAAACCATTTCAATGCATTAATAAATCATCTTTTTTTCATTTCCAAATTAAGACTAGTTTTGTTTCATTAAAATGGAATGTTGGTTATTATTTATTTTTATACCCATACTCAAAAAGTTGAGGAGTATATTGTATTTGTGGCACAGAGAAGGAAACGTTTCCGACCCCATAAAGTATATATATTCTTGATCAGCATCAATAGCCGAGTCGAAAAAAACTAAAAATGCAGCATCGTAGAAAATGACCATATCTGAGTCAGATCGGATTATTCTTTTAACCAGAGTAAAGAAATTCATTTTCGGTCGTTGCATTGGGGAGAGTGAAAATGAATAAAAACATGGCACGTAGCAAAAAAGCTTGTAATATTAAAACAACATTTTTTTGAATTGCTCATTAACATTTTTGAGTAATAAACAAGAATTCTACCGCAATTTTTGGTGTAACAGTCACAGATTATTAAAAGTTTTTTATGTAACATCTATTGCATTAACAAAAAAAAAACTTACTTTTCTCTTAGCATTTTTAGTCTAGTTTTCAAATAAAACATTAAATGTCTTTGTTTTGAGACGAATTCTATATGTAACGTAACAGTGTTTTTCATCAATAACAAAATATTTTTATATTATATTGATTTTTTAAGCTCAAACATATGTACTTCTGATGCTTATATACAAATTAACTAGGCTCAAACGAATAAAAATTCGAAAAAAAAATCGACTGAACTTTTTTTGGATTTCCCAAAGCAAATGTTGTGTCCGTGGGTATAGGCGCAACTAAAAAATAATTGTGGGAAAGCATAAATGCTTTTCAGACTTTGTAGCTATATTTAATCGTTCAGAAACGAAAATCACTATCGAAGAGGCTCCTGCGATGTTAATAGCGCGAAAAGTATCAATAATATAAAGTGTCAGCGCACCAAATTCAAGTTATTAATGGAGTTTTAATACTTTAAAACAGGGATACAATCTATAATTTTATTTGTTTTTCATTATAAGAATAACTTTTCATGAAGTTTAAAAATCCAAATTCGCACACGTAACAGTCTTTTTATGTAACGTAACAGTACGAAATTTTCGCTTGTCAAAAAAATAGTTTTTTGGCATAAATTTACTTTATTGCTTCCATCCGTAAGCTACAAAATGTTGTACTACTCATTTATAATAGTCAATCAAAAAAGCAGGCTTTTTCGAAAGTCTTGCGCAACTTGAAAACCTACTTCCAAATTTGCGTAACGTAACAATCAATTTTCGCCGTTGATAACTCTTAAATAACAACGCGTACAGAAAAATCTATATTAACATAAAATCTCAATACAGGCTTTAAATTTTGAATGCAAATAAAATAAATATGGAAGAATATGCGTGAGAATGTAATGTAACAGTGCGCGATGTTGCCCACATGCATATGTGAACTAGGTGGTATGGAAACAGATTAAGTACTTACTAAAAAATTCTTATCAAATATGTCTTTCGGTGGAAAGCGGATAAAGGAATATATTTTTCTGAGTTCAAACCTCAAAATGTTGAGTTTTTAAAGACAATCCTTGGAAAGAATTGGAACACGAAGACCATGTAAAACAGACCTTAATTTTTAAGGAAGGAATATTTTGGGATCTGATTGGAAAAGATTCATTTTTATGACAATCTGTGAGTTTGTTTGTGATTGACTTTTTGGATTTCGATTTTTTTTAATGTTCACATCACTGTGATCAATGATACGATTCCGCGTATTTTAAACTTGATTAATTTTATTTAGACGGAATTACTGCGATATCAACGAAATACACAATTATTTCGAAGTATAGCATTTGTCCAACGGGTATCTATGTAGCTTCTAATTCTAAATAATTCCTAAGTAAATAAAGCTTTTTGAAGTGTAATGGCGATTAATGCCAACCGTGGCCCCCAGATAATATTCATATGTTTTCGAGAGTCCGTAGATGGTTTCATATTTGTTGATTGTTGAGTAACAACTCAACCACTCTTATCAATCATCCATAGCCATGTTCAATCGATCTGTATATGTTTTGGTTCATTATTATAATTTTTTCTTTGCATTTCCTAAGAACATTAATCTGATCAAAGTCCAGGCGATTGCTAAAGGGTTCAACTTAACAAAAGTGAATTTAGTATACAAGATAAATAGCATATTCTAAATATTTACAACATCTTTTTTATCTCAGACCAGACTGATTATATACTGAGACCTTTTTATAGCAGATTAGGTCTGAAGACAAACTAATATCGTAGAATATGAAAAGAATATGGGGTTGTGGATAAAGAGAAATGGAATACTGGGAACTTGATCGGGATGACTTTATTTTGTAAAAAGAGTATAGTCATACCCAGTGTTGACCACAGTCGCCCGATAGCTTTACTAGCAGACTTAGCCAATCTTGATCAGACTTGGGTAACGTAGCGATTGCAATCGGCTCTTCAGATAATAGATTACCTATTAATTGCTCCGGTGCTTTTCCAGATCTACGGAGTGTTCTGTGGTAATAACGACTATGGACGACCTTCCCTTATCGGAGTCGAAGCCCTCTGACATAAAAGCAGAAAAATGCTGTTAGTCAAACAATCAATCGCTAACTACAGACCCAGAGACATGGGTACCACAAGTCTAGTGATCCAGCTACTGCTGTGTTCCCTGGCGCTCGTCAGCGCCAGCTCCAGCGTCAGCCTTGGCCTTCAACCCATACCCGTGGTCACAGAGAATTATGTGGCCGCATCGAGACTGCGTCGCTTAGCGGTAGAATTTTTTGACTACTATCAGAATATTACGCTGGCGGACATGGCATTAGATATGAATCAGGATCAGCATGCGCTTCCTTCCGCACTGGATCTTGAGTGCCTGGCGGACTTGGCACTACTAACACAGGATCTGGAATCAGCAGAAATCTGGGCACTCAGAAGTACATTTTATTGCTGCTTTGATACGTGGATACCCTTTGATACACTTTCTTCTTGATTTGTTCAATTTTTCAGTGATTGACTCGTGGGGCTCGTTGCCTTCAGGAATCCTCTACGGAAACTTGAGAGATCTCGGAAACTACGACGAGTGTCTCAACATTGATCACGCTGTCGCCACAAGTCACAGCGTCCAGGGAAAGTACTGCTTTGCCAAGGTCGGGCTCGCCCCGAGCATATCGTCGCTACTCAGCATAAAGACAGCGGTCTGCTTTCCTGCATCCTGCTCAGCTGCTCACATGGACACGTTGCTGCGACGGCTGTTCAAGAAGTTGCTCAACGTGGAAATTAGTACGGACCTACAGTTGGTGAATGAGAACACGTGCAAGACTGCCCAGAAGAAGCCATATGATGACCTCACCATATTCACCATGTAGGTCCCATTCTATGCTGGTATTGAATGGTTCATTTTCTTACTCACATCATTGCAGAGTCGTGCTGTCGGTGTTGTGTGCTTTGATGGTCCTGTCCACGCTGTATGACTATTTCTTTGTTAAGGATCAGAGTAAGTCACTGATAAATAAGAGAACCATGTGTTATTTTATTTTAACTAATGCCTTAATATTTTTTTCTTAGAAAAACTTTCCCCGTTGGTCAAGGCCTTCTCAGCGCGTGCGAACTCGCGTGTACTCTTCCGGATTGTAGACACCAGTTCGAACCCCAATATTATTGACTGTCTTCATGGAATGCGCTGCCTGTCCTTCATCTGGGTTGTCTACGGACATGACTATCTGGTGGCTGCAATGGGACCCAATTTGAACTTTATCCAAGCATTTACGGTAAGCACCGATTGCTAACAAAAGTAAAATTTACGCTTAATTCGAATTTCCTTGGCATAGTGGACCAAGTCTGCCTACAGCATGCTGATACAGCATGGGGTTTACTCAGTGGATACCTTCTTCTTCTTAAGCGGACTGTTGCTTGTGGTAATCGCCCTGCGCACCATGGAAAGGTATGTTTTAACTACCATCTCGTGCTTGTGTTAAGCATTTTAACCGTTCGTGTTCTGCTTAGAACAAAGGGAAAGCTCAACATATCCATGATGTATTTGCATCGCTATCTGCGACTTACACCCGTTCTTGCCTTGGCCATTCTCATCTACATGAAGATCTTGCCCATTGTAGGTGACGGACCGCTTTACGGTTCAGTTACTTTCGACAATTATACAATCTGCGAGGAGACATGGTACTGGTCACTCTTGTATGTTCAGAACTACGCTACGGACACAATTGTAAGTTGCCCAAGACGATGCAATATTGGCATAAAGTCATCTGTTGGCGTTCTTAAATCTTCCAGTGCTTGGGTCATTCATGGTATTTGGCTGTGGACATGCAGTTGTACATTATTTCACCTCTCCTGCTGATTGCATTGTACAAGTGGGGAAGAAAGGGAGCGGCAGCTATCTTTGTTTTAATGCTGCTACTGGCTTCGGGCCTCTTCGTCACAATGGTAATTGGCAAGCACTCCATGTAAGTGAGGACAGGACGTAGCAAACAGATGAACCAGTTTTTTCATTCTCCTTCATTGCAGTTTTTCCCAAACCAACGATGCCATGCCAAAGATCTACTTCTCCACGCACACACGGGCCTCGCCCTATCTTATCGGTATCCTCTTCGGTTACTTCGTGCACGTGAACCGGGGCAAGTCTGTGAAGCTGAACCGCATTGTTGTCTTCCTAGGCTGGGTAGGAAGCCTGGCCCTGCTCTTCTCCTGCATTTTTGCGTTGTATGGATACCACAACAACAACGAACCACTGCCTATATTGAATGAGGCCTTCTACCTGACACTGACACGCATTGCGTGGCCCCTGGGGCTGTGCTGGGTAGTGTTCGCCTGCATGCACGGCTATGGCGGCCTGGCCAACAGCTTCCTCTCGTCGCCACTGTGGCAGCCCCTTTCGAGACTTTCCTACTCTGCCTACATCTTTCACATGTTCATCGAGAGCCTTAACGGCGGTATTACGCGCACCAACACCTTCTTCAGTGACTACGAAGTGGTAAGTTCAGATAGCATTTGATTGTGTGGAGACAACTGATGACTGAAATTTACCTGATTCTAGATGCTTCGCTTCTGGGGCGACTTTGGTTTTACTGTGTTGCTCGCCTTCTTCGTGTACATCTTTATCGAGGCACCCTTCGGCAATCTGGAAAGCCTCTTGCTGCCTACACACAGGACCATGGAAAAGCCTGTCCTCGTCACTCAACACAAGACTGGTGAGGCCATCGAAGCACCACCTACACCTCCTCCTACTCTTGTGACGAAGTCACCCCTGCCTGAAGTAAGAACCAAAGAGGCTGCGCATACGAACAATTAGGTTTTCATTTTAGATTTCCGTATTTATAATAGTTCTAAAATATTGTTCATTTCTATAGGTAACGTTAAATGAAATAATGTTTACACCGAAAATCGGTTCACTTTATTATACATATTTTATTCCCTTGATGGGTATTATAATTTTGGGAAAATATTTATACAGAATTCATAGATAAAAAACGAGAAGGAACGTGAGTCGCTTCTGGACGCGACTCTACTTTTATACCCGTACTCAGTCAGTATATAAATTTGTGAGCTTATGATTAAAATTAAAAAAAAAAATTTTAATTTTACATTTTACATTTTTTTGCTACATTTGTTAACTACATCTACATGTAAAATGTAGATAATACATCTAGAACAAATATTCTACATCTACCATTTAGATTCTACATCTCCTCCGCTAGGGGTTGCTCGCGCATTGCACAGGGCAGAGTGTGTGCGAGCGAGACAGAGAATGAATAGCGTCAGCAGCGCCAGAGGAGGTGGGGGAAGCAACTGAAAATTAATTTCTTCATTTTGGCCATAATAATGATCCGATCTGTACCAGATTTGGCAATCTGGTAGATATGGTCATTCCTTACGATACTGCGTTTTTAGTTTTATCGTATCTTCAAAATTGTGGCTGCCACAGATTTTCGTCCTTTGTGAAGGCGGAGGGGGGCGTGGCACAATTTGGAAAGAAACTTGATTCAGTGTGATATCACATGAGTCTGGAAACAAAATTTGGTTACTCTAGCTTTTATAGTCTCTGAGAACGAGGCGTCAAACAAGACGGACGGACAGACAGACATGGCTCTATCGACTCGGCTATTGATACTGATCAAGAATATATATACTTTATGGGGTCGGAAAATTTTCCTTCTCTGCGTTACACACATCCACTTTTACCACAAATACAGTATATCCCTTAACTCTTTTTGAGTACGGGTATAATTATGAAAAACAATTTATATTACTCTGCCAGTGATGTGACATAAATGATGTGATATAAATTTGTTTTCATAATTTTTAAGGATTTCGAAGTTTTGGTCTTGCCTTCGACCCTCGCCGACCATCCTCCAAAAGTTAAATTTTTTGTATACAAAATCGATGTACTGTCTTTTTCTTATGGTTAATTGGGTTAAATACAATAGTGAGAGTGCATATAACTTAGTTTTCAATTCCATTATAGTTCCTGCCTTAAGTTTTTAGTCTAACTCTTAGGTCTCCTCTTCTGGACCGAGCAGTGATTTCCTGAACGCTCAAAAAGCAAAAGTTCCGCTATTTCCAAAACTTTCTTTCATCAAATTATTCGATATCTAAATTGAGCTTAGGGATGGTGCCCACTTTAAATGAATTGCTTTGTTTTTTCATTTAAAATAATTTATTTAGTCCAGCACTACTTAGTGGTGGATACTATAAGGTAGAGAGAATTATAGTCCGAGCATAAGACCCTAAACGGTTCATGCAAGGAATAATTTGATCTACAAAGTGGAAGGAACAAAGGGGTAAAGTTTCTAGTAGATCTAACAGGAATCGTAAAGTTTATGCGACTCAACAAGTCAGGGCTATCTACGTCACCCTTGATCAGGTTGTGCATAAAAATCACACCAAGCATTTTTCTACGACTAACTAAGGTTGGAAGGTTTATTAAAAGCAGTCTACGAGGGTAAGATGGCAGTCTCACATCTGCATCCCAGTTGAGGCCACGCAGAGCAAAAAGTAAAAAGTTTTTCTGGACTGATTCTATACGGTCCTGGTGTACTTTGTACTGGGGGCACCATACACAAGAGCCGTACTCTAAAATCGGACGAACAAGCGAGGTATAGAGAGTCTTCGTTATGTAGGGATCGTCAAACTCCTTTGACCACCTTTTTATAAACCCAAGCACGCCCATGGCCTTATTTACCATGGTGGAAATGTGTTCAGAAAACTTTAACTTGGGGTCAAGTTTAACACCAAGATCATCAACCAATGTAATTCTCTCAAGAGAACCACCGCAAAGGGTGTAAGGAGCTAACATGGGGCTGGACCGATGAAATGTCATAACTTTGCATTTCGAGGCATTTAGGTGTAACATATTTGCACAACACCATGACTGAAAGTTATTGAGATCGGATTGCAAGCGAGAGTGAAATGAAATGTCCTTGTACTGGACACAGAGTTTAACATCATCCGCATACATGAGTACTCGAGAATTTGTTAATACTGAAGGCAGGTCATTAATAAAGAGTGTGAAAAGTAGGGGGCCTAGATGGCTGCCCTGTGGTACTCCAGAAGTAACCTTAACAGGTGAAGAGAAGGAGTTTTTGAAGAGGACTCTTTGAGACCTTGAACGAAGATAGCTAGAAATCCATCTCAAAAGATTAGGTGGAAACCCTAAAAGGTCAAGTTTTTGTGCTAGAAGGGAGTGGTTTACAGAGTCGAATGCTTTACTGAAATCAGTGTAGATAACATCCGTCTGAAAGTTACATTGGAAGCCTTTAATGATAAAAGAGGTAAACTCTAATAAATTTGTGGTTGTTGATCGTCGCTTTATAAATCCGTGCTGAGATGGAGATATAAGTGATTTGCAGAGATGTTGCAAATGCGGAGTTAAAATTTTTTCAAACATTTTAGGAATAGCGGATAACTTAGATATACCTCTATAATTATTAGCATCAGACTTGCTACCTTTCTTATGGAGAGGAATAATAAAAGATTCCTTCCAGATCGGGGGGAAGCATGAAGAATTAATGGATAGGGTGAATAGTTTAAGCAGGGGTCCACACAGAGCGTCGGCACAGTACCTGAGTACACAGCCGGGAACTCCGTCAGGACCTGGTGAAAACACCGGCTTAACTAGTCGAAGATCATGAAGCAGTGAACTTTCATTTAACAAGGGGCTGAAAATGCCATTCGACCTTGGTAAACTGTATGGATACGGCTGACCAGAGTAGCTGTCATGGGAATAGGTTGTTTGGAAAAATTGGGCGAAAAGATCGGCGATTGCCTGATCATTGTTTGCCGTCATATTTAGAAATGATAGCGAGGATGGATGTGCGGACGTTCTACGCTTACTATTTACGAAGCTGTAAAACTGTTTAGGGTCCTGTGAAAAGCGTATCCTGCATCGAGATAGGTAATTTTTATAGCATTGAGCATTAAGAACGGAGAACTTTGACCGAGCTAATACATAGCGAGAGAGAGAAGTCGGAGAACCAACTTCTTGAAATTTTTATATAGTCTTGATTTTAAGTTTTTTAGACTGGATAACTCTTTGGTAAACCAAGGAGGCCTCCCAGATCTAATCGGACAAGAAAGTGGGACACAAGAATCAAAAAGTGTATCGAGTACATTGTAAAATATGTTTGTGCCTTTCATAACGTCAGTGCACACGTACAGAGCGGACCAATCAAAATCCCTAATGAGGTTATTAAGCTTCGTAAACTCGGCTTTGCGAAAGCAACGGACACGTTCAGACAGCCTACCCGTTCGATCCAATACAGTAGGCCCAATATCAACCGACACTTCGAATGTAGGATGGTAGGAGTCTTCAGGTATAGTGAGCGGAAGGGCTCGGGTTAGCAACGCTATGGTCGGATCTGAGACAAAGCACAGATCAAGCAATCGACCCAAGGAATTTTTCACATGGTTGACTTGAGACAGGGATAGGTCCAACAAGCCGTCAATAAAGTCATGTCGTGACATGGGCACAAGGTTATTAGACTCGTTAACCGAAGCCCAAACAGTACCTGGCAAATTGAAATCGCCAAGAACTATCATATGGTCTTTATCTGATAGCGAGGAAGAAACAGTTTTTAAAGCGGACAAGTGATGCTCGTATATTAAGGTATCCGAGGAAGGTGGAATATACGCGCAAGTAATGAAAATGGAAAAGCCTGGGAGAATCAGTTTTACGCACAGGAATTCCAGGTCTTGTTGAGCCTGGACTATGAAATGTTCCGACGTAAAGATTGAGTCCACTGCAATGAGGACCCCTCCTCCACGTCGAGACGAACGGTCATTTCTAAAGATTGTGTACCGACCTGCCAAAACTTCGGAACTAAGGATGTCCGGCTTTAGCCAGGTCTCGGTAAACACAATAACGTGGGACGAGAATGCGAGACTCTCAAGAAAAAGAGTGCTGAGCTTACTACGCAAGCCTCTGGCATTCTGGTAGGTAACTAAAAGAGAGGAAGTTAGTTTTTTGGATGGGTAGAAGTAGAAGTAGAGCGGGAAGATGAGGGTGGAGATAGAGATGGCGCACTGGTCTGAGCACTAGGAAGAGTTATGGGGGCCTATTCTTCTTCTTAGCCTTGTATTCTTTCACCACCAAATGCTCCGGCCAAAATTTGGCAGAGCAAATGGTGGCAGAAATGAGTCGAGGAGACGCTTATTTTAAAGGAAGCTATCTCCCTGGCATAAGAGAAATTAAACTTCTCCACCTTTAAGCCATCGGCTTTTATTTTGCTTTGAATAAAAGCAGTTACATCGTTAGATGTAAGGTCAGGGGCAAGCCTGCATACTCTCCGAAGTGATGCATTCGGGTCCCGAATCTGCTTCACCAGCAGCGATCGTTGCCCTTGGAGTGACAAACGTGATCAACTGCTGCACTGACGAAGTGGTCGGAGTTAGTTTTTCAGATGCCGGCGGACGAGAGGCAGTCGGCACTTGCAAGTCTTGCGCCTCGGAGACTCAGCCAGCAGCTGCAAACTGCTGAACTGAGTTTCCATGGCCAAGAGCCGATCGTATTGCTTTTTAAAGCCCACGATCAGCTCTTTGAAGCCACTCCGCGTCTGCCTCATGAACGATCGCATCTCGTTTTCCACAGCACGGCATTCCTCACAACTATAGTGCAGGCCATTGTTTTGGGAAATGGCATCTCCTACACGGCACGTGATCCCTACACATTTTGCGTGCACTACGCTTTCGCAAAGCCAGCAAGGGATATTGGGCTGGTCATGGGTAATCTGCTTCTTGCAGGTTTTTTTGGCACAGAAAACAGCAAAATCCATGTTGATGTCTTTTAATTTTTTTTTTATTGAGAAAAAAAAGTTCAAAACAAATAGCAATCAGACCAATGTGCACGGTAAATGCTTAAAGCTATGCTTAAAGCAAAAACGGAAAAAACTGAGAGGAGAGAGGAGGGTTGCAGCAACAGCTTATAACTGAGAGCGCAACGAAACAGAAAGAGCGAGAGAGAAAGAACAGTTATTGGGATTTAGGTGATAGAAAGAGAGTGATAGAACTACGACAAAGAGCGGCTAAAATGTAATGAGAGTACTTACGAAAAGCAACAACACAAACACACGATTAACCGACGCACAAAAATTAATTAAATAAGTTGTGTTTTTACACAATTCTAAGGCATGCACCCGCGGTTAAAGATTGAGTTTAAATAAGAGATAGTAAGGGATTTCATTGAACAGAAATAATCATGGGTAGTTGTCTAAAGTCGTGAAAAACAAGAAGATAGAATGCAAATGTAAGGGAGGTTCTTTCAGTTATTAATGCTTACATTCCAGGCTTTCCGTAAAGGTATCACTAGTTCAAGTTGGAAGACTAGAAATATCTCAAAAAGCGTTTTGAAAGTAGTGAGGTGCGGCACTACTATTTCATTGAACACAGCTGTATGTACATTCATAATAAACAAACTATGTACATACATATACTATGTATTTTTCTATGAAAAATAAATTTATTAACAATATTGATAATACGGCAGCAACGAAGTTGAAAGCCGCCGGCATTTCACATTAACTAACAATGTACATATGTATGTATATACCAATTTATTGCATATACATACATGCGTACATATATACCTATTCCTCGCATTATATACATATATGTAGAATCTGAAAAATATAAATTTATTGACAAAGTTGAAGGGTGGAAAGCCGACGGCATTTGTGCATCTATTGTATTTTAAGACAAAAACTTGTCTAAAATAGCGATATGTATGTATATGTAAATAGTTGTGCAATTTCAAATAAATAAAACAAATCACAGCTTTTATTTTTATATTTTATTTATTTTCCACGCCCCACTCTGCCCATTCCTTTGGTGTAAACGCCTCGCATAATTTTTCCGCACCTTCGAAAATGATTCAGCAGTGTAAAAAGGCTATTACACACGTCCAATTCGAACGCTTGGCGCAATCAGAATAAAGCGGTAAGGTGTGTACTTTTTCAACGAGTTGGCAACTCTGCCAACTGAAAATGGCAGGGCTGTAATTGAAAAATTGCGCTGCTGCATACTTTAAGGGATTATTTAAAAGAAAGCAACGCAGGTCGGCGCAGGTCGGTCTGTGTTGTCCCGAACGTCTCAGGCTGCGTGACCGCGGCGGACAATTCGAAAAATACCATTTATCCGTCAAAAATATACTAAAATATACTATTTTTATATCTCAGAATATACCACTAAAATGCCATAATAAAAATTTCAGTTAAAGCCTAGTACTCAGATCCAAAAACTGTTTGGTAGCAAACTCATGTCATATAATAGCCTTTTTATACCCTCTGCACACTGAGCCCATCCCGGAGGAACGGTGGGAATTTTTGAAATATGTGAAACTCCGATT
This sequence comes from Drosophila subsilvestris, assembly GCA_035043285.1. Taxonomy (NCBI): domain Eukaryota; kingdom Metazoa; phylum Arthropoda; class Insecta; order Diptera; family Drosophilidae; genus Drosophila; species Drosophila subsilvestris. Next base: position 112,215 of record JAWNNB010001592.1, on the reverse strand, counting down.
CACACTGCGACCATCCACCATCCCCCATCCATGAGAAACAGCTGATGCTCATAATTGCGTGCGGAAATTTGTTTACGTCTTTAATTAAAATGAATATTAATAATATTGCAATGGTTGTAAATGTGATTCAACAGCAAAACATATTCTTGACCAAACTAATCATGTTGCTGCACATGGATGATGAGGATGTGGACGAGGAGGAGATATTAGAATTGATATTTGTTTCGAAAAAACTGAAGCGTGGTCATTTGTGACTGCATCTACAAAATTTAATCAATGTTTTAAATACAATATATGTGATAGGGCTTTTTAGAAGCGGTTCGGGACATTTTGGGAGAAAGATGTAGCCGAAAACAAAGTTGCTGTTTAATGAAAATTTTATATCGCCATAGCATTGTATACTTTGGGCTGTTTTATGAGTAAATAATAGACGGAGGGCTGTTAGCCAACAGCGTGTGCAATTTCCTGCATGAGTTTTGCAAAACACTCCTCATAAACAAATTCCCAGAGGATAGTCCACAAACTATCTCACTTCTGAGTTTTTGTGCCTGAGAATATTTTGACATCAGATGTTTTGTTGTTTTTTTTTTCCATTTTCCTGTCTGTCATTGTTTACATTTTCGTAGTGAATTCCGATTTTTCGTTGTGAATGTCAAATATTTATGGTTGCATTTGACAATTATCGAAAAAAATACCGCATGGAAACGTGCGAATTAGGAACATCCCAGATGGATGGCGGAATAACTGGGAAATTTTCGGAACGGCAAAACCTTACGGCCCATCCCAGAAATGGATGGGGGATGGTGGATGGTCGTCAGTGTGAAAAGGCTATTACACTGCCGCATCATTGTCGAAGGTGCGGAAAAATGATGCGAGGCGTTTACACCAAGTCGCATCATTTTTCGCAGCATTTGTCAGCTGTTCGGCCTACAAATGTAAACAAACTCGGTGAGCAAGAAGAAGAGAGCAAAAGCATTTTTATTGAAATTCCCAAAATAATGAGCGATTTATTATTAAATGTGGAAAAAGGTGCACTTGGGAGTTTCACTACGAGCACCCAATTGTTTATTGAGCTTGCTGAACAAGGACTTCACAGCAAGTGAAGCTATCGTTGGCTTCACCGAACAAAAATTGCGTGTTGCCAAGTTAAATTTTAAGGTGGCACTTTTTATGTTTGAATCAGTGCATCCCAAAAGATCCCAAAGATTCTCCAACTTTGCTTTAATTTCTATTGGAGAGAAATCATAGAATTGCTGTTTAAATTCCTCTCCCATCTCCTCGTAAATGTGGGTGTTCTTGCGCAACCCATTGCGCAAATCCTCAATATTTTCCGCCCACAAGTCTATTAACAAATTTTCCGCCCCCTCTGTCCACTTCTTTTTCTTTTGTTTTTCAGCGCTCATATTTCCCTTTTCTTTTAAATATAATTTACTAATTCACAGCTGTTTGCTGTCGATACCCCGTCGATACCCTGAATAATTTCAGTATTTTGTAAAAATACTAGACAGAATACGGCAACACTACCCAATGATGCGCCGCATGATTAAACATGCGGCCGCATGATTGTCTTCTTCTATCCACAGGGTTCTTATGGGCATCATTGTCGCATGTTCCGTTTAACGGAAAAATCCAATGATGCGCCTCAGTGTAAACAGGCTATAATTCGCTAGCGGCCATGTGGTGTGACCAGAGGTGTGCACTGCGTTCCGTACGGTTACACTGCTCAGACAGATGCTTGGTTTTGTTAAAAGTTAATGAAATGCACTTCTTCGGCTTGGGTCGCTCTTCCCCAGGCATATCCTGGGCTCCCCAATATTTTATAGGCAAGGTAGTTTGTCTGACTATCAGCAGCAGCAGATAGCGACACCGCCCGTGCCGACCACCGCGAGGACAACATGTTTGAAAACCATATTTGATTTATATTCATGAAAATTAATAAAAATAATATATTTTAATATCCATATAATGGTCCTTCATATAACGCTGCATTAATTAGATTCTATTTGTCTTCATTATTTCAATATTTCATTTGGTTTTTGGTCTCATATTGCAATGGTTGCCTCGAGTTTTCTAGCAACTTATATGCAATTTATATAACTTTACAGGGGGGTAGAAAGATACCAGCAATTCCAGCAAATACTATCGGATATTTTTCTAGTATATACCGACCCTGTTTTTTCTTGAACTGAGTACTGCCTTCCGTACAGAGCCTAGAAAACAGTTTTCGACCAAAAAAATTTCTTATCGGTTTCATACGAATATCAACCCTGATTCTGTTCGCGAGGTGTTTTTTCGGAACTGAGTACTAGGCTTAAAACGCCTGAATTTGAATTAGGTATACAAATATATAAAAGATATTGATAAAAAAATAATGACTTATTACGAAAGATTAGTTAATTTTTTTTTAATATCATTTTATATTTCTGAATCAATATTTGGCTTATGGATTATGGAAGTCCTTAAAAATTGTTGAGTATCATTTATATTCTTACTAAGTATGTTACACATAATAACAAAAAGAGGAACATGGTTTAGTCTTTCAAGTTTCATTTTTCTATTCTTAAGTTTAATTTCATTTAATTTTCTTCTTCAGAGCTGCATAAATTACAATTTTCTAGATCTCGATTTATCATTTTTATATCGGGCTTAAAATTATTGCATCCGCTTTCGCACAATGCTTGTTTTATATGATATATTTTTGACACATTTTCATTTTTAAAGCGGTTTCGATTTTTTGTTTTTGTCAAGTTAATTTGAGAAAATATGCGTTCGCCAGACGCATTTGACACTGGCAGAACAGTAGGCATCCATTTTATTGGCGCTCCTGCTAAGCCATTTCTTGTTTTCGGGGATGGTCTCCCACTCATCACGATATTTTTGTTTGCTCATAGCTTGCGAAATTTCAATGCGGCAAAGTAACTACAAACAACCACCAGTCATCCATGCGATCACACAAAAAAAAATAGCTTGCGAAATGGCATTACAAAGTGTGGCCAAACAGAAAATATCAAGGGATACCATAAAATCGAGCAAATATACCATTATATTCCAATATACCAAAAATATACAATAGAGCAAAATCTGAGCTGATTATATACCAAAAAGTATATAAAATACCATATTCGGTCACGCGGGTGGAACTATAACTATACATGGTGATCCCATCAGTTGCGTGGCGGACCATAAATATTTTCAACCCACTCTCTCGGCTCTCAGAGAGCAAGCGCTAGAAAGACCAAACAAATAGTAATATTTTAATTCATAATTCAGAATAATGTTCAAGAAATCAAATAAAACTTATAAAGCCTAGTACTCAGATCCAAAAACTGTTTTCTGGCAAAAAAATGTCATATATTGACATATAACTTTACAGGGGGGTAGAAACATACCAGCAATACCAGCAAATACCTTCGGATACTTTTCTAGAATATACCGACCATATTTTTTGTTTATCTGAGTACTGCCTTCCGTACAGAGCCCAGAAAACAGTTTTCGACCGAACAAATTTCTTATCGGTTTCATACGAATATCAACCCTAATTCTGTTCGCGAGGTGTTTTTTGGATCTGAGTACTAGGCTTTAAAACTTTCGATGTATCGACTAATTTCAAAATTTTCTGTTTTAAAAAAGGCAGATAATTAGTAATTTATTGTTCTCTGTCCTGGGGCATAGGGTGTATAGTTTTGGTAAAACTTACTACCAATTTACTACCGCCAACTAGAAAACAGTGGAGATACTACAGCGAGCTGACAGTCAAATTGTGGGATTTCATCGGAGCAACTCTGGGTTTAGCATTCGCATGTGCACGTAGCTTGTGCGCGCCTAAGAAGAAGAGCGCTGTCAATTTTCTTTTCCTTTCTTTCCGGTCTGTGCTACATAGAAGACGCAAAGTACGTTAAATTGCTGAAAGTAATCTTGAAATTTAAACGAAATCAGAGTCAGTGAAGAATAAAAAGTTCAGCAGTGCTAGCGGTGGCATTCACCGGTAGCATTGCTATTCATGTTGTGCTCCTTCTTTGTTTACGTTTCCAAATAATGTACATTTGGCGAAATTCTCTGTACCCCCTACTCCTAAAGATCGAACAACAACAACAACCATAACAAAAGCAAACTAATACTTTTTTTATTCTTTTTTGTTTGTTTGTGCAGCATGTTCATGCCAAAGGCCCATCGTGTCGCCATCTACGAGTACCTCTTCAAAGAGGGCGTCATTGTGGCGAAAAAGGATTTCCATGCACAGAAGCACCCGAGTTGGAGTCTATTCCCAACCTTCATGTCATCAAGGCACTGCAGTCGCTGCATTCTCGCGGCCTTGTCAAGGAGCAGTTTGCTTGGAGACACTACTACTGGTATTTGACCAACGAGGGCATTGAAGAGCTCCGCAGCTACCTGCACTTGCCCCCAGAGATTGTGCCCTCGACCCTGAAGCGCCCCGCGCGCTCTGAGACTGTGCGCCCACGCCCAGCTGCTGGCGGCCCACGCGGTACTGGTGATGCCTCAAAGACTGGCGAGGATCGGTCGGCTTACAGACGCGCCCCCGGCGGTAGCGGTGTGGACAAGAAGGGAGACGTCGGACCTGGCGCTGGAGAGGTTGAGTTCCGTGGCGGATTCGGTCGTGGCTCGCGCAACTAAACATGCAGCGCTTCACCTTTTTTTTTATGTATCCATTAAACAATCGAGAATGTTGAGAGCTTCTCATCAGTCCACAACAACAACAACATAAAAGAAATGTGTACATGTTTTATGATACGAATGACGATAAATTGTAAAACATACGCAAGTGAAAATCCACGCTTTGTTTTATTTTTTGAATGTTTGTGTGCATATGTGTGAATTAATGCCACTATTTGCCGCTGCAGCACGGTCTACCTGCGTGTACACAGCCTACCGGCGATTTCCGCGTCGAAAAGAATTGCATGCTGGAGGCTCAAACTCCAATGCGTTTCTCTTTTAAAAACTGGGAAAGATCGTGCATTTTGCAGCAGCAAAAGCAAAGCAGCTCTTTGACTTTTGGAAATCATTGTTTCTCTTATTTTCCACATTGCTAAGACTGATCCACTGAACCTGAACAGCTCAGACAAGGCTTGGCTTGACCAAATCTGCATTTATAAACGCAAAAGAATGAATCGCGGAACAGCCAGTCGAATGTTGATGATTATGATCATTGACCATTCTCATTTATAATGTTTCCATACACATATTTAAAGTCTAATAAAGGTCGGGTTCCACTACACTTTAATTGCAGTGAACACAAAACACAACCTGGTGGTTTGTTGCGCTGGCAGCAGATCAGATCGATTAAATGAATTTTTATTTCTAGTCTCACTGCACCTTCCTAACTTAACGGGTAGTGGAATACGACCGATCACGGCCCCATTGCTATATAATGTACATTTTCGGACCATGACTGAAGCTACACCGACATCTGTAATCAATTTGATCATTTTGTGAGGTAATTCCGGAATGCAAGGATCCTCTGAAGTACGGAAATTCAATTTAATACAAAAATACCAATTCATATAAAATAATGTTTTATTATTTACAGCTTGCTAAAATCAATTTCTCACTTAAACTACAGCTCAGTTCCCACCGAGCAACTTTGTACATCGAAAAGCGTGAAAGCTAACTTCGGAAAGCCGATGTTTATGTACCCTTCCAGTTCGACTAGTTAATTGATCTACTTAATTCCGAAAATGTGTGCTAATCTGACTTTAGCAGGGACTCAGAAATTGAGTTTTCCCAATATCAGCTACATGCAGGGAGTACATTTTAAAATTAATTTCAATAAATTTTACTATGCAAATAAAAAATTGCAACGAATAAAATGGCAATTTCATTGAATTGAAAAGTTAAATGTTGATAAGCTATGTATATATTAAAACTGGCCGATCCGACTATTTTCAATAACCAAGGAGAAAATATCTTGTTTATACAGATAAGAGGTAAACTGAACGCAGTAAGTAAATTGCAGGGAAACAGAAAATCGGACTGAAATCGGAGGAGGGAGATTCTTTATATCTGTGCGGTACGAACTTCGGCAAGTGTGCATATTTATGTATGTATGTATGTATATGTACATATAAAAGCTTTCTAGCATGCGAACTTAAAGCGACTGATCTTCTGGAGAGCTAATGCTGTGGGATCGAAGCAAAACAGTTATTGGCACTCTGCACTCTGCTGGCTATCGACGCTTTATCGATATTTTTCCTTTGGCCAAATGCGACATGTTGATCTTGACCTTGCTCTCGTTCGTACGCTTCACCCAAATCTGAAAATGGCAAGCTATTATCTAAAAGGAAAGGAGACACGATAGGAGTACGCACCACTTCATTACCGATAGCCGTGATGGTTGCTGCAAATTTACTCAAGTCCTTGCCCTCCACATAGACCTGCTGGCCACGACAGAACCACCGCCGCTCGTAAAGCAACTTGTTGTCCTCGATGCGTGTTTCCACGTAGCTGTTAGCCGGTGGGTCGGTCAGTAGTATGTGCGACTGCTGCTGTTGGGCGCTTGTGTAGGAAACAAGACCGTTCTGCTGCAGGCTGTTTGGCCCCAAGGGCTTGCCGCGTTGTATAACCTTGAGATCAGATTCAATTTCCTTGTCGTCAAGCTGATAAACTAGAAGCTGACCGGTGGCTGGTTTTCGACGCTTCTCTATCACCGGCATTGGTTCGTTCGGTCGTCGGCGTAACTTTCGCGTTACAGTCGTTTTAATCTCCATGGAGTCGCTGGTCAGCTCCAAGCTATATCGTTCGTTTTCAATCAATCGCTTTCGGTCCTCAAAATCTGATATCAGATTGTCCTTAAGATCCATCATCTTCTCGTCGTACTCCTTCTGAGCGGCCTTCTTCTCCAGAATATAGTCCCGCTCGACGCATTCGCGCATGTAATCCTTGTATATCTCATTCAACCTACGGCGCTCTTTCAGCTGGTTGTCCAGCTTCTTAACGCGTTTTATATACTCTGGATGGATGAGCTGATTCAGCTCCTCCATTTGCTTTTGCAGATTTAGAAGCTTGTGCTGGTACATTCTGTGAAAAAGGTGAGACAGGAAACGAAACAATTTAAATCGCATATGCAGATCGGATATCGAATTTCTCGGACTTACTGCTCTTTGAGCTCGCTATTGCTGCCAATGTTGTTGTTTGCGCTGTTATTTGATGTGCCGTTGGTGCCACCGTAGCGATTTGGACTCCGGAACTCTGTTTCGCTTGCGTCGTCCGTATCTACAATTGGAATTTTTAATCATATAATGGTTAGTTTTATCCTGAGAAATCGTGTGGAAGTCTGCTTTTGTTTAGGTAACCCTACTACCTTCTTCACTGCGCTCGTCTCCAATGGATTCGTCATCATAGTTGTCGCGTGTGTAAAAGCTGTAGTAGTTTGACATTGTTTTTTTAATTCTTGAATCGAAGCCTTTTGTAAAGATCTACTTTTGTTCAGCAATTGTTTATTTTTTTCAATAAAGCCCGATGTATACACACGCACACACACTTGCTAGTGAATGGGCATTCAATCGATAGTATAGAACACTTTTTGGATGCAACTATCGGGGCTTTTTCGATGACATTTAACACCTTTGAGCCTTAATAGCCTTTTTACACTTCCGCATCATTGTCGAAGGTGCGGAAAAAATGATGCGAGGCGTTCACACCAAAACCGCATAATATTTCGCATCATTTTTCTACAAAAACACAAAGACAAAAAACGATAGAAACAGCTGTTTGCTATCGATACCCGTCGATACCCCGAATAAATTCAGTATTTTGTAAAAATACTAGACAGAATACGGCAACACTTGCCAATGATGTGCCGCATGATTAAAGATGCGGCCGCATGATTGTCTTCTTCTATCCACAGGGCTCTAATGGGCATCATGGGCATCATTGTCGCATGTTCCACGGAAAAATCCAATGATGCGCCTCAGTGTAAACAGGCTTTTAAGCCTAGTACTCAGATCCGAAAAAACACCTCGCGAACAGAATCAGGGTTCTGTTCGTATGAAACCGATAAGAAATTTTTTTGGTCGAAAACTGTTTTCTAGGCTCAGTTCAGCCTAGTACTCAGATGCGCTAAATTTTCCGTCGACCGAAATCAGGGATAATATTCGTATGAAACCGATAAGAAATCATCCCTGTTTTTCGGTCGACCGAAAATTTCGCAGACCGGTACCACTAACCATAAGCGCGAGAACATTTTTTCGCTAATAAATATAAATAATAATAAATCGAAATAATGAAAAACAAATACTGACATTTAATTCGTAATTCAGAAAAATGTTTAAGAAAATAAAAAAAATTAATAATAATATTTATAGTAATAGAAAGAATTTTATTTGTGAGGAAGAAGAAAAGACAGAAAAAAGTCGTGCGCTACACAACCTCTTTCGACGCCGTTTGACAAACGACTGGCAAAGATTTATTGTTGCACCATGCACCATTGTTACTCTCTCAGGTCCTACTGAGAGCACAGGCCCTGAGAGCATATGACCTGGAGCTGCAAATTTGTCTGTAACACATTCGTTGTATGAACTCAGATCAACAAAAAAATATACTAGAAAAGTATCCGAAGGTATTTGCTGGTATTGCTGGTATGTTTCTACCCCCTGTAAAGTTATATCAATTTGATATAGTTTTCCAGCAAACTCGAAGCAAACATTGCAATATGACAGCAAAAAACCAAATGAAATATTGAAATAATGAAGAAAAATAGAATCTAATTAATGCAGCGTTATATGAAGGACAATTATATGGATATTATAATTTATTATTTTTATTAATTTTCGTGTATAAATCAAATATGGTTTTCAAAACATGTTGTCTTCACGGTGGTCGGCACGGGAGGCGTCGCCATCTGCTGCTGCTGATTTTCAAAAACATAACCATGCCAATAAAATATTAGGGAGCCCAGGATATGCCTGTGGAAGAGCGACCCCAGCCGAAGAAGTGCATTTCATTAACTTTTAACAAAACCAAGCATCTGCCTGAGCAGTGTAACCGTACGGAATGCAGTGCACACCTCTGGTGACATTACTGGCCGATAGCAGAATATATGATTATTTTTTTTGCCAGCAAACAGTTTTTATACCCGTACTAAAAAGAGTTAAGGGGTATTTGTGGTAAAAGTGGATGTGTGTAACGCAGAGAAGGAAAATTTTCCGACGCCAAAAAGTATATATATTCTTGATCAGTATCAATAGCCGAGTCGATAGAGCCATGTCTGTCTGTCCGTCCGTCCGTCCGTCTGTCCGTCTTGTTTGACGCCTCGTTCTCAGAGACTATAAAAGCTAGAGCAACCAAATTTTGTTTCCAGACTCATGTGATATCACACTGAATCAAGTTTCTTTCAAAATTGTGCCACGCCTCCGCCTTCACAAAAGACGAAAATCTGTGGCATCCACAATTTTAAAGATACGATAAAACTAAAAACGCAGTATCGTAGAGAATGACCATATCTATCAGATTGCCGAATCTAAATCATATTGGATCATTATTATAGCCAGAATAAAGAAATTATTTTTCACTTGCTTCCCCCACCTCCTCTGGCGCTGCTGACGCTATTCATTCTCTGTCTCTCTCGCACACACTCTGCCCTGTGCAATGCGCAAGCAACCCCTAGCGGAGGAGATGTAGAATATAAATGGTAGATGTAGAATATCTGTTTTACATGTATTATCTACATTTTACATGTAGATGTAGTTAAAAAATGTAGCAAAAAAATGTAAAATTTAAAATTTAAAATTTTTTTTATAAATTTTAATTATAAGCTCACAAAATTATATACTGACTGAGTACGAGTATAAAAGTAGAGTCGCGACTAGAAGCGACTCACGTTCTCGTTGAATCTGAGTACTACACGAATTGAATATGCCCCTATGCATATATGTATGTACATATATCTGAGTACCGGTAACTTATAAATATGTGCAGAGATTATGATTGTAACGATCCCGCAGTTACGAATTGAATTTCTTGGACATAGTATGTATGTACATAGAATTAAGGCCAGCAATTATAAAGTTTGATTTACTTTTTCGCTGCCTATAAATAACTTTTTCTACATTTCACGCCCTCATGTACACATGTATGTGATGTATGAATGCAATGCGTACTTTTGTTTTGAGTATTAACAGAACTTTCTGTTAGCCCGCAGTTGCTTTCGTTGGCTGACACAAATTTCCGAGCTGTCGTCATGCGAGAACGATGCTGATGGATGGTGACTCTCCGTACACCCACGTACACGGATATATTTTCTGGCTGCGGTTTTTGCCCGCGCTGAGAAAATGTATATGTACATTAGACGAAAATTCCATGCTAAATTATCACTGGAAAATTTTGAATGATTTGTGCATGGGCTTAAGTGCACTGTGGGTGCATTCTAATAGTGTCTAATAAGAGTGTCTAATAATGCTTCTAGTAGTGGTCTATGACAGGGGTCGTCAACCTGCGGCTCTTTCGCTGTAAAGATGCGGCTCTCCAATTCCATTAATAGATATTAATAATTATATTAACAAAACAAATATATCTTTTGACTGAAAAATTTGTATGTTTTTGTATCAATGACTACTAATTTCTTATTAAAAGTTATTAATCCGTATCTAATTTACAAATTTAATCTTTAATTTACAATGTCAAATTTGTATCCATAAAAAGCGATAGAAAGTCTTCATTATTAATACCTAGTACTCAGATTCGAAAAAACACCTCGCGAACAGAATCAGGGTTGATATTCGTATGAAACCGATAAGAAATTTGTTCGGTCGAAAAATGTTTTCTAGGCTCTGTACGGACGGCAGTAATCAGATCAACAAAAAAAAAGGGTCGGTATATACTAGAAAAGTATCCGAAGGTATTTGCTGGTATTGCTGGTATGTTTCTACCCCCCTGTAAAGTTATATCAATTTTATATAATTTGCCAGAAAACTCGAAGCAAACATTGCAATATGAGAGCAAATAGCCAAATGAAATATTTAAATAATAAAGACAAATAGACTGTAATTAATGGAGCATTATATGAAGGACAATTATATGGATATTATAATTTATTAATTTTCATGAATATAAAACAAATATTGTTTTCAAAACATGTGTCTTCACGGTGGTCGGCACGGTGCTGCTGATAGTCAGACACATTACCTTGCCAATAAAATATTGAGGAGCCCAGGAAATGCCTGGGGAAGAGCGACCCCAGCCGAAGAAGTGCATTTCATTAACTTTTAACAAAAACAAGCATCTGTCTGAGCTGTGTAACCGTACGGAATGCACACCTCTGGTCACTCCACATGGCCGCTAGCGAATTACATATGTATGTATGCATATGACATGTGTTTGCCAGCAAACAGTTTTTGGATCGTATTATAGCATTGTAAAGATTGGACAATCAGCTGCTCATAAACTCAGTTGTTGTTTGAATATTTTAAGATTCATTTTTTTTATTTTTGGCCTATGGCAGCACCCACTGTGCAGGGGGATGAAAAACTGTGACTAATACACACATAGTACATACATATGTAGATATGTGGAATCATTTTTTCTTCTTTCGTCTTCTTTCGCGCTACCCATACAATGAATTTGAGACATTCAAAGCTCGAAAGTTCGCCAGTGGCAGGGAAAATTTGTTTTCGGCAGCACCAAAAATATTTGTATGTATGTATACGGTGATCGGCACAGTGATCCTCATGAGCCACACACATACACAGATGGTCTAAAATTATGTGTCTATGTACATGCACATTTTTTTACATATGTACATATGTACATAAACATGTACCTGAAATGTATGGATGCGTTGTAGTCAGTCTCTGTCTTCTTGTTCATTGCTGCTGTGTTAGCTTTTGGCCCGTTGTCTCAATTGAGATTTTGTCGCCTTCAAGGTCGAAATTTTCGATGAAAATGAGTTTATTGTTTGGACAGGGGGAATTAACATTAACGGCCACGTCCATGTGGGCGATGCTAAGGCCAAAACACCTTAGCTACAGCGGCAGCAACTGCGCCCGCAACAGAACTGATCTGATCGCGGATGATTGTCATTTTATTTTTGTAATTCATGACTTCATCTATTTTTATTTTTATTGACTGCTTTTCGTAGCGCCCGTTGAAACTCAAAATGGAAACAGAGATGACTGCACATTCCTAATGACCCTATATACATGCATATGTAATACCTATTATGTATGTAGATATGTAATTTTATATAAATATGTATATGCATATGTATGCATGAACATATATGTATTTATGTATGGGGTTCACAAATAATTACTACAGCATCACTGTTGCAGTTCCGGTTATTGACTTTCCGTAACCGTCACTCCATAAAAAGAAAAATCGGTACACGACTTAAGATTCTCGAATGTCCTCCAGTATCGCCATTTAATCACCTCAATTTGCATTTGTTTACTATCAAATGGAAACAGAGTGCAACGCCAACGCTACCGCCCTCTCTGACTAATTTGAAAGCTGCGAGTTCTTCTAGCCTTACATTACAAACGATCTCGTTCTCTGCCCTTAAACGGCGCGAAGCGTTTATATCGAGCCGCTTGGCATTGGCATTGCCACGCAATACACTGCATCCTACGCGTCGGTTATCAATAACAGCTACACAATGTCAGTTCATCTATAACTCTTTGCCTGTATCAACCGGTGATGGGTGAAACAGGAACTGAGTATCCGGGAGTGCTCACAGAGTTTGGTATGCGCTCCTATGCTTCTCAGACGCAAGACTTATGATGTCGGAAATTAGGAAAAATAAGTTGAAAACACCAAAGGATGCTTCTATGACAATAAATGAAAGTGTTAGTCGCTTGACATCTACAGAAGCGCTTCCCAATATTGGGTACATCGCAGCCGTTAAACAAAATAAACCTGTGTTGTCGGAAAAAAATGTTTAAACAATGTTGAAATTGGCGAAGGACCATACAAATTGAACCACGGATGATTGAAAACGTGTCTTCTGGGTTGATGTGTCCAAATTCAACCATTTTCAAAACGGTGGGAAGCAGTATTGTTGGAGTAAGCCCGGAGAAATTCTGCAAAGACATCATGTCAAATAAACCGTGAAACAGGGTGGTGAAAATATAATGGTTCGGGGATACTTTAAATCAGGGCTCGGCACGGCCCTATCTTAAAAACATAGAAAAAGGCGCTGCCACGTCGCTGCCGGTACACGTACAATATTAAAAGGCAGCGAGCCTTCGTGTGTCTTCGGCAATGCGACTTCGGCTCTTGCGATCGAGCTTGATACCAAAAGCGAAAACAAAAATGAGATCAGTTGTGTTTAGCCGTCGACAATGCAAGACCACGCTACGCAGCCTTTTGATTTTACACTGCGCAAAAACATGTTCAACGTAAAATCTGAAAACAATTAATGCGCGCCTAGAATTTTTCTCCAGTTTTAAAAGGAATTAAATTTCAATCCATAACATTTTTATATTATTTAATTTCAGTTTTTCTTTCACCCGCAACAGTTCAACTTTTGCTACAAATCGTTTGTTGCAGTGCAGCCGCAGCTGCGGAAGGCCTCTTCGGTTTTTTTTTACTCACACAAGCGCACTAAAAAAGTGTCAGAGTGTGTGTCCCGAGCCCTGCTTTAAATGGTGGCACCTTGATCATCTACAAAATTATATCATGCAAAAAAAAGCATCCTTTGGTTTTTTCAACTTATTTTTCCTAATTTCCGACATCATAAGTCTGAGTCAGTTAATGGCCCTAGAGCAGCCTCAGACTTGCTTTTTGGGTACAAAATTTTGACTCTTTCACTACAGATTGACTTATGCCTCGCTTTTCAGCCATAGTAAGTGTCGAACAGCCACTATCAGCTACTATTTTTAGTTTCTAGCTATATTTTCATTTTTAGGCTGATGCCTACTACTTATGAAATTCAAGAAATCTGCTTCGTTTGTAAGAAACACGTCTTAATTTGATCTAAGTATAACAAGAATACATAAAGAAGGTATTTAACGATATACAGACTTACCTATTGTTGCTAAGAAGCTTGAGAAAGCAAAAATAAGTGCAAATGCCGAAAAGTTCAAAAGTGAGTACATGCGAGTTGTTTTGGTTTTTTATTTTTCGCTCTATGAAAGCTTCTCATTTGTTTTTTCTGTTATTGCCTATTTTTTAGGCATGAAATGATTGATATATTACAAAAAATTGGTTTGGTAAGCTTTATTCGTTTAGCTGTTATGGGCAACGAAAGTCAATGGTTATGAGTATGTACTCACTTTTGCTCCCCACTGTAGATTGAGTTTACTAATGGTGACTTTTTTAAATTAATTTAATTGAAAACAATTTTTTTTAAATACTAACACCCAGCACTACTAATTTAACGAACAACAGATTTTATAAGTATTCGTCAAGACTCTAGAGTCTAGAGTCATGAAAAACAAGAAGGTGGAACGCCAATGTAACGAGATGTCTTCTGTTTTCGAATGCTTACATTCCCGCCTATCCAAAAAAAGCAGTGTAATGGAAATGTCTCAAAAAAAATTTGTAAGTAATGAGATGCGGCTTTACTATTTCATTGAACACAACGTACATACATATGTATGTAAGTATTTACTACAACGAGAAGGAAAGTGAGTCGCTTCTAGTCGCGACTCTACTTTTATACCCGTACTCAGTCAGTATATACATTTATGAGCTTATGATTGAAATTTAAAAAAAAATTTTTAATTTTACATTTTCCTTTTTTTTAGCTACATCTATTAACTACATCTACATGTAGAACAGATATTCTACATCTACCATTTAGATTCTTTATCTCCTCCGATAGGGGTTGCTCGCGCATTGCACAGGGCAGAGTATGTGCGAGCGAGACAGAGAATGAATAGCGTCAGCAGCGCCAGAGGAGGTGGGGGAAGCAACTGAAAATTAATTTCTTCATTCTGGCCATAATAATGATCTGATCTGTACCAGATTTAGCGATCTGGTAGATATGGTCATTATTTACGATACTGCGTTTTTAGTTTTATCGTATGTTTAAAATTGTGGATGCCACAGATTTTCGTTCTTTGTGAAGGCGGAAGGGGGCCGGGCGAAATTTTGAAATACACTTGTAACAGTGTGATATCATATGAGTCTGGAAACAAAATTTGGTTGATCTAGCTCTTAAGGTCTCTGAGATCTAGGCGCTCATCAAGACAGACATACAGACAGACAGACAGACAGACGGACGGACGGACAGACATACATGGCTCTATCGACTCGGCTATTGATACTGATCAAGAATATATATACTTTATGGGGTCGGAAAATTTTCCTTCTTTGCGTTACACACATCCACTTTTACCACAAATACAGTATACCCCTTAACTCTTTTTGAGTACTGGTATAAAAACTGTCAGCAGCACGAGATGGCGACGCCTCCCGTGCCGACCACCGTGAAGACAACATGTTTTAAAAACCATATTTGATTTATATTCATGAAAATTAATAAAAATAATAAATTATAATATCCATATAATTGTCCTTCATATAATTCTCCATTAATTACAGTCTATTTGTCTTTATTATTTAAATATTTCTTTTGGTGTTTTACTTTCATATTGCAATGTTTGCTTGATATAACTTTACAGGGGGTAGAAACATACCAGCAATACCAGCAAATACCTTCGAATACTTTTCTAGTTCCGCCCATTTTTTTTTTAAAGCCTAGTACTCAGTTCCGAAAAAACACATGGCGAACAGAATCAGGGTTGATATTCGTATGAAACCGATAAGAAATTTGTTTGGTCGAAAACTGTTTTCTAGGCTCTGTACGGAAGGCAGTACCACTAACCATACAACCATGGCCGTGCTCTCTCTTACTCTCTCAGGTCCCCTGAGAGCATAGTCTTACTCTCTCAGGTCCCCGAGAGCACAGGCAATGAGAGCGGGGGACCTGGACCTGCAAATTTTTCTGTAACACATTCGTTGTATGAACTGGCACATCTATATACTGTATGGTTAGTGGCAGTACTCAGTTCAAGAAAAAACAGGGTCGGTATATACTAGAAAAGTATCCGATAGTATTTGCTGGAATTGCTGGTATCTTTCTACCCCCTGTAAAGTTATATAAATTGCATATAATTTGCTAGCAAGTTCGAAGCAACCACTGCAATATGAGAGCAAAAAACAAAATGAGATATTGAAATAATGAACACAAATAGAAACTAATTAATGCAGCACTATATAAAGGACAATTATATGGATATTATAACATATTATTTTTATTAATTTTCATGAATATAAATCAAATATGGTTTTCAAACATGTTGTCCTCACGGTGGTCGGCACGGGCGGTGTCGCTATCTGCTGCTGCTGATAGTCAGACAAACTACCTTGCCAATAAAATATTGGGGAGCCCAGGATATGCCTGGGGAAGAGCGACACCAGCCGAAGAAGTGCATTTCATTAACTTTTAACAAAACCAAGCATCTGTCTGAGCAATGTAACCGTACGGTATGCAGTGCACACCTCTGGTCACACCACATGGCCGCTAGCGAATTATATGACATGAGTTCGATACCAAACAGTTTTTGGATCTGAGTACTAGGCTTTAACAAAACCAATCATCTGTCTGAGCAGTGTAACCGTACGGAATGCAGTGCACACCCCTGGTCACACCACATGGCCGCTAGCGAATTATATGACATGAGTTCGCCACCAAACAGTTTTTGGATCTGAGTACTAGGCTTTAAAATCGACTTTCAATTCAACAATGCTCCAAATAAATTAAGTGAAATAGAATACTATGCCGAACGAGTTTGAGTGAATGAGTTCGCTCATGTTAGACTCGGACGTACAAGCATATAAACGAGTCAAGCGGTACGAACAAAATATACATTTGGAGAATAAAATACATTGCTTTTAGTATTATTCCACTACACTTCTAGTCTGAAAGAAAGGTTTTATATGTACATTTGAAATACGCCAATCTTATAGAAAATTAATTCATCTTTCTGATAAAGTTATATGCTTAGAGCTGAGCATCCTAGCTAGCTGGTAATATTAAACCGAATATCAAAATCGGGGAATATGGTTCCCTACTTTGACAGAGATGGGCAAAGTTCGTTTTTTTCTCGGTATATTTATGGTATATTTTGAAAATAAGAATGCATATTTTGGTATATTTCTGAAGGTGGGCCGGTAAATTTAATCGATATGTGCGCGGTCACACTGTATGGCACTATAAAAGCGTGCGCACGAGGAAAATGCGGAGGAAAGTTTGATAAAGAAAAAAACTCGGCAAATTGTGCGACACGCTAACACGCCTACACGCGCATACATATATAAATTTCAAAAATATTCATGCTGCTTACTTTTTTTTTGTTGTTTGCTTCGTCAAATCGGTTGAAAACACCACCAATCCACAGAAGCAGAAGCGCCAACTGTACTTTTGTTGATAACAGAAACCAGAGCTTCGAATAGCTCAACTCAACCACCACAGAAACTCGAAGAAATCAAAAATGGCCGAGGCTAATAAGAGGAATATCCCCATCAAACTGGGCGACTTCAGCGTCATCGATACGGAGTTTAGCAACATTCGGGAAAGATTTGACTCCGAGATGCGCAAAATGGAGGAGGAGATGGCCAAGTTCCGTCACGAGCTGATGAACCGGGAGGCAAACTTTTTTGAGTCCACAAGGTGAGATCCTTTGGATTTTTATATATTAGGGCTGCCGGGCAATAGGCGGTTGGCAACCCAAAAAAAAATAATGGTACACATATCGGCTTACATATGTACATATGACATACACACTAAATATGTAAATTACGTAATGCCGCACAATATTTATTCTAAATTTGTATTTGTTTTTAATTTCCAATACTGTGCAAGTCATGTTGAGAAGGGGTTCCTTTCGCTGTTGTGTCTGCCATGCCGAGGGTAATTGGTTACGGCCCACAGAGCGCGTTGCCTCTCCAGTAGCGCAAAACTATACGTATGCGCGGTTGTATGTCCAAGAACTAGTGCCCTGTACACGCAGGTGCTTGATGGCAGAATCCTTTTTATTTACCTTCACTTTTTTCCTCGATGACAGCTATAATCAAATAGGGAACGCATCAGCCAGGTGCATATATAAGAGTATATATTGAATTTTGCAAGCTAATACCGTTTTTTTTAAATTTATTCTTCCTAAGATCACTGTTGTGATCCGCTTCCGGCTTAAAATCAAAGGTTTAAATCCTTGAAGACAGCCGTTACAATGTTAGAAATATACCACAATACATCATAATTTCTAATTAATCGATATTGAGGATATTCATGTATTGGTGGAATGTTGGCGGAAATTTGTTAACATCACTTTTACATACATATTTTTAATTTGATTTTTTTTCCTCTACCGTGGCTGCCTGAAGAAATGTATCTTGTGCTTCTCGGTGGCCAGTCTCTCTTCGACCAAAACAAATTCATCTCATATTTTCTTGGCCCTAAATATAGGCACAAATCTTGCCACCACCCCGATCTTCTGGGTGTCTGGAACACATACATACACACACACTGGGCTAAGGCAAGGCATTTTCTTTTTCCGGATGAGTCATCAATTAAAATTCTCCATTGCAGTTGCTGTCCCCCGACTATCCAACCCCACATGTATGTATTTGGCGTTCCGCCCGCCCTCATAAAACATATCAGAACCCACCCACGCAGTACAAAGTGATATGGTGTTGCCTTATGATAGATCCGATCCCCGAAATATTTGTATACTTACATATGTATGTATGTATGTACATACTCGAGGCCGTTCATCTGTGGCTAGAAAACGACTTGGTCCCCCCAGTCAGCGTCTGTTTTTGCAACCGTTATGGGGCATAACAGAATCCTCTAACGGCGCAGCCTTGTGCGTATGTGTGTATGTATGCGTGCTCATTATAAGGTGGAATATTCTCTAAATAAACAGACAATGCTGCCACTACAGTTTACAAAAAGCTGAAAAAATGTTTAAAGAGTTCACGTCAAGCAAGATATTAAGTACATATGTATGTATGTATGTATATGTGTATGCTGACACGGACGCGAGCAACCCTGTCCCGTCTGTCGTTGAGGTTGCGCGTCTGGCTTGCCTTCTAATATGTCATCGGTGGCGGTGGCGTTACGTTGCGTGGGGGTGCTACTGAAATTTTAAATCGTAAGCGTCATTTGTGATGGTTTTTTTTTCCTTTCCTCGCGTTGATTCGACTTTTTGGACATCGACCCATGACATAATCGATATACTTTCCGCTCGCTGTTGTTGATGTTGGTGTTGCCGTGGATGCCAATTAATTTGCATAGCCACGACAAAAATTAAGTCTCTAGTCTAAACCAAACCTTGTCTGCTCAACATAGCAAACTCACTCCGAGCTACGACTCCCCACCGTCCCACCCACAGTTGCTCAACTTTCGCGGAAGGCGGTCTGGGCCTCCGCCTACATACATACATGTATGTATATCTGTTTGTAGCGGCAGGTGCGCTGGGTGATGACGGACTATCCAAACAAATTATTGATGCGTGGCGACCTCTGACATCTGCGTCTAGGTGTGTGTCGATAAATAAGCAGAAGGCCAGTTGGATGACTCACAGAGCCCAACTCCCAAATCGTTAAGACCTGTCTCCAGCACCGCGGGGGTGTGTAACTCAACTAAAACAAGGTTGATGAATCAGCTGTGTTTTGTAAACAGTGCAGAATGTAAAATTAAAATAAAATAAAAAAATGAAAAAAATGCACTCTGACGATGAAGTGATTTTGGTGATTTTGGTTCCGGCATATATTGTTGCAAGACAAAAAATAATCATTTTCTTCTTTATACCCGTACTCAAAAAGAGTTAAGGGGTATACTGTATTTGTGGTAAAAGTGGATGTGTGTAACGCAGAGAAGGAAAATTTTCCGACCCCATAAAGTATATATATTCTTGTTCAGTATCAATAGCCGAGTCGATAGAGCCATGTCTGTCTGTCCGTCCGTCCGTTCGTCTGTCCGTCTTGTTTGAAGCCTCGTTCTCAGAGACTATAACAGCTAGAGCAACCAAATTTTGTTTACAGAGTCATGTGATATCACACTGAATCAAGTTTCTTTCCAAAATGTGCCACGCCCCCCTCCGCCTTCACAAAGGACGAAAATCTGTGGCAGCCACAATTTTGAAGATACGATAAAACCAAAAACGCAGTATCGTAAAGAATGACCATATCTACCAGATTGCTAAATCTGGTACAGATCGGATCATTATTATGGCCAGAATGAAGAAATTAATTTTCAGTTGCTTCCCCCACCTCCTCTGGCGTTGCTGACGATATTCATTCTCTGTCTCGCTCGCACACACTCTGCCCTGTGCAATGCGCGAGCAACCCCTAGCGGAGGAGATGTAGAATATTTGTTCTAGATGTATAATCTACATTTTAGATGTAGATGTAGTTAACAGATGTAGCAAAAAAATGTAAAATGTAAAATCAAAATTTATTTTTTTTAATTTTAATCATAAGCTCAAAAATTTATATACTGACTGAGTAAGGGTATAAAAGTAGAGTCGCGACTAGAAGCGACTCACGTTCCTTCTCGTTTTTTTTTGGTTTTGCGCACAATATTGACTCCATCTTGCACCATTCACTTCAGGAATAATTTGTTGATCATATATTCCTGAACTGGGAGTCAGGAATGTTTCAGTCCAGACACGGTCCTGATAGGCCACTATCGATATAAATCTGTGGATTCCGCTCATGTTGCTGGATACATACCAGAAAAACGCCACAGTTTTTTTTATATGAAGTTTGACAGGTATTTTTCGATTACGCGGTGCTGGATACTATGCTAAAAGGCACATACATAAATATGCACATATTAATGTATGTATGCACATAGTAATTACGAAACAGATGCATAGGATTAAAAATATTGTTTAAGTTTGATCAGTGATCATCTTGCTGGACAGTGGTACCAAAGAAAATATAAATAGTAAAAGGAGTAACGCCCATATATTTATTTTGGCACTCGATTTTTGCTGGGCTCTAGAGCTGGCCCTTTAAATGTTGTTTGAAAAGTCAGAGAGAGAGAGCGCTCTGAAGTCCAAACCCAGCAGCGGATCTCTCGTATACGTTCAGCCGACGACTGTATGTGGCTGCATGTAAAGGTTTTTTACTGCGCTTGTCGAAATATACCCTTCACGTAATAAGTGCTAAATCACTTTTGGAAGACTATTTCCCCCCAACTTAAAAAAATTATATTTGGAAGAGTCTACTTTAAATTATAATTTTATTTAATATAGAATGTATGTATGTACATACATATGTACGATAATAACACTACCCGACACGATTTTTCCTCAAGGAACAAAACCAACTTTTTCTGAAAGATTTTGGGCAATTAAACCCACACACTTAGTGAAAATAATAATGAAAAAGCCAAATTTGGACAAACGATTATCCTTGTTGAATAGTTATTTGTTTTTAGTTGCATTACATAAAACAGAGGTTTAGGTAAAAAATTACAAAACTCTGCGAACTGGGTAGGACTATCTGTATACGAATTTGTTGTGCATGTACATATGTATATTAAATATGTAGTGTTTATTAATTAAGTTTATTAAAAGGTAACTAATTCACTCAATTGACATATAATTTGTTTCGAAAACGTACATATTCACATAAGCAAAAGTTCACGTTTTCTGTATTTTTTAGTATTTTGACGTCATGTTTTTTTTACTATTTACTCCAAAAAAAAAAGTATGATTCTTGATAAAAGTTTCTCCTCAAAGTCTTTCTAAAGCCTAGTCCTCAGATCCAAAAACTGTTTGCTGGCAAAAAAATGTCATATATTCTGCTAGCGGCCAGTAATAAGAGGTGTGCACTGCATTCCGTACGGTTACACGGCTCAGACAGATGCTTGGTTTAGTTAAAAGTTAATGAAATCTACTTCTTCGGCTGGGGTCGCTCTTCCCCAGGCATATCCTGGGCTCCCCAATATTTTATTGGCAAGGTAATGTGTCTGACTGTCAGCAGCACGAGATGGCGACGCCTTCCGTGCCGACCACCGTGAAGACAACATGTTTTGAAAACCATATTTGATTTATATTCATGAAAATTAATAAAAATAATAAATTATAATATCCATATAATTGTTCTTCATATAACGCGGCATTAATTAGATTCTATTTTCTTCAATATTTAAATATTTTATTTGGTTTTTTGCTCCCATATTGCAATGTTTGCTTCGAGTTTGCTGGCTACCAGAAACATACCAGCAAATACCTTCAGATACTAGTATATACCGACCTTTTTTTGTTGATAATATATAATATATAATTATATAATTTTCACACATAAGGGTATTCAGCGTGCGTCATGTCAATAAGTACAGATTTGTAACTGAACATATGCAGGTAAATATGTACAATGTACATACATATGTACAATGTATCAGGCATGCTCCGGTTTTCACATTCACTTTGCGTTTTACTTTTCAGCAAAAAGTATGACTTTTCATTTCGAGGCGCTCTGCAATCCACTTTTATGAATTCGTTTACTCTTTGTACTGTTAAGCGCGAAATTTACTGCTGTTATACCCACGCGTTAGTGTTAGCTCATACAAAAAGGCCTCTGTTATGTTAAACAAAAACTTATCGATAGCCAAATCGGGCTGCCACAGCTGTTCGGAGCAATTCAATTTTTTGTTTTTGCCCTGACCAATTTTGCAAAAAAATGATTTATTTGGAGTTGGGGGGACGAAAATCCTTTTGTGAATTTAAATTTATGTATATTACTAAGAAATTAAATATGAATACAGCGAATATAATTATTTTATTATCCAACCAGTCCATTGCAAAATGATTTACAAAGAAGAAATTTCTTATAAGTAAATTTCTTTGTCTCTAAAATCGTCTGCCTTGCACAAGTACACACACATTCTTGCACTTGGAGGTTTTGTACGTACTAACACATCCGAGCGCATTCTATTGATAGAGTTTTACGTTCTCAAATTTGTGCGAGCGAGATGGCGCAGGAGTGTTTGGGCGTTACTCATCTTACTATTATATTTTATTTGGTTACACTTTATTTACATACATATAGTTTTTTTTTCTCAACATTTTGGCCTCAAAAGCTGCTCTCGCTCTCTTTGTGTGGTGCAGGTTCCGGTTTGGCTTTTGTTGTGTTAATAGTATAGCAAGTACATACATACAGTAGGCACATATATTATTCGGACACTCTTGTCACTCTACTTTAAGCACCTATAACTTGTCGTACGGTTAAGATAAACAGAAAAAGTTAATTTTATATCAAAGATCAACATTTCTACTACCCATTCCCAAATAAATATTTAAATTTTCTACTATGGTTTTCTTATAAAAATTAACTAAAGCAAAAAAGTCGCTTTTTTACGCACATAAATTATTCGGACAGTCGTTAGGTTTTTCAAGTGATATTTGAATATTAAAGCTAAAAAATAAAATATAATTTTTTTTTGCCACATTCATTCTTTATGATGTCTATAAGTCCTCGGCACACCTTTTCCCCAAAGGTATTAGTGCCCTGTGCATTAATATTAACCCACTAAACAAGCAGAGCCATTTTTAAACATTCTTTCGATCAAATTTTGGGTTTCCGTATCCCTTTTCCAAATTTCTGCAAACATGCTTCATGGAACTCACGTCAGGTAACTGGAGCTGAGTTTTCAGCTGGTTGCAGTGGAAAATTAGCAAGATATGGTCAAATAAAGATCAATTTTTTCGGTATTTTTTTGGGTGGTACAAGACTGTCTTCGGATTATGTCAAAATTTAATGGCACATTCGTACTGCTCCATTTGCACCTGTACACCCACAAACTATTATGTTTCTTCAGCCATGCACTACAGTTGGTATCCCATTTTTCTCATCGATGGCTTAATTTCCTTTTTGTAAAGTCTATCAATCCAAAATGTGTCCTATTTGGATTCACCAGTTCAATCACATACTCCATAAATGAATTTGGCTTTGTGTTCCTCCAAAAGTCTTGCGAAAAGTAAATTAAGCCATCGATGAGAAAAATGGGATACCAACTGTAGTGCATGGCTAAAGAAACATAATAGTTTGTGGGTGTACAGGTGCAAATGGAGCAGTACGAATGGTCTTTATTACTAGTAAAATTAGCAAGGATATGAACTATTATAGTTTGAGCGACAAATTGCATCCATGTGCCATTAAATTTGGACATAATCCGAAGACAGTCTTGTACCACCCAAAAAAATACCGAAAAAATTGATCTTTATTTGATCATATCTTGCTAATTTTCCACTGCAACCAGCTGAAAACTCAGCTCCAGTTACCTGACGTGAGTTCCATGAAGCATGTTTGCAGAAATTTGGAAAAGGGATACGGAAACCCAAAATTTGATCGAAAGAATGTTTAAAAATGGCTCTGCTTGTTTAGTGGGTTAATATTAATGCACAGGGCACTAATACCTTTGGGGAAAAGGTGTGCCGAGGACTTATAGACATCATAAAGAATGAATGTGGCAAAAAAAATTATATTTTATTTTTTAGCTTTAATATTCAAATATCACTTGAAAAACCTAACGACTGTCCGAATACTTTATGTGCGTAAAAAAGCGACTTTTTTGCTTTAGTTAATTTTTATAAGAAAACCATAGTAGAAAATTTAAATATTTATTTGGGAATGGGTAGTAGAAATGTTGATCTTTGATATAAAATTAACTTTTTCTGTTTATCTTAACCGTACGCCAAGTTATAGGTGCTTAAAGTAGAGTGACAAGAGTGTCCGAATAATATATGTGCCTACTGTATGTATGTACATAGCCAGATTCAATGGTACACACGTGCAAATAAATATGTGTTACCAGCTTTTGGAAGGGATAAACAATGGATTCGATGTTAGTCTTCATTTAAATACATACGATGTAACTTAGCTGCAATGCATATAAGTACCGACATACATACATACAGTGAAAAATTATAGAAATGGCAGGCGCGTTCACATTTGAAACCAAATGTTTTATTTTTGGAGCAATTTGTGTGCTTTGTTTCAGGATAATGGGCTTTTTTTGGATTTTCGTAAGAATTATTATCTGGATATACTGATTTGCAGAAAGACAACGTTTTTGCTTTAAAAAAATAGAAACTCATTTAAGTTTTGTTCTTATCCTGTAATAAAACGGTAGAAATAAAATTATTGAGCTAACATTTCATCGACTAGAGACAAAACGAGAAGGAACGTGTGAGTCGCTTCTGGACGCGACTCTACTTTTATACCCGTACTCAGTCAGTATTTTGTGAGAATTTTAAAATATTTTACATATTATTTTTTTCTTCATCTGATATCTACATCTAAAATGTCGATTATACACCTAAAATGTATATTCTACATTGTGTATGTAATGCAGGTTCTACATCTTCTCCGCAAAGGTCGCGCACTGCACAGGGCAGAGTGTGTGCGAGCGAGAAAGAGAATAGGTAGCGTCAGCAGCGCAACCGAAAATTAATTTCTTTATTCTGGCTATTATAATAATCCGATCTGACTCAGATTCGGCAATCTGGTAGATATGGTCATTCTCTACGATACTGCGCTTTTATTTTTATCGTATCTTTAAAATTTTGGCTGCCACAGATTTTCGTCCTTTGTGGGGGCGGGGCGAAATTTTGAAATGCACTTGTAGCAGTGTAATATCACATGAGTCTCGAAACAAAATTTGGTTGCTCTTTCTCTTATAGTCTCTGAGATCTAGGGGCTCATCAAGACGGACAGACAGACAGAGACTCGGCTGTTAATGCTGATCAAGAATTATGGAGATTATGGAGTCGGAAACGTTTCCTATAAAGCCTAGTACTCAGATCCAAAAAACTGTTTGCTGGCAAACTCATGTCATATAAGTCGCTAGCGGCCATGTGGTGTGACCAGAGGTGTGCACTGCATTCCGTACGGTTACACTGCTTAGAAAGATGCTTGGTTGTGTTAAAGAAATGCACTTCTTCGGCTGGGGTCGCTCTTCCCCAGGCATATCCTGGGCTCCCCAATATTTTATTGGCAAGGTAAAATGTCTGACTATAAGCAGCACCAGATGGCGACGCCTTCCGTGCCGACCACCGTGAAGACAACATGTTTTGAAAACCATATTGATTTATATTCATGAAAATTAATAATAATAATAAATTATAATATCCATATAATTGTTCTTCAAAGAACGCTGCATTGATCAGATTCTATTTGTCTTCATTATTTCAATATTTCATTTGGTTTTTGGTCTCATATTGCAATGGTTGCCTCGAGTTTGCTAGCAACTTATATGCAATTTATATAACTTTACAGGGGGTAAAAAGATACCAGCAATTCCAGCAAATACTATCGGATCCTTTTTTAGTATATACCGACCCTGTTTTTTCTTGAACTGAGTACTGCCAAAGACAATATAAACTATAAGATAAGTAACGCTCATACATTTTCGTTGCAATATGCAAGCAATTTTTCATCAAGCGTCGAAAATCGCGCCATCTCTCTCGCACAAAATTTGAGAGCGTACGAATCTAAAAACAGAATCCGCTTGCATGTGTTAGTACACACAGAGTCAGCAAGAGCGTTTGTGTGCGTACTTGTGCGAATCAGACGATTTTCAAGCAAACACATTTTTGAGCTGAGAAGCGAATACGCATTTTTTTCACACGTGCACGCTGAATACCCTAATGACCTTAATCATGTATTAAAGAGGTATTATGTATTTTTATATATGTATATCCGTTCATTATTATCGAATATACTATATTAAAATAAATTATCATATAAAGGTTATACAAAATAGGAGTTTTTTAATATTCGGGTGCTAAGCGTCTTGCAATATTAACTTAGCATTTATAAAGTGAAGGGTATATTTCTCAAGCGCTGTAAAATATGCACTATGGGAAATTTGACCACTTTTTCTGGTCAAATTTTGAAATACCTGAAATAATAATTTTTTCTTGTTGTTCATTGATTTTAAGGCGTGCTACGCCCTCTTGGATAAAATAAAAATTTCCCAACGTACGCCCAACATTTTTGTGTTTTTACATTTTGAGCAAAAAAATTAAAATATGTTTTTTATTAAATAAAAGGCGTTGCCATGCCCATTTTTTCAAAATACCTTTCTCATGTTGTTATTAACTTATATCAAAAAACTAAACCAAAAAATATTGTTTCGTTTGGTAGTTATTAATTATTACCACAAAAAGTGGTCAAATTTCCCATAGTGGTATGTATGCCGGCAGATGTAGAGTGCTTGAGAATATGTGTGCACACATACAGTCTTGGTTGAGAGAGCGCTCTAGCGCCAGCACTCTAGAGCCAGTCGCTCTCGTATGCTGTATACATATGAGAGAGCGGCTGGCTCTAGCGCTGGCTCTAGAGCGCTCTCTCAACTAAATTTCAAGAGAGCCTGGAGCCAGCTCTAGAGCCAGCATGAAAAATTCGCTTGCAACAATTTTGTATGGCGTTATTTATCTTAGAGTTCAATTGTCTTTGGTACTGCCTACCGTACAGAGCCTAGAAAACAGTTTTCGAGCAAAAAATTTTTTTTTATCGGTTTCATACGAATATCAACCCTGATTCTGTTCGCGTGGTGTTTTTTCGGAACTGAGTACTTGGCTTTAAAAACAGAATCTGTTAAAATTTCAAATGTTGTATTAAAGCCAGCAGAAATGTTTTATTTGTGGGCGCTGTGGAGCTGGAGGACGATAATTCACACTGCAATATTGGATAAATCCGATCCTGCAGGACAGATATGCAATCAACATTATTTGTATCTCTTTTAAAATGATTAAAATTAGTACCGTGTATTAAATAAATAAATAATAATATCCAGAAAATCTTTTTTTATTTTAATGACATAATCCAATTTAATTCGTCTTCATTCAGGCAGGCTCCGGTTTTCACGTTTACTTTGCGCTTTACTTTTCAGCATAAAGTCATACTTTTCATTTCAAGGCGCTCTGGAATCCACTTTTGTGAATTCGTTTACTCTTTGTACTGTTAAGCGCGAAATTGACTGCTGTTATACCCACGCTTTAGTGCCAGCTCATAGAAAAAGGCCTCTGTTATGTTTAACAGAGACTTATCGATAGCAAAATCGGGCTGCCACAGCTGTTCGGAGCAATTAATTTTTTGTTTTTGCCCTGATCAATGTTGCAAAGCCAATTTTTGAGGTTGGTTTTAAAAAAATTTTTTTAAGAAGAGCACAAGCTCAATTACCCTGGTAAGGGTGTCAAATTCATGACTATGCTTCAATAAATCATCTATTTTATTCCTTTTTGCAATTAATATTATTATATTATTAAAAAAATAATATCCTGCGTTCTCTTTATTGTTTGTGTATAGGTGCATTTTTTTTTCGACTTTTCCTGACATTTTGAAATCAAAATTTCGTAAAATATACTGCACAAAAATCATCATTTTTACATTTGAATGCTTTATATTTCCCAGACGGTAAGCTGAAATCACAAAATGTTTGGGCTTTACTTCTAGCTGTTTAAATTATCTCTCCAGAATAGAAAAGTTCTTTACAACAAGACATAATATACTTGAGTTA
Source organism: Drosophila subsilvestris (assembly GCA_035043285.1). Classification (NCBI taxonomy): domain Eukaryota; kingdom Metazoa; phylum Arthropoda; class Insecta; order Diptera; family Drosophilidae; genus Drosophila; species Drosophila subsilvestris. Next base: position 83,723 of record JAWNNB010001592.1, on the reverse strand, counting down.
TTGAAAAAAGAAGCGCTACCTCTGAAAAAAGCTTTACAAAAAAATACCAGACTTCAAAATTCTTAAAAAAAAGTTCTGCCATAGTTTTGTTCCTTGAGGAAAATCCTGTCGGATAGTGTTATTTCACTTTTGTAGCTGGCTTACACTTGTTTCTTTCCATTTGTATAGTGTGTGTGTGTGTGTGTATGTGCGTCAGTTGGACGACGGAAGATAGAATATTTCTATGTTCCGCTTGTTCCGCTAGTATATATCGAGTAGCATTTTTTCGGAACTGAGTACCGGTCTGCGAAACGCCTGCTGCGAAATTTTCGGTCGACCGAAAAACGGATGATTTCTTATCGGTTTCATACGAATATCATCCCTGATTTCGGTCAACGGAAATTTTAGCGCGTCTGAGTACTAGGTTTAATACACAAAGCCCACACGACTTCGTGCCAAACTCGATTTTGAGGCACGAAGCCCGCAGTTTTCATGAAGAGGCCCGCGGGACACGAAGACCGACCCGGCCCGAGCCCACCTCTACTGCACTCTACTGCAGGGTACTATTTCATTGAACATAGCTGTACATCTATGTGTATGCATGACATACATATGTACAATTTACTTTGTATTCGCTGCGATACTGATGAAGATAATGAACGAGGGAAGATGATATCATGATCATTTTTAGATATGGCAATCATCAGTTACATACATTTGATACTCTACAACCGTGTGGCGACACACACAAATTTACAAAAATTCGAACTTACAAGAACAAGGGGAGACATAAAATAACGCAATTAGTTTTTACGCCCGTTCTTCGCGTTTCTTTAATTTCCTTGCGCTTGGATTTTCAATAACGAAAAAAATATGCATGACATCACCATCGGATGCCGGAGAGATAGAGGCACGAGAACATGTCGTACTCACACTCTTGCCCACACTCTGAGTGCCAGTGCCAACCTAAATGCATGTGTGTGCTTTTGTAAGGTTCGCCAAGAGAGTAGGGCGTCTAAGTGTGTGTGAGTGCGAGCGTGGGGATGATTGCTTCTGTCTCTGATATTGCCATTCCCTTTTGATTAGACTTTTTGGCCAGTCCCAGTCTAACGGGTATTGGAATTACTCATTAACACGGTACTGTGGCAGGTTTAGTCAATTATTTTGCACATTTCTGCCCCTGTACAAGCGATCATCCGCCTCGAACTCCCAGCAAGGTCAACGCCGTCTTACAGAGACCATTGTGGTGGGGATGGTAGCGTACATACATACATATGTGCTCGGCCATGACTATCATTCACATGTTTTGCACACATGTACATATACATATGTACATTGTACATACATATGTGTATATACAAACATAGTTTGTACCCCACAGGTGCGTCGAAAAAATCGGGGTTTCGTTTGTTGGTGCAGTGACATTTTATCGGCTTTTCTGACAAGGTGTGAGTATTAAAAAAAAGGCACTGAGTAAATACACGTGGTATCCATGGAGTTTCTCTTAAGCTTGTACTTTTGCCTTTTACATAACAATCGATCAGTAAATAAAATCTTGAAAAGTCAAAAAAAGGTTTCCAAATACTTTTTACCGATATTTTTTTTGTAAATTTATATCTTTAAAGTTTAAACCCGTACGTTGGATTGTTGCCATTTTTGTAAACGGCGTGACATGGAAATAATCAGGCAGGATCCGGTTTTCACATTCACTTTGCGTTTTACTTTTCAGCAAAAAGTATGACTTCATTTCGACGCGCTCTGGAATCCACTTTTGTGAATTCGTTTACACTTTGTACTGTTAAGCACGAAATTTACTGCTGTTGTACCCAGGCCTCCGTTATGTTAAACAGAGACTTATCGACAGCCAAATCGGGCTGCCACAGCTGTTCACAGCAATTCACTTTTTTGTTTTTGCCCTGACCAATTTTGCAGATTCAATATTGAGGTTGGTTTAAACAAAAATTATTTATAAAAAGGGCACAAGCTCAATTTCCCAGTTAATAGTGCCAAATTCATGTCAATGCATCAATAAGTCATCTATTTTTTTCCTTTTGCAATTAAGATTTGTTTCGTTGTATAAAAGACGTTTACTTTTCATTTCGGCGAGGAATTTGTTGCCGTTTTCAAAACGTAAAAGTCTGCATTTCACGTGTGCGAGAGCGCCTAACTTTTCGTTTTGAAAAGTAAATCACATTTTTTGGTGAAAGTGAAAACCGGAGCCTGCCTGAATAGGACCGCTCCTCACTTTCAGGACTGTTTTTTAAAAACAGTATTCCAAATTGAACATATGGGCATTTCTCTGAGGAGGTCCACCGAGATCAAAAAATGTCTAATGTCTAATGTCTAAAATGTCTAATGTCTAATGTCTAAAAAAACCAGAGCTCGCAAATAACTGTCGACCGTTTGTTGTTGTCCGAAAATAACTGTTATTTCAGAACCTTTTAGCAAAAAGTCAGAGAAGAACCGTTCCCATCGGCTCTCGAAAAAATCGGTCTTTGCTCAACCAAAAACCGGTTTTTTTGCTGCCCTTCTGCTCTGCTCATTCACGGACCGTTCTGTCGCGAGCGAAGAAAATAAAAGTCTTTTGCGTTTGTGTGCGTGTATGTGCGAGTAAGGTGTCTATTCCCTGCAGTACCAGTCGTCGACTAGTAAGCGACTAGTAAGCGATGCCAATGTAATGCAGCTCGCTTACGTCATCGACGACCTCCCATACGATGGACTGTTTACTTTAACCAAGGGATGTCCTAGGAATATAAGCGATGACATAGTAAGCGAGAAATAGCCGAAAGTAAGACCTTAATAAGTGATCAATTTCCCTTAAAAAGTAAGGCCTTAATAAGTGACGAATTTCCCTTAAAAAGTAAGGCCTTAATAGGCGATGAATTTCCCTTAATAAGTAAGGCCTTAATAAGCGCTGACTTTTCCTAAAAAGTGAGGTCTTAATAAGCGATCATTTTTCCTAAAAATTAAGGCCTTCATAAGTGATGTATTTCACTAGAAACTGTCGCTATTTTGAGGAAAAGCATGGGTAAATTTTGTATGAAAATATTCAATTTCTTTTTATTTATTGTTGTATTATTATAAACTAGATTTACAATTTTGTTCTTGTGTTCTTTTTTGCCACAGAACCTCCTTTTTAAGTGTTGTTGATGTTTTCATGTTCGTGAGGCCACTGAAATAAGATGGGGTAATTAGTATATTTCCATTCGAAATTTATAAAATTTGTTAATAATGCTCTCAGTAGATCAGCTATGGTAGATCCGGCAAAAACAAAAACAAAACACCAGCCAAAATACATATGTATCTGCTCGACTCGAGCCTCGCTTTTAGGGTGGGTTTTTTCTGTTTTCGTTGTTGGAAATTGAAATTTCGTGCAAAACACTGATAATTTCGCAATTTCCCAGTTTATTCATTTTTTACAACGCTCAATAGACGTATTTTTATTTAAATGAAACACTGCACTTACCTGATAATAATTTTGCCCAAAATAACAACACCTGCGTCTCACTTTTTACCGCACAATTCTAACAACTTTGTCGACGCCGACGGAAAAACCGAATTCTGCTACAACGCGTGCTGTAACAGAAACAAAAGAAAGAAAAAAGGGAAATAAAAAGGTACCGACGCGTCGTTCGCGACGTCGACTTTTTATTCTGCTCGGCTTCCGCAGCGGCAGAGCAAAACGGCTGAATGACGCGTAGTTGACTTTTGTCATCGCTCACTTCTGGTACTGCAGGGTTTCGGCTTGTCGGTCACAAGCCACACTTGCGCTTCGTACATACGAACATACATACATACATACTTACAGCTGCAGACACAAAAACAAAATATACACAAAAAAGACCGTTTACGCTGAGCCCTTTATTGTTCTGCTCTTCTGGTGACTCTTTATGTGCGAGCGCCAGTCGGATCGCTCTCTATGAGTTTGTTATTGAACGAGCATAACACGAACAGCTCAACTGAGAACCATCAACCGAAGACCGAAACGAAGAGACACGAAGGGTTCTGCTCGGAGAGAGAGCAAGCGTGCATGGGTATTTCGGTTATGCTCCTGAGCAGACCGCAAAGGGAAAAACGATCGACAGTTATTTGCGAGCTCTGAAAAAAACACATTTCCATATGAACTATGTTTCGATATTAAAGTCTAAATTTAATAAACGACAACTAATTCACCTAATTGACATATAATTTGGTTTGGTTTTGTTTAAAGTTAATGAAATGCACTTCTTCGAATGTGGCCGCTCTTGCCCAGGCATATCCTGGTCTCCGCAATATTTTATTGGCAAGGTAATGTGTCTGACTACACTATCCGACACGATTTTTCCTCAAGGAACGAAACCAAAATTTTCTTAAAGATTTGGGGCTTAGAAATGGTTTGATGATATTTTTTTTCTTTCTATTGCAGTACTTTTTTTTTGAAGAATTTTTGAAAACTGGTATTTTTTTAAACCTTTTTTCAGAGGTAGCGTTTTGTTGCTCTAGCTCTTATAGTCTCCAAGATCTAGGCGCTCATCAAGACGGACAGACGGACGGACAGACAGACATGGATCTATCGACTCGGCTATTGATGCTGATCAAGAATATATGTACTTTATGGGGTCGGAAAATGTTCCTTCTCTGCGTTACACACATCCACTTTTACCACAAATACAATATACCCTTAACTCTTTTTGAGTACGGGTATAATAAAGAACACAGGATATAATTTTTTTCGACTTTTCTGGCTTTTTGAAGTCAAAATTTTGTAAAATATACTGCACAAAAATCATAATTTTTGCATTTGAATGATTTATATTTCCCAGACTGTCCGCTGAAATCACAAAGTGTTTGGGCTTTACTTCTAGCTGTTTAAATTATCTTTTCAGAATCGAGTTCTTTACAACCAGACATAATATACTTGAGTTATGTGAAAAAAAGAAGCGCTACCTCTGAAAAAATATGTTTTTTTAAATACCAGACTTCAAAAATTCAAAAATTTAAAAGCCCCATATCTATCAGTCGGTTTGGATCCTTGAGGAAAAAAAGTTCGATTTTGTCGTGTAGTGCTATCAGCAGCACCAGATGGCGACGCCTCCCGTGCCGACCACCGTGAAGACAACATGTTTTGAAAACAATATTTGTTTTATATTCATGGAAAATAATAAATTATAATATCCATATAATTGTCCTTCATATAATGCTCCATTAATTACAGTCTATTTGTCTTTATTATTTAAATATTTCATTTGGCTATTTGCTCTCATATTGCAATGTTTGCTTCGAGTTTTCTGGCAAATTATATAAAATTGATATAACTTTACAGGGGGTAGAAACATACCAGCAATACCAGCAAATACCTTCGGATACTTTTCTAGTATATACCGACCCTTTTTTTTTGTTGATCTGATTACTGCCGTCCGTACAGAGCCTAGAAAACATTTTTCGACCGAACAAATTTCTTATCGGTTTCATACGAATATCAACCCTGATTCTATTCGCGAGGTGTGTTTTCGGATCGTACTAGGCTTTACTTTTATCTCGTATAAAAAACTAAATCCTTGTGAAAAGTTTTTCCCCAAATTCTTTCTTACGTATTAGAATATCTTAAAAAAATACGATAAAAATGCTTCAGTCCCCGCTAACGGTATATTTTTAATTTTTATTAGCCTATGAATTTTTTTCCCGTGCGACATGTCCCGTGCGAATAGGGTCTTAATAAAATTAAAAAAAAAAAACTACGAATCATATTTGCTTGTAACTATTACCATTTTAAAGAGACATCAATGCACAACATTTACAAAAATTTGCATAAGCATAGTGCCTAAACTTTCCCTGACGGCTCGGTTTTTTGAAAAAAAAAACTCGGAAACGAATAGTTGCCAAAAATCGACCTTAGCACCACTTATAGGATTAATCAAGAGGTGTATCATATCCGTCTTATTTTGAACTTTCTACCACTTGCAATGCGTACGACTTCAGAGAAATTCCCATAGCCCGACAGGATCCGGTTTTCACTTTCGCAAAAAATTTCCAATTTACTTTTAAAAATGGAAAGTTGGGCTTACCCGCATTCGTAAAACGCAAAATTTTTCCATTTTCAAAACGGCAACAAAATTCCTCTCCGAAATGAAAAGTAAACTTTATACAACAAAACGAATCTTAATCGCCAAATGAAAAATAATGGATTACTGATTGATGCATTGACATGGATTTGACACCATTGCCAGTGCAATTGAGCTTGTGTCCTTATTACACAAAATTTTGTATTAAACCAACCTCAAAATTGGATCTGAAAAAATTGTTCAGGGTAACAACAAATAGTGGATTCGTCCGAACAGATGTCGCAATCCGATTTGGCTATCGATAAATCTCTGTTAAACATAACAGAGGCCTTTTTGTATGAGCTTGCACTAACGCACTTAACAGTACAGGAGGAAACCTTACTTTTGCGAGCGCTTTCAAATGAAGAGTATGACTTTTTGCTAAAGCCTAGTACTCAAGCCTAGTACTCAGATCCAAAAACTGTTTGGTAGCGAACTCATGTCATATAATTCGCTAGCGGCCATGTGGTGTGACCAGAGGTGTGCACTGCATTCCGTGCGGTTACACTGATCAGACAGATGCTTGGTTTTATTAAAAGTTAATGAAATGCACTTCTTCGGTTGGGGTCGCTCTTCCCCAGGCATATCCTGGGCTCCCCAATATTTTATTGGCAAGGTAGTTTGTCTGACTATCAGCAGCAGCAGATAGCGACACCGCCCGTGCCGACCACCGTGAAGACAACATGTTTGAAAACCATATTTGATTTATATTCATGAAAATTAATAAAAATAATATATTATAATATCCATATAATGGTCCTTCATATAACGCTGCATTAATTAGATTCTATTTGTCTTTATTATTTCAATATTTCATTTGGTTTTTTGGTCTCATATTGCAATGGTTGCCTCGAGTTTGCTAGCAACTTATAGCCTGTTTACACGCGGCGCATCATTGGATTTTCCGTTAAATGGAACATGCAACAATGATGCCCATAAGAGCCCTGTGGATAGAAGAAGACAATCATGCGGCCGCATCTTTAATCATGCGGCGCATCATTGGCTAGTGTTGCCGTATTCTGTCTAGTATTTTTACAAAATACTAAAATTATTCAGGGTATCGACGGGGTATCGACAGAAAACAGCTGTGAATTAGTAAATTATATTTAAAAATTAAATATGAGCACTGAAAAACAAAAGAAAAAGAAGTGGACAGAGGGGGCGGAAAATTTGTTAATAGACTTGTGGGCGGAAAATATTGAGGATTTGCGTGGGTTGCGCAAGAACACCTACATTTGCGAGGAGATGGGAGAGGAATTTAAACAGCAATTCTATGAATTCTCTCCAATAGAAATTAAAGCAAAGTTGGAGAATCATTGGGATCTTTTGGGATGCACTGATTCAAACTTAAAAAGTGCCACCTTAAAATTTAACTCGGCAGCACGCAAGTTTTGTTCGGTGAAGCCAACGATAGCTTCACTTGCTGTGAAGTCCTCCTGAACAAGCTCAATAAACAATTGGGTGCTCGTAGTGAAACTCCCAAATGCACCATTTTCCACATTAAAGAATAAATCGCTCATTATTACGGGAATTTCAATAAAAATGCTTTTGCTCTCTTCTTCTTGCTCGCCGAGTTTGTTTACATTTGTAGGCCGAACAGCTGACAAATGCTGCGAAAAATGATGCGGCTTTGGTGTAAACGCCTCGCATCATTTTTCCGCACCTTCGACAATGATGCGGCAGTGTAAAAAGGCTATTATATGAAATTTATATAACTTTACAGGGGGTAAAAAATACCAGAAATTCCAGCAAATACGATCGGATACTTTTCTAGTATATACCGACCCTGTTTTTTCTTGAACTGAGTACTGCCACTAACCATACAGTATATAGATGTGCCAGTTCATACAACGAATGTGTTACAGAAAAATTTGCAGGTCCAGGTCCCCCGCTCTCATTGCCTGTGCTCTCGGGGACCTGAGAGAGTAAGACTATGCTCTCAGGGGACCTGAGAGAGTAAGAGAGAGCACGGCCATGGTTGTATGGTTAGTGGTTCTGCCTTCCGTACAGAGCCTAGAAAACAGTTTTCGACCAAAAAAATTTCTTATCGGTTTCATACGAATATCAACCCTGATTCTGTTCGCGAGGTAAGTGAAAAGTAAGTGAAACCGGAGCCTGCCTGATAATCCCTTTATGGAAAGCTTAAAGTGTAAACATTAGAGCCCATTAGAAGAAAGTGGTGAAGTGCGGAACTACTGTTTCCATGATCGCAGCTGTAGCTACAGCCACCCTATTACTGTTCAAATATAAAATATTAGGCTATTTTTAATTATTTTTGTAAACCTTTTTTCGTACGAATGTAGCGTTACGCCAGAATGGGTGTGCGCATTTTTACATATTTATGTATGTATGTGTATGATGATGTGTATTTTCATTGCAATAAATTCTCTATTTCCCATTCTTCTTTAATCGCCTTACATGCTGCTTGGCATCAATTAATGTACCGCAATCATTTTATATAACTTTGATAATCTCCTCCCATAAAAAAAGCTCTACTAAAAAAACTACAACAACAACCAGGTACAATAAATATCTTTAAAAACGGCTATTTTTTGTTTATGATTTTACTGGTTTTAATGTTCATAATTTCTTTAGCTTTCCTTATAATTAGTTTTTGTGTCTAACAATAATTTTCACTAAACAAGAGATTGTTTCACATCCCTAATATGTATGTATTTATTTATTTATCGCACAACTCTCGCTTTAGTAAGAACCTAATAACACGAAATACATACATATGTACATACATATGTATCCATCTTTGAGGCGTAGATTACACGTGAAGGAAGAACTTTCGATATATGTATATTTGTATGTACAGTAAATATACATATTATTCGGACACCCTTGTCACTCTAGTTTAAACACCTATAACTTGGCGTACGGTTAAGTTAAACAGAAAAAGTTAATTTTATGTCAAAGATCAACATTTCTACTATTCGTTCACAAAAAAATATTAAAATTTGCTACTATGGGTTTCTTATACAAATTAACTAAATCAAAAAAGTCACTTTTTTACGCACACAAATTATTCGGACAGTCGTTAGGTTCTTCAAGTAATATTTGAATATTACAGCTAAAAAATAAAATAGATTTTTTTTCAACATTCATTCTTTTTGATGTCTATAAGTCCTCGGCACACCTTTTCCCCAAAGGTATTAGTGCCCGATTCATTAACCGTACGCCAAGTTATAGGTGTTTAAACTAGAGTGACAAGGGTGTCCGAATAATATGTGTATACTGTATGTACATCACTGGTCGGGACTCACACATTCACATGTTTTGCAGTGCCCTTGTGTGCATATACAGCCGACAAAACGGAACATTGCATTGGTGCCCAAAATTGCAATACACGTGTATGTAAGCGGCAGCGCAGCAGCAGCGCCTTTTCCTAGCACAATAGATAGGGCCGTGCCGACTTACATACAACATATGTATCTAAAAACCATCTTTAAAAGGATAAGGGCTGTGTACTTTACAGTGGGTAAACTTAGAGCTAATTGCCGATCCAAGGGTTGCAAAGTGGCCAGAGAACAACAACTGTGCCTTAAACTAAACCTAGCCTTGTATCGGAAGGTCCGTACCATTTTAAATAGTATACCAAGTTGAGGCACTCCACGTGCATTTTAATTAGGCTCGACATTTGGGATACCATTTCTAAAATAAAAAAATACAATACAATACAGACAAATTCCTACCCAACGCTACGCTCCCCCTCTCCTAGTTTATATTATTTTTTTGATTTTAAACTAGTTGTTTTTGTTAAATTTGATTGGATTAAAACATTTGTATTGGCCCTTGCTATAATTTCAGCTCAACGACAAACTCGGCGCTGCCATCGCGAATCCCCAAGCAACATAACTACGTGTCCGACATTAGTTCACCCTTGATACAGGTACGTGCATAAATTTCAACGTATTTGCGAGAACACCTCGCTCCGATTTTGGATTGAATTCGATTTAACCTTCTATTTTTATTTGTCTGGTTTCAGGATGAGGGCGACAACAAAGTTCTAAAGCTACGCTTCGACGTTAGTCAGTATGCGCCCGAAGAAATAGTGGTGAAGACCGTTGACCAGAAGCTATTGGTAAACAAAAAAAAATGTTCTGTCAAGCTTTGCTAATTTTTTATCCCGCTTAGGTGCATGCCAAACACGAAGAGAAGTCCGATACAAAGAGCGTATACAGAGAATATAACCGTGAATTTCTGCTGCCCAAGGGCGTCAATCCCGAGTCTATACGCTCGTCCCTCAGCAAGGACGGAGTGCTTACTGTAGATGCGCCGCTGCCAGCCCTCACCGCTGGCGAGACATTGATTCCTATTGCGCACAAGTAAAGGCCCTCACCCCATCCCATCCCATACAACCTTTCGGCGCGAGAGATGAAGGATCAGATTATCATCATGCCGATAACATTGGAGTATCCTATCAAAATAATTAACTTGTTTGGTTCTGACTTAAAGCTATAATATGATACTGACTTACTACTCATAATTAACTTAAATGTAATGCAAATTATTATTAAATTTGATTAAATTAATTCATATTTATAATTTTCGCAATTAAACGTAATCATGCCGTATTCGCCGCACTGTATTTTACATGGTATTCCCTGAACGGTATTCCCACTGTACATATTTCCTTGACCGTGGGGGTCAAGAAAAAAAGAGGCTAGCTGTGCCTTTTGGCTAGTTACCTTCAAAACTGAGTTAGTTTTTGGATCAACATTTTTCTATATCCAAATCAAGATGCCTTGTCATAGGAATAGTAATAGAAAAAAAAACACATTTTTTTAAGATTATTTAGTTTATTTTCTCAGCTTTATGAAGCGATTGGAGGATGGGTGACGTCTGTCTTCAGGTACTAGAAATAAAGATTGGACAAAGCGTCGAACAACAAAAGCTATAGATCGAGTGAAATATGCCGACTCAGACGGGCTCACGCAGAGGTGGAGATCCACTCCTGGGGGGGTTGGAGGCGGGTGAAGTTCAAGTTACGCTGCACCAAGAGTCGCAATACCGCATCAAGCCCATGCAGCATGTCATATCCGCGCTCTTCGGCGGACTCATCACGACATTTGTGGGTGAGTAGAGGTGTCGTCTTGACTATGCTACACCACGTATGGGAGGGACATTAAATATTACATTCGTGCACGCTAACCACCAGTGACGCCCTTGGAGGTGGTAAAGACTCGTGTCCAGACCCAGCACGCGATGCGCCACCAGCCACAAGCGACTATTTCCAAGCTGTGCTACGTGTTCCACAATGGCTTAATGACGCATGTCTGCAAGCGGAATACCGAATGCTTGCCGAAGCCGGGAAGGGACCTCAACAACATGCGGCCACTACGCGGGGCCATGGTAAGTACGACAGAGAAAATGGTGGTATGATTGGCAAGATCTCTGGTATCTAAATCTAGTGTGCCACAGGATGCGCTACTTAAAATAACGTGCGGCAGCGGCATAGCCGGCCTCTGGTCTGGCTTGAGTCCCACACTCATATCGGCCCTCCCTTCCACAATTATCTACTTCCTCACCTATGAGTACCTGAATAACTCGTTCTCCAAACTCTATTTGGTGTCCCGTCAAAGCAGTCAAACAGTGGAGCCAGGCATTAAGGAGTCATTGGATTTGGATTTTCCTCATGCGCCGTTGCCCTATTTTGTTCCAATGGCTTCAGGCATGTGCTCGCGCACTGTAGTCGTAACGGCAATCACGCCCATTGAGATGGTCCGCATCAAGATGCAATCGGGCTACATAACATACGACGAGTTGTGGCGAATAATGCATACCCTGGTCCGGCAGCACGGCGTGTTAGGTCTCTGGCGCGGTTGGCCGCCCACTGTAATGCGGGACGCGCCCTTTTCTGGCACGTACTGGGCGACGTACGAGTCAATAAAAAGAAGATTTGCCGTGACAGAGCCTACATTCGGGTTCAGCTTTTTGTCAGGTGCAGTGTCCGGAGCGGTGGGTCTGGTGTGAGCATTTAAGGCAGCGTTTTTTAATTGTCCTTTCTTGTCCTTTCCTTTCCAGCTGGCTACCTTCGTGACGATGCCGTTTGATTTGATCACGACGCACACGCAGATTGAGCTGGGTCATGATGTGCTCTATACCGATTTGTCAGCAGCTAGCAAAACAGAAAATGCAGGCAACGCGAGACCGTCGGTCTTCTCACGCCTCGCAGACATCTACAGCCAGCAGGGCGTCCGCGGTCTATACATGGGCGTTATGCCCCGCATCCTGCGCGTGGTGCCAGCCTGCGCAATCATGATATCAACGTTTGAGTACACCAAAGCCTTTTTTATTCACCAAAACCATGAACTGAATAGGAAGTAAACTGGTGAGTTTAAGGTGTGTTAAATTAACGTTTTTATTTAAAATTGTACGACTAAAACGCTGTTTTTGTATTCTTTTATTTCATACAAAATCAGTATCAATTATACAAAATTTGTCGCGACAGGGCCTACAAATCGAAATAACACCGAAAATAAAACATATTATGTTATGTTAGGTTATGTTCGTTTATATCTACAGACGTTGGTTATAAATGCATTAAGATACATACTAGAGCTGGGAAAAAATCGATTCAAACATTGATATAATCGATTCTTTGGTTTTGGGGTAAACATAGAATATTTTGTTTGGGAATCGATGTTTTTTTGCGACCAGATGAACAAAATTCCGTCACCAATTAGAGAGGGATAGCATGAGAGACAAAATGCAACATTTTTGTTCGTAGCCATCTCTAGACACGTCTAATGACTTTCAGTCGAACTACTGAGACGCTACTTGATACAAAATGATGTTTTCCAGAAAAAGACAGACATCAAGCCAGCAAAATTGTATCCGCAAAGTCAAATCTGGCGCAGCGCTGCTCCCAGCTCAACTGTACGGCCAGCTTGACGCATATCGATCTCTCGCCCTGACTGCATTTCCCATAGGGCCATCTCTATTTTTCTAGCTAGTCAGTTAGAAAAGTCCAACGTCATATGGCTATAAACAAAAATTATCTGGTTTTATTCGATTTAATCGATTAAAATCGATGTTTTTGGCTAAAAGATCGAACAAAATCGATTCTACAAAAATCGATTTTTTCCCAGCTCTATTACATACATACATATAAAGATTGCTTAAATGATATGTAATTTAAGTTCCACTTCCGTTTGAGCCTTGAAGGTGGTTTGATGTGTTTTGCTCGCGTTCCAGAAAACAAAAAAATAAAACAAAAAAAAACAAAACCTTTAGTGCAAAACTGTAAATAACAACACGGAAAACTAGCCGGTTTTTGGTTTAATCGAGCTTCTTATATAAATAATAAATTAAAAGATTACAACTATATTAAAGGATTAAGGTGAGTCTTGTGAACTGAGAGTTTTGGTGAAGCAGATTGTGAAAGTGGCTGACGCCACTAACCATACAGTATATAGATGTGCCAGTTCATACAACGAATGTGTTACAGAAAAATTTTCAGGTCCAGGTCCCCCGCTCTCATTGCCTGTGCTCTCAGGGACCTGAGAGAGTAAGACTATGCACTCAGGGGACCCGAGAGAGTAAGAGAGAGCACGGCCATGGTGCAATGCCAGTCGTTTGTCAAACGGCATCGAAAGAGGTTGTGTAGCGCACGATTTTTTTTCTGTCTTCTTCTTCCTTACAAATAAAATTCTTTCTATTACTAAAAATATTTTTTTTATTTTCTTAAACATTTTTCTGAATTACGAATTAAATGTCAGTATTTTTTTTTCATTATTTCGATTTATTATTATTTATATTTATTTGTTAGAGAAAAAATGTTCTCGCTTGCCAGCGGGAGAAGTAAAACACTTTTCTGTCTTCTTCTTCCTCACAAATAAAATTCTTTCTATTACTATAAATATTTTTTTACGTTTTTTTTTATTTTCTTAAACATTTTTCTGAACTACGAATTAAATGTCAGTATTTGTTTTTCATTATTTCGATTTATTATTATTTATATATATTTATTAGCGAAAAAATGTTCTCGCCTGCCAGCGGAGAAGTAAAACACTTGCTATCTCTTTCTAGTGCGTGTTTGCCTCTGAGTGGCGAGATATTAGGGTTGAAAATATTTATGGTCCGTTTTGCAGCTATTTTCCTCTCCAGGTCCAAAGGTCTTTGGCTCGGGGACCGGGACCTGGGCAATTCGGCATGTACATATGTGTGTGTGTACACAGACACGACAAAATGTTGCCAATGTTTATGTTTCGAAAACTCGGTTTTGATTTTTTAGTTTCCTGGTTACGTGTGTGTGTGCCACGTATTCACACATACTGTGCTTGTGTGTGGGCTCTACAATTTTCGGCCGCTTGAACTGAAATTAGTTTTTTGTCTTGTCTTGAGGGCTGATGTAGCGATCTGAGCTGACCTTCCGCAACATAAATGAGGAATGGGCAGAGTGGGCGTGGGAAATAAATAAAATAAAAATATAAAAGCTGATATTTGTTTTATTTACTTGAAATTGCACATTTATTTACATATACATATCCCTATTTTATATTTGTTTTGGTTTTTAAGATCCATATATGTACATTTAAAGATGTTTTTTATGAATATATATATGTATTCAGGAAATTGGTGATTTTAGTGATTTTACCTAAAATAATTTTATATACCTACGTACATATAAATATATATATGATCTATGAATATATACCTACAAACATACCCTGCAGTACGGGTCATCGATGTGTAAGCGACGACACATCGATGACAACGTCATACATATGTATATACACATTGGCATACATATGTATGTACATAATTAAGGTATATACATATATATAAATATATAAATAAGGTATACCTTAATTATGTACATACATATGTATGCCAATATGTATATAAATATGTACATAAAGTCATGTATGGGTGCTCCAAATATCAGCTTTTATATTTATATTTTATTTATTTTCCACGCCCACTCTGCCCATTCCTCATTTATGTTGCGGAAGGTCAGCTCAGATCGCTACATCAGCCCTCAAGACAAGACAAAAACGAGAAGGAACGTGAGTCGCTTCTAGTCGCGACTCTACTTTTATACCCGTACTCAGTCAGTATATAAACTTGTGAGCTTATAATTGAAATTTAAAAAAATTTAAAAATTTTAAATTTTACATTTTTTGCTACATTTGTTAACTACATCTACATGTAAAATTTAGATAATACATCTAGAACAAATATTCTACATCTACCATTTAGATTCTACATCTCCTCCGCTAGGGTTGCTCGCGCATTGCACAGGGCAGAGTGTGTGCGAGCGAGACAGAGAATGAATACCGTCAGCAACGCCAGAGGAGGTGGGGGAAGCAACTGAAAATTAATTTCTTCATTCTGGCCATAATAATGATCCGATCTGTACCAGATTTGGCAATCTGGTAGATATGGTCATTCTTTACGATACTGCGTTTTTATTTTTATCGTATGTTTTAAATTTTCAATGCCACAGATTTTCGTCCTTTGTGAAGGCGGAAGGGGGCGGGGCGAAATTTTGAAATACACTTGTAGCAGTGTGATATCACATGAGTCTGGAAACAAAATTTGGTTGATCTAGCTCTTAAGGTCTCTGAGATCTAGGCGCTCATCAAGACGGACAGACAGACAGACGGACGGACGGACGGACAGACAGACATGGCTCTATCGACTCGGCTATTGATACTGATCAAGAATATATATACTTTATGGGGTCGGAAAATTTTCCTTCTCTGCGTTACACACATCCACTTTTACCACAAATACAGTATACCCCTTAACTCTTTTTGAGTACGGGTATAAAAATTTCAGTTCAAGCGGCCGAAAATTGTAGAGCCCACACCCAAGCACAGTATGTGTGAATACGTGGCACACACACACGTAACCAGGAAACTAAAAAATCAAAACCGAGTTTTCGAAACGTAAACATTGGCAAAATTTTGTCGTGTCTGTGTACAAACACACATACATGCCGAATTGCCCCGGTCCCCGATCCAAAGACCATAGGACCTGGAGAGGAAAAGAGCTGAAAAATGGACCATAAATATTTTCAACCCTAATATCTCGCCACTCAGAGGCAAACACGCGCTAGAAAGAGATAGCAAGTGTTTTACTTCTCCGCTGGCAGGCGAGAACATTTTTTCGCTAATAAATATATATAAATAATAATAAATCGAAATAATGAAAAACAAATACTGACATTTAATTCGTAGTTCAGAAAAATGTTTAAGAAAATAAAAAAAAACGTAAAAAAATATTTATAGTAATAGAAAGAATTTTATTTGTGAGGAAGAAGAAGACATAAAAGTGTTTTACTTCTCCCCGCTGGCAAGCGAGAACATTTTTCTCTAACAAATAAATATAAATAATAATAATAATAAATTCGTAATTCAGAAAAATGTTTAAGAAAAAAAAATTAAAAAAAAATATTTTTAGTAATAGAACGAATTTTATTTTTCAGGAAGAAGACATAAAAAAAATCGTGCGCTACACAACCTCTTTCGATGCCGTTTGACAAACGACTGGCATTGCACCATGGCCGTGCTCTCTCTTACTCTCTCAGGTCCCCTGAGTGCATAGTCTTACTCTCTCAGGTCCCCTGAGTGCATAGTCTTACTCTCTCAGGTCCCTGAGAGCACAGGCAATGAGAGCGGGGGACCTGGACCTGCAAATTTTTCTGTAACACATTCGTTGTATGAACTGGCACATCTATATACTGTATGGTTAGTGCTGACGCCATGGCGTCGAGCCAGAAATGTGAGTCGATGGAGGATAGCTTGTCTGATATAGAAACTGATTTCTCAGTGCCAGACAATTCCTTTAAAGCAGTGAAGAGAAACGCTATAAGTGAAAAGAAAATTTGCAAGGCTACGCGTATGGACAAAAATATGTCAAAAAGTGAGGTTAGGGTGAACTCTTCAGATTTAAAGCCTAGTACTGAGACGCGCTAAATTTTCTGTCGACCGAAATCAGGGATGATATTCGTATGAAACCGATAAGAAATCATCCCTGTTTTTCGGTCGACCGAAAATTTCGCAGAGGGCGTTTCGCAGATCGGTACTCAGTTCCTGCTAAATGATATTCGATACATACTAGAAAAGCAACCGATGGTATTTTCCCATCTCGATCGGAAATGTGAAATATTTCCATTTACGTCGTCCAAATGACACAAATACACACACACACACACTCTAAAATGGAAAGCAGCTACACAAGTGAAATAATGAAGACAAATGTAATCTAATTAGGGCAGTAGAATGAATACAGATTATATGGATATTATTATTTATTAATTTTATAACCGGTACTCAATTTAATCAATCGAAAGGAAATAAAAACAATGTTGATTGCATTTCTGTCCTGCAGGATCGGATTTATACAATATTGCAGTGTGCATTATCGTCCTCCAGCTCCACAGCGCCCACAAATAAGACATTTCTGCTTGCTTTAATACAACATTTGAAATTTCAACAGATTTCTGTTTGTAAACAAACACAAAACAGTGTAACCGTAGAGCATGCAGTTTGCCCACTTTGGTCACACTAGGCACCGAGCGGAATATACAGCACTTTCGGTCGACAGAAAATTTAGCGCGTCTCAGTACTAGGCTTAAGAACGGTTTATTCTTCTATGAAAAAATTAAAGGGTTAAAGCTGCCAGGGCTTTGCAACATTGTTGCTCTAGGCATTTCTTTTTACAATGTATATTTCCAGAATGGAAAGTTTGCAAATGAGGCTGTGAAGAACGTTAAATTAAAAAATATGAACATATCAGCGTATATACCTGGGGATTATGTAGAAACATATGGAGTTATTAAAAACATCCCTGTTGAATTATCAGATGAAGAAATACTGATGAACATTAAGTCGGAGGTTCCTGTTAAGTCGGTGACTAGATTGAGACGCAAGGCAAAATTAGAGACAGGGGCTACTGAAGTCGTGTGGGAACCCACTCTATCAGTGAAAATTGGTTTTTCAAATGTAGAAATCCCATCTCATGTTGTTTTAAATTACTGCAGACTAGAAGTTTCTCATTTTGTACGAAATATTTTACAATGTTTTAACTGTGGACGTATTGGTCACGGCTCACGAACGTGTAAAGTAAAGCAAAGAAGCGTTGTCTACGTTGTGGTGCGCCGGAGTGCACTTCTCCAAATTGTCAAGTTTACAAATGCATTATATGCAACAGTAATGAACATACAGCTCGTGATAAAAACCTATGTCCAAAATGGGCACTGGAGGAAAAAATAATGAAAGTTATGTGTGTAAAGAAATTGTCGAGGAAAGAAGTGACATCCCAATACTCGATAAATAATCGATTTGATTTATTATCTCAAAACGAAAATGCTTTTCCTGCTTTACCATCGAAAATGCCTGAAACAATAGATAAAAACAAGCTTGTAAACAATATAATAAATAGTAACCGATACACCTCAATAGTAAAAAATACTCTAGTTCCCCCTCAACATAATTTCAATCATTTCTCATTACCATCTTATACTCATGACACTTCAGAACATAAATTCCAATATCCAGTCAAGGAGGATGCAAAGTTCGCTGATATATGTGCTCAACTTTTTCGATTAATAAAACCATTCATTGATTCGGATGATGCTTTATGCGCGTCCTTTCAAGATTTAAAAGAAAAATTTATAAAAACAGGCAAATCTAGTAAAATAATGTTAGATAAAAGCTTGAGTCAGAGCCAAACTTTAAATTCACAATAATCATGTCAGTTAAAATATTCCAATATAACATTCAGTCGCTCAAAGCAAATAAAAATGACTTGGAGTTTCTGCTTAATAATGAAGATTTTGATTTTGCGTGTCTTTCTGAGATCTTCTCCCATGGAGATGATCCTACTTTTAGAAACATTTTAAACTTTAAAGCTGCTGAAAAACTTAGAGCTGACAATTATGGAGGCACTTCGGTGCTAGTAAAAAATAAAATTATTTTCAAAAAAATTCCTTTCATTGCTACATCTGACATATCAATTATACAAACAACTAATTTATCCCGAAATCTCACGATAGTCTCAGCCTATTGTGAGCCAAATGCACGTCTAGATGATTTTAAATCAGACATTAAACGACTCTTTGATAGCATGGAAAATCTTCAAGATGTATTCATATGTGGAGATTTTAATGCCCGAAATAGTGTATTCGGTGACAGTATGACCAATTCCAAAGGTCGTTTCATAGAAGATGTTTCCTTAAATGCTGGTTTCAGGTGGTTGAATAATGGGAGCTTTACGTATAAACAGTCTGTAATCTGGCATCGGATTCAGTTTTGGATCTGACTTTTATTAACTCTGATTTGATTTTTGACTGGCATGTCCGTCCTTTAAGGATTGGAGGCAGCCATCACTTTCCTATGTCAATTAAAATCCAGAATATCAAAATAAAACCCAAGTTCTTTCTGTCTTAAATAAAGATATTGTCAAGACTAAACAACATTAGAGATGTTCAAAACATTAGCGATATAACAAACAAGGTTACAAATGAAATTAAATCATGCACTCACATATTGGAAAACAGGTCTCCAAAGTACTGGTAGACTGACGAACTAACACGTTTAAATATAATTTTTAAGGCTACACAAGCTAAAGCTATCAAATGTCCCAATATTGAGAACTTTGAAGCGGCCAGTCAAGCTCGACAAGAATGGAAAAATGTGTGAAAAAAGTAAACAGAAACTCTTATCAGGATAAAATTGAATAGATTAATCAGAGTCCTTCGTCTAGGAAATCTTGGCAATTTTTGAGGAATCTTAAAGGCTTAGGGAAATCTCAGACGCAAGAGTGGTCTTCATCCAATAATAGAGAATATTTAGACTTTCTAAGCAATAAAATTCCACAAACAGAGTTAACTGCAACTGTTCCAAACAGCATGGCAAACTCGCAGAATGCACAAGTATTTTCTATGAAGAAATTACGTGAGGTTATTAAAAATAAAAAATCAACGGCTGGTGGAATTGATGGGATCACATATGAAATGCTAGCATCTCTCTCGGAAAAGGTGATACAAAAACTATTGTCTTGTTTTAATGAGTCATATGATAGTTGCCAATTTCCAAATGCATGGCGTAGCATTAAGATTTGCCCGATTCCAAAATCTGGTAAACCACTAGATAACATAAAAAACTTCAGACCAATATCGCTAATCTCAGTTCTTGCGAAATCTGTTAATGGTATGATTAAAAATAGATTGTCTGAATTTGTAGAAAAGAACAAGATACTGCCCTTTAGGTGTTATGCTTATAGGAAAAAAAAAGTGCTTCCAAGTGTATAAACGATCTTCTGTCAACCATTCACTGTCTCAAACGGAAAAACAAGAAAATAATAGTTGCTTGCCTTGACATAGAGAATGCGTATAACTGTGTAAATTTTGAGTTCCTGGAAAAAATTATGCTGTGGTTAAAAATTCCTAATCAAATTATACTATGGATTCTTAATTTTTTGTCAGTAAGGTTTTTGCATTTAGGTTCGGAGATTGAGATGGTTACAAATGGTTTGCCACAGGGAAGCTGTCTATCGCCAGTTCTTTTCAATATGTATACTCTTCGGTTACATCAAATTGAGGACAACGACACTAAGATTTTTCAATTTGCTGATGATTTCATAATCTTGTCAGCCAAACCAACTTTTTGTGAAGCTGAAACAAATGTACAAGGCAAGATCGACAATTTTCAGCTCCTTTGTGGAGATTTAGGGCTCAGTCTGAATCCAACAAAGTGTTCTGTTATGGCTATGACACCATTCAAAAAAACGAAAGTAAATATAGGTATGAATCTGCAAAGTATACCTGAAGTTAGGCAAATAAAGTTTCTGGGGAGAATAATCACATCGAGTTTGTCTGACAAAAAACATGTAGAAAAAATTAGGAAAGAAACTGGAGCATGAAACTGTTGCAAATGGCCACTAATATTGCCACAAATACATATAAAGCTCACATTAGATCAAAAGCTGAATATGCGTCAACCACCATGGCAAACCTAAATAAAGGAAACTTAGGAAAACTTTATTCGAGACAAGCATCTGCGCTTCGTCGATGCTTAGGGGTACCACCAGATACTCCAAAGCATGTGATTTTTGCGTTAGCGGGGGAAATGCCCCCAAACTTCAGGGCAATCTTTTTAACTGCTAAAGAGTTGTTAAAGCTGAAGACTCAAAACTATGATATGTACAAAAGTTACACCTGCATCCAGTCAGTAAATTCATCGTATACGATAGTTGCTAATAAGTTTAGGGATATTTTTGAAATAACCAAACCTGCAAGTAAGTTCACTACAAATAAAAGACTGAATCTATTTAGTAACCCTTTTAATTCAAAAAAACTAAATGTACCGAGAGAACAAGTTCTTGGTATGTACTATGAAATTATACACAATCTCCAGGAAACAAATTACCATATATTTGCAAGTGATGCCTCAATATGTGATAATAAAGTGGGTATGGGTATTATAGATGCCCTGCAGTTCCAAAAGTCACTTTTCACTGGTGATTCATTCGGTGAATCACTCATGCCATGTCCGTTGCCTGCAGTGACTCACTGGTGAAACTCCAGATGAAATTTGTATGGACGTGTCCGCATTTTTCACTCATGAAAATTCAAATGAAATTGTCACTGAGTTTTCCAGTGACTTCACCGGTGGCTTATACGTATAAGCGATGAGTGATTTCACTCGGGACAGCCACCAGTGAATTCACTCGGGACAGCCACCAGTGAATTCACTCGGGACAGCCACCAGTGATTTCACTCGTGACACGCCACCAGTGATTTCACTCGTGACATGCCACCAGTGATTTCACTCGGGACAGCCACCAGTGAATTCACTCGTGACATGCCACCAGTGATTTCACTCAGGACAGCCACCAGTGATTTCACTCGAGACACTTCCAAATATGTCCCATATGAAATCACTAGTGACTCGAAACGAAATTTCACGGATAATTTCATATGTGAAACCCACCCAAAAATTTCTTTAAACATATATTTATTTAACTTAGTTTTCTAGATTGTTGCTTTAATTATTTTAAATTATCTGTAGGGCCTTCCTTTACCGACTCGATCGGGTTAATAAGCACCAATGCTCCTGAAATGATATAAAAAAACAAATTTTTAGCCACGGAATGTAATATTTATTGAACTAACTTCTGAGTTATGTTGTGATTTGTATAAAGCAATACACATATGAAATTGGATTTTACCTTTGAGAACCGAATATAGTCCGGCTCGGCATTTTAAACATTTTTTCCGCAAGTCCCGTCCAGGTTGTACTCCTGGACTACTTTTTCGTCCAGCACACTTTTGGGGCAATGAGTCCTCCAGCAACTTCAGAAATGTTTTGATCTGTAAATGATTAAGTCAAATTGCACATATACATTTTTTTAATTAAAAATGCTGTATTTTCAGTTACATGGGTTTTCTCGAGCAAAAACAAACAAGCGCAGCGACGCACTCGGTTAACGAGACCACGCGGCTAGAATGTTCTAGAATCTACATTCCAGACATATTTTTTCTTGCGAAACCCATGTAACAATTTAATTTAACTAACAACGCGCACTGTAATCACTGTAATCCACTTACCTGACTTTAAAAACACTGAAAAACCACTTTTGAAAGGAATAAACATGTAAATAGACGCGCAACTACAAAAAATCAAAGGCGCCCGCAACAAAATTTTGCACCAACTAATCGGTTTTTCTCTTTTCATACCTTTGAGGAGACGAAATGAGCGAGAGTAGAAGAGTTAGGGTCGAATGTAGGTAGAGAAAACTAAAAATATGAGAGAGAGGGAAATCGATGGATATCTGCTTCTCTTTCTTACGCGTCCGTTTCGATCTGCAGCAGTTGAAGCTGGAGAGAATTTCATGCTGACGTCGACGTCGCACAGTGGGGCCTTTGGTCATTTCAGCTTGCTAAATTAATAACTTCCGAACGAATCAAGATATCTTCATGAAATAAATTGCGCTTAAAAGAAAAAACTTTCAGAATTTAGTCTGCAAAAGAACATGGTGCTACAATATCTAGAAGCTTTACAATAAATAGCCAAAGTTGAACTTTGTTACCAGTGCA
This sequence comes from Drosophila subsilvestris, assembly GCA_035043285.1. Classification (NCBI taxonomy): domain Eukaryota; kingdom Metazoa; phylum Arthropoda; class Insecta; order Diptera; family Drosophilidae; genus Drosophila; species Drosophila subsilvestris. The sequence continues at coordinate 60,608 of JAWNNB010001592.1, read as the reverse complement.
TATTTTCCTATGCAAAATGATAAATTCCAAGTTTTTCGGATCGATAAATAATTTTTAATGGCCTATTATACTATAAAAAGTTATTTTTAATTTAATTTTTAACTTAAACCGAATTTACAAAAAAAATTTTTTTTAATTGTTTTTATTTTTGGTTTACTATAAAACATGCATCTATTTCCGATGGATCGTTAGGAATATCCAATAATCTTAACATTTCTGAAGAATAAATACTTTCTAATTCTTTTTTCGATTTCACATGTCTAATAGATGAAATAAATGGATCTGAAGAGGCTGCCAACATGTTGAAAAGATCCTGATTTTGCCTTGTTCGTGATATTTTACAAGTATTCATGTACCTGAATTTCTTGTAATCCTTGTTTCTCGTTTCCTGGGCCTCCTCTGACATCTCTCCTATTGGAAGGCTCTGATGTTATATTAAAATTTGACCGTGTGCCAAAATTTTATGAAGCGTTGGAGTAAGCTTCTTTTCTGGATACTTTTCAAATAACAACTCTGCAGTCTTCGAGGCATATTCGCCAAATTTTCGGGTGTTAATTTTGTCCTTGCAGTTTAAAATATTTAAAATTACAGCCAATCTTTGGATAATGCCTTCATCCACTCCAGTTATTTTTGCTGTAATTTCGTGTTCCTTAAAGAATTTCCGGGATGAGTTTCCATCGTTTGTGTTCCCGTATCCATATTTGGGGCAGTCGACCCTCAGTCCAAGTCTCGAAAAGAATTCGTCTTGAATCATTTTTTTCCTGTGTTTATGTTTCTCTTTGGCTGGCATGCTATCGTCAAAAGATTCTTCCGTTCGCGGGATGGTATATGCAAGTTTTAAAATAAACTCCATACATCTTATTCTTGCATGCAATGGGGAAATGCCATATTCCAAATTTTCCTCTTCAATTAAGGAATCATCCAAGTTTTGAAAGTCCTTCTGTGTTTTTTTGCAAAAAGCGCATGTCAAGGTCGATTTCGTATTTGTTAGTTCGTTTAGAACTTTTCCATCGATCATAGTCAGGGCAAATTCATAGTTAACAGTAATAGTTGGACCATCCTTGAAATCCAATAATCCTGGTTTTATATTTTTAATCTGATTCTTAATATCAGTCACTGTGGACTTTATCAATTCAGAAGATTCCTTGGCGTATTTAAATAATATAGGGCGGCAGTAGTGAGCAGACGAAGGTCGGGGATTTTTCCAATGTTCTGAAGTATCCGATTTTAGCCTCAGGGGGACAAGAGAAGCCATAAACATGTTGGCATCTGTAATGGATTTATCTTCCGTTTCTATTATTTGCTTATATGCACTTTGTCCTGAAGATCCATCACATCCCCACTTGCTGATCAATGTGAGATTTTGCGGAAGATTCTCAATCTGATGGTCAGGTAAACTTTCAATGAGCCTTTTCGCAGTGTGGTCCACCAGGTCTTGAAGTTTTACTTCTGCTGATACCTCCGTCACATGTGGAGTCGGTCCTGCCTTCTTTTTAGCTTCTCCAATTTTTTTATATCCTGGCAGAACATCGACATTATGCTGCTTCAAGGAATGTCGCAATATTGAATATTTGTCCTTAGACATTCCCAAATCCATAAACAATGCCAAAGCCTCTTCAACGGTGTACGGCCTTGGTTGTGAATTTGGCGGAGTGACGATGCTCTTGTTTATCCTTTCAAGTCTAATGGGGCTTGCCTGCAAAACAGCTTTTGTGATATGTGACCTCTTGTTTTCCTTGTCGTTCATATATTTGATTGACAGCGCCTCCGATAAGTGATCCGTAGCTATATGACATGTTGCATCTGAAAGTTTTCTCTTTCTTGTATAAGCTGAACAGTCTTCCAGGGTTTTAATTGGTCTTCCTGAGCATCGTCCTGTGGACGTGGAGGGTCCATCATCTAGCATCTGCTTTCCAACTAACCAGGTTGCGTTTCTGCTATTGAACCATGTAGTATTACGATGTGAGATCTTCCATTTAGCGTCAATTCTAGCATATACAAGATTAATATTATGTATTATACTTGTATGCTTCTCCGGGTTGTCCGATTCTATATTTAATTCAACGAGAACAGCTTCCTTAAATTCGTTGAAGTTGTTTGAAGTTCTAAATATCTCAAACAATTTTATATTTTCCATCGCCATTTTCACTGTTTATACACAACTTAATGGATTAGAAGTCAAAATATAACTATGGACCTATACAAAAAAGGACTGCAATATATATACATATGCATATACCACCCTTTGCCAAAATAAAAAGCAGGTTAAAAAACTTGGTCAAATTCAGGTCAATTGTAACGGCCAACCTGCATATGCAATGCCACAAAAACTTTTGAAAAAGGTAGGTCGAAGTTAAAAAGACTTACCTTCAAATGGATTAATAGCTAACAACATAATTTAGATAGCGAAAACTTAAAAATGGTTAAATTATTGAGTGTACCTGAGTATATAGTTTCATTAGTACATTAGTACCTGATTTTTTTGGTTTTTCAACTTTGACCTGAATTTAAAAAAAACTACATTTTTGTATTACCGAAATATTTTGTATACCGGATCATTGCATATTTCTTTACCTAAATCAAAGGTCGATACGTGCAGTCTTGGGTTTTTTGGCTTCTACATTGATAACAGTGACGCTACCTCGCACGAAAAACGTCAAATTTTGGATTTTGTATGGGAATTTGAGCTGCGACAGCCCTTTTTTGGCCGTTTTTCGTGCGAGGTAGCGTCACTGTTATCGATGTAGAAGCCACAAAACCCAAAATCGAGCGTATCGACCTTTGATTTAGGTAAAGAAATATGCAAAGAGCCCGTATACAAAATATTTCGGAAAAGCAAAAATGTAGTTTTTTTTAAATTCAAGTCAAAGTTGAAAAACAAAGAAAAATTTAGATGGTTTGGAAAGTACGTTTTTCTCTAGAACTGTCTGTGCAACAAAGCAGTTTTTCATTGAATATTGATAAAAATGAATACACCTAGTAAATGATACCAAAAACAAAATGATATCTCACACAGTTCAATTTTTATTCTACCTGAAAGATGCAGTATGTCAATAAAAGTTGAATAAATTGTTGCACGCGGAAATAATTTTCAACTTTGATTGCTCATATCTCCTAAACTAAAAGTCCGATTCTTTTTAAATTTTATTTTTGAAAGCTTTGGAAAATACTCTATCGAATTCGTGTATTGGATTTATCCAAAGCGTTCAAAAAATGCATTGACTTTTGCCACCTCTTTGCGGCTGAGGCCCCACTGTGCGTCGCTGCCTTTGTCGACGTCGAGCCCGAACAATTTTTCCTATGAAAATTTCATGCCGTGACAGGCAGAACTGCAGGGGGGCTTTAGTCTCCCTCTCTTCCTCACTCTGACCCATCTTTTAGTTCTGTGTGCGTTTCAGCACGTGCGCTGAAAACGGAAGAGAGGGTGAGAAGTGTGGTGATTTGAGAGAAAGGCAGAAAGAAACCAACAGCTGGCATAGGCGAGCAGCAGTGTTGATATTCTAGCAGTTTTTTAGCTAGCCAGGCAAAAACACAACAAATGTACATATGAAGGTATGTTCATAAACTTGAGCTTCATATCTGGATTTTGTAGGTAAATCCTTGTACTCAGATCCAAAAAAAAAAACACTTCGCGAACAGAATCAGGGTTGATATTCGTATGAAACCAATAAGAAATTTTTTTTTGACAAAATCTGTTTTCTAGGCTCTGTACGGAAGGCAGCAGAATTTGCCGCTCCAGGTCCTAATGTCTCAGCTATAGGACCTGAGTCGTTCGGGTCGTGGAAAGCGAGTTTTTTTGCCAGTCGATTGTCAAACGTCGTAGAAAGAGGTTGTGTAGCGCACGACTTTTTCTGCCTTCTTCTTTCTCACGAATAAAATTCTTTCTATTTTTATTTATCTTTTTTTTTTTAATTTTTATTTATTTTCTTGAACAATTTTCTGAATTAAAATGTTATTATTTGTTATTAATTATTTCGATTTAATATTATTTATATTTATTTATTAGCGAAAAAATGTTCTCGCCTGTCAGCGGAAAAGTGAAACACTTGCTATCTTTTTCTAGCACGTGTTTGTCTCTGAGTGACGAGATATTAGGGTTGAAAATATTTATGGTCCATTTTGCAGCCATTTTCCGATCCAGGTCCTAAGGTCTTTGGCTCGGGGATCTGGGCAATTCGGCATGTATGTGTGTGTGTACACAGACACGACAACATTTTGCCAATGTTTATGTTTCGAAGGTTACGTAAATGTGTGTGTGCCACGTATTCACACATAATGTGCTTGTGTGTGGGTTACATTACATGTGTATGGAATTGGCTTATATACATATTTACATATGTATGTATAGAATAAGTATATGTTTAAAGTCATTTGTTAATCGCTCGAGCTCGACCTTTGATACCCAATATGAAGTCTATTATGAAATATGTAAAACCTAATATGTACATATATATGTAAATGTACATAAATATAAAAAATAAACATATTTATACGTATTAGTTTATTCTTTCAGGGTATTCAAAATTGTAAACATCGTTCAATTTACTGAACAAGTTCGTTCGTTCATTTTTATTCAGTGAACTAAGTCTTTCTTTTAGTTCGTTCTTTTTTGATCGTTCTTTTTTGTTCGTTTTTTTTCGTTGCTTCATTTTTGTTCGCTCGTTCTTTTTTGTTCGTTCGTTCTTTTTCGTTCGTTCTTTTTAGTTCGGTCGTTCTTTTTTGTTCGTTCTTTTTTGTTCGTTCGTTTTTTTTGCTCGTTCGTTCTTTTTTGTTCGTTTGTTCTTTGTTTTCTTCGTAATTTTTTTGTTCTTAGCTCAATTTCAAGCTCTGATTTCTATTTGTAAGCGTATGTGTAAAAATGTACTACAATTTATGGACTGGAACTATCCACAACAAAATGAGAAAAAGTGGTGCCATACCAGCTCAAAAATAACGAACAAAACGAAACACAAAAAAAACAGAGCTGCCATACCGAATCGAAGAAAACGAACAAAAAAGTACGAACGAACAAAAAAAAACGAACGAATAAGCACGAAAGAAAAATAACGATTAAGATGAACTTCTTCAGTTCGTTCATTTCAGTGAATAGTTATTTTTTGTTCGTTCGTTCATGACGACCCAACACTCATACTGTATGGTTAGTGACTCAGATCAACAAAACAGAAGGGTCGGTTTATCCTAGAAAAGTATCCGAAGGTATTTGCTGGTATTGCTGGTATGTTTCTACCCCCCTGTAAAGTTATATCAATTTGATATAGTTTGCCAGCAAACTCGAAGCAAAAATTGCAATATGAGAGCAAAAAACAAAGTAAATATTTAAATAATGAAGAAAAATATAATCTATTAATGCAGAATTATATGGAGGACAATTATATGGATATTATAATTTATTATTTTGCTTAATTTTCATGAATATAAATCATATATGGTTTTCAAAACATGTTGTCTTCACGGTGGTCGGCACGGGGGACGTCGCCATATGGTTCTGCTGATATTCAGACACATTACCTTGGCAATAAAATATTGGAGAGCCCAGGATATGCCTGGGGAAGAGCGATCCCAGGCGAAGTAGTGCATTTCATTAACTTTAAACAAAACCAAGCATCTTTCTGAGCAGTGTAACCGTACGGAATGCAGTGCACACCTCTGATCACATTACTGGCCGCTAGCAGAATAAATGAAATTTGTTTGCCAGCAAACAGTTTTTGGATATGAGTACTAGGCTTAAGCGAGCACATCACGATCATAATTAACATTATGATCATCATCATGCAGCGGAGGATAATAATTATCATTCATCGTTGGGAATTATTATACTCTTAAAGCATAGTATCCAGTATCGCGGAAACGAAAAATTCCTGTCAAACTTCAAATAAAACGAGAAGGAAAGCGACTCACAGCTTTTGGACGCGACTCTTCTTTTAGATCCGTACTCAGTCAGTATATAAATTTGTGAGCTTATGATTTAAATTTTAATAGAATTTTTAAAGATTTTACATTTTACATTTTTTTGCTACATCTGTTAAATACATCTACATATAAAATGTAGATTATACATCCAAAATATATATTCTACATTGTGTATGTTATTCAGATCCTACATCTCCTCCGTTAGAGGGCGCTCGCGCACTGCACAGAGCAGAGTGTGTGCGAGCGAAAAAGAGAATAAGTAGCGTCAACACCGCTAAGAGGAGGTGGGGGAAGCAACTGCAAATTAATTTCTTTACTCTGGCTATAATAATGATCCGATCTGACTCAGATTCGGCAATCTAGTAGATATGGTCATTATCTACGATACTGCGTTCTTTTATCGTATCTTTAAAATTGTGGCTGCCACAGATTTTTGTCCTTTGTCGAGGAGGAAGGGGGCGGGGCGAAATTTTGAAATACACTTGTATCAGTGTGATATCACATGAGTGTTGAGGCTGTCCAGAAGCGACTAACGCGTTCCTTCTCGTTATACCCGTACTCAAAAGAGTTAAGGGGTATACTGTATTTGTGGTAAAAGTCGATGTGTGTAACGCAGAGAAGGAAAATTTTCCGACCCCATAAAGCATATATATTCTTGATCAGTATCAATAGCCGAGTCGATAGAGCCATGTCTGTCTGTCCGTCCGTCTGTCCGTCTGTCCGTCCCCATGAGCGCCTCGTTCTCAGAGACTATAAAAGCTAGAGCAACGAAATTTTTTTTCCAGACTCATGTGATATCACACTGTTACAAGTGTATTTCAAAATTTCGCCCCGCCCCTTCCGCCTTCACAAAGGACGAAAATCTGTGGCATCCACAATTTTGAAGATACGATAAAACTAAAAACGCAGTATCGTAGAGAATGACCATATTTATCAGATTGCCGAATCTGAACCAGATCGGATCATTATTATAGCCAGAATAAAGAAATTAATTTTCAGTTGCTTCCCCCACCTCCTCTGGCGATGCTGACGCTATTCATTCTCTGTCTCGCTCGCACACACTCTGCCCTGTGCAATGCGCGAGCAACCCCTAGCGGAGGAGATGTAGAATCTAAATGGTAGATGTAGAATATTTGTTCTAGATGTATTATCTACATTTTACATGTAGATGTAGTTGACAAATGTAGCAAAAAATGTAAAATGTAAAATTAAAATTTTTTTTTTAATTTCAATCATAAGCTCATAAATTTATATACTGACTGAGTACGGGTATAAAAGTAGAGTCGCGACTAGAAGCGACTCACGTTCCTTCTCGTTTTTCCTTTGTTTTGCTTTGCTTTTGGAAGTGCCTGGGCAGCACGTCATCCCATGAGGCGGCTAGAGCTGAAGTCTGACTAGGCACAAAAACAACATCAAAATGATCCAAAAGATGTGTAATAAATAACACAAGAAGAAAGGAAAAGAAAAAGAAACATAACGGGGAAGAAACAACGCGAAATTAACTGAACACTGGGATGGATGGAAGGTGATGTGAGCAAACACGAACCGATCACAGAAATGAGCTAGCTGCTACCAGGATGGAGACAGACAGCGGCAGCGGAAGCCCGCCCCGCCCCGTGAGTCAAAAATGCGAGGGGAAGTACATACTACAATATGCAGTGCAGATCCATGCATTATAATGCATATGTATATACATATGTACACATGTATGTATGTAGTAATAGGATTGGTAGAGTGGAAGAGATGGAAACATTCTGGGGATTCCATAGCCATGTTTATCATCTGTAGGTACTTTTGATGAAAAGTTTAAAAGATACATACATACATACATATGAACATACATTTGTATGCACATATGTACATACATACATAAATACATATGTACACACATACATAAATACATATGTACATGCATACATAAATAGATATGTACATACATGCATAAATACATATGTACATACATACATAAATACATATGTACATACAACTACCCATGATTTTTTCTGTTCAATGAAATAGTAGTGCTGGACTAAATAAATTATTTTAAATGAAAAAACAAAGCAATTCATTTAAAGTGTGCACTATCCCTAACCTTAATTCAGATATTGAATAATTTGATGAAAGAAAGATTTGGAAATAGCGGTAATTTTGATTTTGAAGCTTAAAAGGAATCATAGCTCGGCCCAGAAGAGGAGGCCTAAGAGTTAGACTGCAAATTTAAGGCAGGAGGTATAATGGAACTGAAAACTTAGATATCTCCGTTCTAAATATTGTATTTAACCCAATTAACTATAGGAAGTAGACAGTACATCGATTTTGTATACAAAAAACTTCTCTTTTGGAGGATGGTCGGCGATAGTCGAAGGCAAGACCATAATTTCAACATCATCAAAAATTATGAAAAAAATTTTGTATCGCTCTGCCAGTGATGTGACAGTTTATACAGATTATATGGATATTATTATTTATTAATTTTATAACCGGTACTCAATTTAATCAATCGAAAGGAAATAAAAACAATGTTGATTGCATTTCTGTCCTGCAGGATCGGATTTATACAATATTGCAGTGTGCATTATCGTCCTCCAGCTCCACAGCGCCCACAAATAAGACATTTCTGCTTGCTTTAATACAACAAATGAAATTTTAACGGATTTCTGTTTGTAAACAAACACAAAACAGTGTAACCGTAGAGCATGCAGTTTGCCCACTTTGGTCACACTAGGCACCGATCGGAATATACAACACTTTCGGTCGACCGAAAATTTAGCGCGTCTCAGTACTAGGCTTTAAGCCTAGTACTCAGTTCCGAAAAAACACCTCGCGAACAGAATCAGGGTTGATATTCGTATGAAACCGATAAGAAATTTGTTCGGTCGAAAACTGTTTTCTAGGCTCTGTACGGAACCACTAACCATACAGTATATAGATGTGCCAGTTCATACAACGAATGTGTTACAGAAAAATTTGCAGCTCCAGGTCCTATGCTCTCAGGGCCTGCTCTCAGTAGGACCTGAGAGAGGAAGACTATGCTCTCAGTAGGACCTGAGCAAAGACAATAAAACTATAAGATATGTAACGCCATACAAAATTTTTGCAAGCGAATTTTTCATGCTGGCTCTAGAGTTGGCTCCAGGCTCTCTTGAAATTTAGTTGAGAGAGCGCTCTAGAGCCAGCCGAGAGCAACTGGCTCTAGAGCGCGCTCTCTCAAACAAGACTGTATGTGTGCACATAGGCAGTTTTCACTGGTGATTCATTCGGGGAATCACTCATTCCATGTCCGTAGCCTGTAGGGACTCACTGGTGAAACCCCAGATGAAATTTGTATGGACGTGTCCGCATTTTTCACTCATGAAAATTCAAATGAAATTGTCACTGAGTTTTCCAGTGACTTCACCGGTGGCTTATACGTACAAGCGATGAGTGATTTCACTCGGGACAGCCACCAGTGATTTCACTCGGGACACTTTCGAAATGTCCCCATATGAAATCACTGGTGACTCGAAACGAAATTTCACGGATAGTTTCATATGTGAAACCCACCCAAAAATTTCTTCAAACACTTCATTCAAATAAAAGTAAATATATTTATTTAACTTAGTTTTCTAGATTGTTTGTTGCTTTAATTATTTTAAATTATGTGTAGGGCCTTGATCGGGTTAATAAGCACCAATGCTCCTGAAATGATATAAAAAAACAAATTTTTAGCCACGGAATGTAATATTTATTGAACTAACTTCTGAGTTATGTTGTGATTTGTATAAAGCAATACACATATGAAATTGGATTTTACCTTTGAGAACCGAATATAGTCCGGCTCGGCATTTTAAACATTTTTTTCGCAAGTCCCGTCCAGGTTGTACTCCTGGACTACTTTTTCGTCCAGCACACTTTTGAGGCAATGAGTCCTTCTCCAGCAACTTCAGAAATTTTTTGATCTGTAAATGAATAAGTCAAATTGCACATATATATTTTTTTAATTAAAAATGCTGTATTTTCAGTTACATGGGTTTTCTCGAGCAAAAACAAACACGCGCAGCGACGCACTTGGTTAACGAGACCACGCGGCTAGAATGTTCTAGAATCTAGATTCCAGACATATTTTTTCTTGCGGAACCCATGTAACAATTTAATTTAACTAACAACGCGCACTGTAATCACTGTAATCCACTTACCTGACTTTAAAAACACTGAAAAACCACTTTTGAAAGGAATAAACATGTAAATAGACGCGCAACTACAAAAAATCAAAGGCGCTCGCAACAAAATTTTGCACCAACTAATCGGTTTTTCTCTTTTCATACCTTTGAGGAGACGAAATGAGCGAGAGTAGAAGAGTTAGGGTCGAATGTAGGTATAGAAACTAAAAATATGAGAGAGAGGGAAATATATGGATATCTGCTTCTCTTTCTTCCGCGTCCGTTTCGATCTGCAGCAGTGGAAGCCGGACAGAATTCCATGCTGACGTCGACGTCGCTACCTTTGTCGACGTCGAGCCTGAACAAATTTTCCTATGACAATTTCATGCGGTGACAGCCAGAACTGCAGGGTGTAAACAGAAAAAAGACATAGATTTAAATCAGATTTACAAATCTCGTCTGCTATGGCAGAATTATTTACAATAAACATGACCTGTCTCATTGCCAAGCAACTAAGACTGCCTAAGGTAGCTATATTTACGGATAGTTTAGCAGCTATATATATGTTAAAGAATGCAGAATCAAATGCCTATCCAGTGGCTAATATTCACAACTTACTGGCATGGCCAGAATTAATCTCTGTAAACGTCTACTGGATACCAGGTCATATGGGTATCCCAATAAATGAACAAGCGGATGAAGCTGCAAAATCTGCCATTTCAAATGGGGTTTTTGTAAGGCTGAACTACACGTTAGGTGAAGCATGTCGAGAGGTCAAGAAAAAAGTGTTTGCCTTATGGAATGAATACTACAAGGAAGCTTCTTCCTTGTCTGGTGGTTTTTTCTTTGATTTATTTCCAAATGTTCCAAGGGAACCCTGGCACAAGAAGGTTAGATGGAATGCTCAGGACATGCGACTCCTGAATCGACTCATGATTAATCATACTTATGACAACGTTTTTTTGAAAAAATGTAAAATAGTTAGTTGTGACCTATGTCCAATATGTAACATAACTGAATCTGCAAATCACCTGATTTTCAACTGCACAAGACTCAAGCCCCTAAGGCGTAAATATAAAATTTTTAATTATTACAGCTCTACACACGATTTGTTTAAAGCAAATATCCTTCTACATATGAGGGAACTCGCGAAATTTGTAAGAGAAGCTAAATTAGACTTTTGATCTTGCGTCGTTAAAACACATCAAATGTAATTGTGTATATAACATATCAAACTAGTGTCTTGGCTTGGAAGTTTTCTTTTTGGAAAATTACTCATATCTACGAGAATACGAAATACCAATAGATTGAATACAAATTCGATCATGCTGCCAACTACTCATCTCTATGAATACTAACAAAAAATGGCAGTAAAATCGATAGTGTCTTGCACATATCGATACATCGCTGCTAAAGCCTAGTACTCAGTTCCGAAAAAACACCTCGCGAACAGAATCAGGGTTGATAATCGTATGAAACCGATAAGAAATTTTTTTGGTCGAAAACTGTTTTCTAGGCTGTGTACGGAAGGCAGTACTCAGTTCAAGAAAAAACAGGGTCGGTATATACTAGAAAAGTATCCGATAGTATTTGCTGGAATTGCTGGTATCTTTCTACCCCCTGTAAAGTTATATAAATTGCATATAATTTGCTAGCAAGTTCGAAGCAACCACTGCAATATGAGAGCAAAAAACAAAATGAGATATTGAAATAATGAACACAAATAGAAACTAATTAATGCAGCACTATATAAAGGACAATTATATGGATATTATAACATATTATTTTTATTAATTTTCATGAATATAAATCAAATATGGTTTTCAAACATGTTGTCCTCACGGTGGTCGGCACGGGCGGTGTCGCTATCTGCTGCTGCTGATAGTCAGACAAACTAACTTGCCAATAAAATATTGGGGAGCCCAGGATATGCCTGGGGAAGAGCGACCCCAGCCGAAGAAGTGCATTTCATTAACTTTTAACAAAACCAAGCATCTGTCTGAGCAGTGTAACCGTACGGAATGCAGTGCACACCTCTGGTCACACCACATGGCCGCTAGCGAATTATATGACATGAGTTCGCTACCAAACAGTTTTTGGATCTGAGTACTAGGCTTAAAACAGACCAACAAATAACGCCACAGGCGTTGAAATCTCAAAAAAAAAGAAGTAATTTAAGTTCGTATACATGTGTTTTCTTTTCTCGAAAGCCTAGTACTGAGACGCGCTAAATTTTCCGTCGACCGAAATCAGGGATGATATTCGTATGAAAATTTCGCAGCAGGCGTTTCGCAGACCGGTACTCAGTTCCGGCTAAATGCTATTCGATACATACTAGAAAAGCAAACGATGGTATTTTCCCATCTCGATCGGAAATGTGAAATATTTCTATTTACGTCGTCCAAATGACACAAATACACACACACACACACACACTCTAAAATGGAAAGCAGCTACACAAGTGAAATAATGAAGACAAATGTAATCTAATTAGGGCAGTAGAATGAATACAGATTATATGGATATTATTATTTATTAATTTTATAACCGGTACTCAATTTAATCAATCGAAAGGAAATAAAAACAATGTTGATTGCATTTCTGTCCTGCAGGATCGGATTTATACAATATTGCAGTGTGCATTATCGTCCTCCAGCTCCACAGCGCCCACAAATAAGACATTTCTGCTTGCTTTAATACAACATTTGAAATTTCAACAGATTTCTGTTTGTAAACAAACACAAAACAGTGTAACCGTAGAGCATGCAGTTTGCCCACTTTGGTCACACTAGGCACCGAGCGGAATATACAGCACTTTCGGTCGACCGAAAATTTAGCGCGTCTCAGTACTAGGCTTAAATGACATACTTCACACTGAAAATGTTCAAAAAAGTGGTTTTCCAGCAGATGTTCAGACAAGGATTAAGCAAAAGGAAGAAAATACAGGTGGCGACTCAGAGAATCTTAAAAAATGGACGGAATATAAGTATGACGTTAATTTTGTTGGTGAAGCGGCTGTCATTTTTAACACTGGTCAAGTTGATAATATTCAAAATATTAGGGTTAAAGCCTAGTACTGAGACGCGCTAAATTTTCCGTCGACCGAAATCAGGGATGATATTCGTATGAAACCGATAAGAAATCATCCCTGTTTTTCGGTCGACCGAAAATTTCGCAGCAGTCGTTTCGCAGATCGGTACGCAGTTCCGGCTAAATGCTATTCGATACATACTAGAAAAGCAACCGATGGTATTTTCCCATCTCGATCGAAAATGTGAAATATTTCCATTTACGTCGTCCAAATGACACACATACACACACACACACACACACTCTAAAAATGGAAAGCAGCTACACAAGTGAAATAATGAAGAAAAATGTAATCTAATGCACTAGTAGGGCAGTAGAATGAAAACATATTATATGGATATTATTATTTATTAATTTTATAACCGGTACTCAATTTAATCAATCAAAAGGAAATAAAAACAATGTTGTGTGCATTATCGTCCTCCAGCTCCACAGCGCCCACAAATAAGACATTTCTGCTTGCTTTAATACAACATATGAAATTTAAACGGATTTCTGTTTGTAAACAAACACAAAACAGTGTGACCGTAGAGCATGCAGTTTGCCCACTTTGGTCAAACTAGGAACCGAGCGGAATATACAGCACTTTCGGTCGACCGAAAATTTAGCGCGTCTCAGTACTAGGCTGAAAGAAGAACAACTAGTATCGATTGGGCCAGTCGATAGTTCGGTCACATGGCAACAGCTGTTCGGCATCAACAGCATCCCATCGCCAATCAAAATGAATCAAATCGGACGGACAGAGACATGTTATTTGGGACCGGACCTGGAATTTCACAATGATTAAGAGGCTTGCCTGATTGCCAGTATTGTTCAATATATGACAATAGAAACGCGAAAACGTGCGCCAAAAACACTATCTCTTACCATACCATTTTACCCAAGAACACGTTGACTCGCGTACAACAATAACATAACCATGCCCATAAGGGAACCAAGCACGGCTTTTGTGTCAGCGGAAGGCAGATGTAGAGTATTACCGGCGCAAAAAAATTCGAAGGCCAAAATGACAGATCCCAGATTCCGCATACGACCCCTTCAGCAAGTGGCATCGGCCTGCACTGGCGCCATGGTGACTGCCTGTTTTAGTAAGTCTGTGTAATGTACAAAAATCTGTAAATTTAATTGTTTACATATATATGATGTTTGAGGTGTTGGTATTCATTATATTATTTATTTTAGTGACACCCTTAGATGTTATCAAGACACGCTTACAGGCTCAACAGTCAGCTCTGCTTTCGAATAAATGCTTCCTATATTGCAACGGCCTCATGGATCACATCTGTCCATGCGGTCCTGGCACGCCAAACCCGACACCGTCCAAGCCTGCTCCGCACTTTTCTGGCACCATTGTAAGTAGTCAATTAGTAGGTTTGGCGCCTAAATCAAGTTTTATTTGATTTTGCAGGACGCGTTCATTAAGATAAGTCGAGCAGAGGGAGTTGGTTCGCTATGGTCTGGACTCAGTCCCACGCTCATCTCGGCCTTGCCCTCGACCATCATATACTTTGTGGCCTACGAGCAATTGAAAGCTCGCTTTACGGACTTCCATTACAAGTACTTGCTAAGCCTAGACCCAGTTCAAAGCTCATCCGATGCCCGTGACATTTCAATGCTTGTTCCTTTGCTGGCGGGCGTCACAGCTCGCATTCTGGCCGTGAGCTGCGTCAGTCCTGTTGAATTGATACGCACCAAAATGCAGTCTCAGAGGATGACGCACGCCGAAATGCTTGGCACTATCCGTCAGGTGGTACAGTCCCAGGGACTTCTTGGGCTGTGGCGTGGACTGCCGCCAACAATACTACGCGATGTCCCGTTTTCGGGCATCTACTGGACCTGTTACGAGTACCTTAAAAGCAGCTTTAATGTGGTCGAACCAACGTTCGGCTTTAGTTTCACAGCGGGAGCAATTTCGGGCTCGGTATGATTGATTTTCTAAACAGTAATGAGCTTGCATTTAATGAATTAATCTAACGTTCAACATCTTAGGTCGCTGCCATGATTACCACACCGTTTGATGTGATCAAAACCCACGAACAAATCGAGTTTGGCGAGAAATTTATATTCTCAGGTAGGCATATTGCTATCTCGGGCGCTGAAACAAGCTCCACACGCATTGACAATTGTTCGGTTTGCATTACGGCAGATAATCTACCTAAAAACGTGGCCACAAAGTCGGCGATGACACGCCTGTCTAGCATTTACCGCCTGGGCGGTGTACGCGGCATTTTCGCTGGACTTGGACCACGTCTCTTCAAGGTGGCACCTGCATGTGCAATCATGATTTCATCCTTCGAGTACGGCAAGTCCTTTTTCTACCATTACAATGTCGACCAACACAATGAGGCGCTTCTCGCGATACCACACAATCGGAGGCCAAAGACCGTCCATAGCTCGGACTCAGCCCCAGGGAAATGCGACAAGTTCAACTAACGTCGTACTAGCGGTACCACACTCATTTTGAATGTACATATGTACATACATAAAAATTTAAATTATGCCAAAGATGCAACCGAATCGCTGGGCTGGAATTATCTGCTGGGGTTATTCAAACCTCGACGCGTTGGTAAATTGTATAGTGAAATTGGAAACTTTATGGTAAACCATACAGTACATACATAATGAAGACGCCATTTAGTTTCATCTTAGAATTTTTCACCCAATAAAACATAAAATAAATCAAAGTACAACCAAAATGTTGTTACGGCACCAATTTGAATTGCAGCCTAAAAATATTTATTTATAGTAGTATAAGTTATTTAGCATGAAAAATACTCGTTTTTGAGCCATTATGTTGAAATTAGATGCAAGCATGCATTACTGGTCAATATGCATAATTATGTCCCCCAGACAGACGACAACAGCTGGCTCGACTTGGTTTTTGTTTCTTTCGCAAAAACTAGCTGAACCATTTTCCGCAGTATTGTGAACTATTTCCGTTTCTCCGAATGATGTCATTTGGAAGCATGAATTGAATGTGCGAATGGACATCAGGAACAGGCTTGGATTGGCTTAAATCGTGCATTGGTTCTGGTGGTGTCTCAATAAATACCATCTGATTTATTTTTGAGTTTAATTCAGTTATCGGCACAGTGCGCAGGCAAAACGGAACATTGTATTGGTGCTAAATACTGTGATACACGTGTACGTGAGCGGCAGCGCAGCAGAAGCGCCTTTCCCTAAGCACAATAGATAATGCCGTCCATATCCCTGGTTTAATTGCATGGCAAGAGGGGGGACACTCTTTGACTATAGCACCAATCAGCACTTTTGGATGGGCGTAATATCAAAGACT
Organism: Drosophila subsilvestris; assembly: GCA_035043285.1. Lineage (NCBI taxonomy): Eukaryota > Metazoa > Arthropoda > Insecta > Diptera > Drosophilidae > Drosophila > Drosophila subsilvestris. The sequence continues at coordinate 44,174 of JAWNNB010001592.1, read as the reverse complement.
ATACAATACCAAGATACTGCATGAGCGACCAAAAAGCTTTTCTATGGCGAGGTTTGTCAGTACGCCCCATGGACAGAGGGAGCGCGCGGGGTTCATTCTCTTTTTGGCTATGCCTCGTTTCTGAATGCGACCCCGTTTCACGACGGCTTCGTCTGTTCGGCAGCGAGAACGTTCGAGCATCAATATGCTGACTTATGCCACTAACCATTCAGTATATAGTATATATACATATATATACTATATATGTACATAGATGTGCAAGTTCATACAACGAATGTTTCGCAGCTGAGTTTTGTGTTTCAGGTGCCCACCCTACTCACACCCCACGAATAGTGTGTTCCGGTGCCACTCGCCACCGGCTAAGCAAATCAAAGACACTAACTCACCAAAAGTTGTGTGTATGCTTCCTGCAGTACCAGAAGTGAGCGATGACAAAAGTCAACTGCGCGTTATTCAGCCGTTTTGCTCTGCCGCTGCGGCAGCCGAGCAGAATATGAAGTCGACGTCGCGAACGACGCGTCGGTACCTTTTAATTTCCCTTTTTTCTTTCTTTTGTTTCTGTTACAGCACGCGTTGTAGCAGAATTCGGTTTTCCGTCAGCGTCGACAAAGTTGTTAGAATTGTGCGGTAAAAAGTGAGACGCAGGTTTTGTTATTTTGGGAAAAATTATTTTTAGGTAATTGCAGTGTTTTATTTAAATAAAAATACGTCTATTGAGCGTTTTAAAAAATAAATAAACTGGGAAATTGCGAAATTATCAGTGTTTTGCACGAAATTTCAATTTCCAACAACGAAAACAGACAAAACCCACCCTAAAAGCGAGGCTCGAGTCGAGCAGATACATATTTTGGCGGATGTTTTGTTTTTGTTTTTGCTGGATCTACCAAAGATGATCTACTGAGAGCATTGTTAACAAATTTAACAGATTTTATAAATTTCGAATGGAAATATACTAATTACCCCATCTTATTTCAGTGGCCTCACGAACATGAAAACATCAACAACACTTAAAAAGGAGGTTCTGTGGCAAAAAATAACACTCAGAACAAAATTGTAAATCCATTTCATAATAATACAACAATAAATAAAAAGAAATTGAATATTTTCATACAAAATTTACCCATGCTTTTCCTGAAAATAGCGATAGTTTCTAGTAAAATACATGACTTATGAAGGCCTTACTTTTTCCTTAAAGTACTTACTTTTAAGGGAAATTCATCACTTATTAAGGTCTTACTTTCAGCTATTTTCGCTTACTATGTCATCGTTTATATTCCTAGGACATCCCTTGGTTAAAGTAAACAGTCCATCGTATGGGAGGTCATCGCTGACATAAGCGAGCTGATTACATTGGCATCGACGTTTAGTCGTTTACTAGTCGATGACACGTACTGCAGGGAAACGACTACACGTCGATGCCAATGTAGAACTTCTACATGTATAATCTACATTTTAGATGTAGATGTAGTTAACATATGTAGCAAAAAATGTAAAATGTAAAATTTAAATTTTTTTTTTTTAATTTTTAATCATAAGCTCACAAATTTATATACTGACTGAGTACGGGTATAAAAGTAGAGTCGCGACTAGAAGCGACTCACGTTCCTTCTCGTTTATTTTTACAACGCTCAATAGACGTATTTTTATTTAAATGAAACACTGCACATACCTGATAATAATTTTTCCCAAAATAACAAAACCTGCGTCTCACTTGTTACCGCACAATTCTAACAACTTTGTCGACGCCGACGGAAAAACCGAATTCTGCTACAACGCGTGCTGTAACAGAAACAAAAGAAAGAAAAAAGGGAAATAAAAAGGTACCGCGCCTCGATCGCGACGTCGACTTCATATTCTGCTCGGCTGCCGCAGCGGCAGAGCAAAACGCCTGAATGACGCGTAGCTGACATTTGTCATCGCTCACTTCTGGTACTGCAGGGTTTTGTTTGCTGTTGTTTTGCAGCCATCGACCTGAGCTTCCGACCTTCCTCAACATAAATGAGGAATGGGCAGAGTGGGGCGTGGTAAATAATATAAAAATAACAGCTGTTATTTGTTTTATTTATTTGAAATTGTACATTTATTTTACATACACACATCCCTATTTTAGACATGTTTTTTTTTTTCAAAATTACATAAATGCACAAATTCCGTCGGCTTTCCACTTTTTAACTTTGTCAATAAATTTATATTTTTCAGTTTCTATATACATATATGTATATATATAATGCAAGGAATAGGTACATACATACATACATATGTACATATGTATATGTTGATTTTATGCATATGGGCATTTCTCTGACGAGGTCCACCGAGACCAAAAAATTAAAGGTCATTGTAAGCACTTAATTCTTTCATAGTTTTATAGAGAATGAATGATATTTACCTTATCAAAAGAAATTTTGCATATGTTCATAACTCTATTCTAGAAATTCCAATGCAAAGTCACGCAAGTACATTTGTTGTCGTTCTGGTAATTTCATTCTTAAAGGCAGACCGTTTGGATTGATTGTTGTCTCTTAAGTCTTTCAGAGGGTAAGCATAAACAAACAAAAATGCATAAGAGACTGTGCGATAGCAAACAACTGTTAATTTCGCTGTTGTCTCATCGCCTATTTTGTTGTCCCGTGCGACAGTGAAAAGCAAGATTTGTTATCAGTGCGTCCAAAGTACATGCAGAAATCGGATCAAATTTTGTGTGCAAATAGACATTCCAATTATAATAAAGTAACTTAAAAGTTTTTTTGGAAAAAGAAATAATTGTGATTTTTGTACCCATATAAAGTTGGTCCCGTGAAACATCGTAAGTGTGAAATTAAAAAACTTTTTTCTTTATTGTTAACTATTATTTTGAAATTATGTAAATCTAGATGGGGAAAGATAGTGGCGAAAAAAACAAAGAGAGTTGCAAACGGTGGAGAGAAAAGCTGAAGGAAGATAAAATAAAATTGGAAAAGTACAGAGCTAAAAACAGGAACGAATGTCGACTGCTAGAAAAAATTGGAATGCGTTGGCTAAGGGGAATCTTTTAATGATTTCACAGAAAAGGAGGATTGAGCGAATGAGAAAAAAACGAATGAGAAAAAAAGCGTTTTAAAATCTGTTTGCTGCAATATTTAGAATGAAAATTGCATGACAAGCAATTGCAATAACTGCATGACAGATTTAAAATATGAGTTTCTTCTGTGGCAAAAAATAACACTCAGAACAAAATTGTAAATCCATTTCATAATAATACAACAATAAATAAAAAGAAATTGAATATTTTCATACAAAATTTACCCATGCTTTTCCTGAAAATAGCGATAGTTTCAAGTAAAATACATGACTTATGAAGGCCTTACTTTTTCCTTAAAGTAATCACTTATTAAGGCCTTACTTTTAAGAAAAATTCATCGCTTATTAAGGCCTTACTTATTAAGGGAAATTCATCGCTTATTAAGTGCTTACTTTTTAAGGGAAATTCATCACTTATTAAGGCCTTACTTTTTAAGGGAAATTCATCACTTATTAAGGTCTTACTTTCGGCTATTTCTCGCTTACTATGTCATCGTTTATATTCCTAGGACATCCCTTGGTTAAAGTAAACAGTCCATCGTATGGGAGGTCATCGCTGACATAAGCGAGCTGCATTACATTGGCATCGACGTGTAGTCGTTTACTAGTCGATGACACGTACTGCAGGGAAACGACTACACGTCGATGCCAATGTAGAACTTCTACATGTATAATCTACATTTTAGATGTAGATGTAGTTAACATATGTAGCAAAAAAATGTAAAATGTAAATTTAAATTTTTTTTTTTAATTTTAATCATAAGCTCACAAATTTATATACTGACTGAGTACGGGTATAAAAGTAGAGTCGCGACTAGAAGCGACTCACGTTCCTTCTCGTTTATTTTTTACAACGCTCAATGGACGTATTTTTATTTAAATGAAACACTGCACATACCTGATAATAATTTTTCCCAAAATAACAAAACCTGCGTCTCACTTGTTACCGCACAATTCTAACAACTTTGTCGACGCCGACGGAAAAACCGAATTCTGCTACAACGCGTGCTGTAACAGAAACAAAAGAAAGAAAAAGGGGAAATTAAAAGGTACCGCGCCTCGATCGCGACGTCGACTTCATATTCTGCTCGGCTGCCGCAGCGGCAGAGCAAAACGCCTGAATGACGCGTAGCTGACATTTGTCATCGCTCACTTCTGGTACTGCAGGGTTTTGTTTGCTGTTGTTTTGCAGCCATCGACCTGAGCTTCCGACCTTCCTCAACATAAATGAGGAATGGGCAGAGTGGGGCGTGGTAAATAATATAAAAATAACAGCTGTTATTTGTTTTATTTATTTGAAATTGTACATTTATTTTACATACACACATCCCTATTTTAGACATGTTTTTTTTTTTCAAAATTACATAAATGCACAAATTCCGTCGGCTTTCCACTTTTTAACTTTGTCAATAAATTTATATTTTTCAGTTTCTATATACATATATGTATATATATAATGCAAGGAATAGGTACATACATACATACATATGTACATATGTATATGTTGATTTTATGCATATGGGCATTTCTCTGACGAGGTCCACCGAGACCAAAAAATTAAAGGTCATTGTAAGCACTTAATTCTTTCATAGTTTTATAGAGAATGAATGATATTTACCTTATCAAAAGAAATTTTGCATATGTTCATAACTCTATTCTAGAAATTCCAATGCAAAGTCACGCAAGTACATTTGTTGTCGTTCTGGTAATTTCATTCTTAAAGGCAGACCGTTTGGATTGATTGTTGTCTCTTAAGTCTTTCAGAGGGTAAGCATAAACAAACAAAAATGCATAAGAGACTGTGCGATAGCAAACAACTGTTAATTTCGCTGTTGTCTCATCGCCTATTTTGTTGTCCCGTGCGACAGTGAAAAGCAAGATTTGTTATCAGTGCGTCCAAAGTACATGCAGAAATCGGATCAAATTTTGTGTGCAAATAGACATTCCAATTATAATAAAGTAACTTAAAAGTTTTTTTGGAAAAAGAAATAATTGTGATTTTTGTACCCATATAAAGTTGGTCCCGTGCAACATCGTAAGTGTGAAATTAAAAAACTTTTTTCTTTATTGTTAACTATTATTTTGAAATTATGTAAATCTAGATGGGGAAAGATAGTGGCGAAAAAAACAAAGAGAGTTGCAAACGGTGGAGAGAAAAGCTGAAGGAAGATAAAATAAAATTGGAAAAGTACAGAGCTAAAAACAGGAACGAATGTCGACTGCTAGAAAAAATTGGAATGCGTTGGCTAAGGGGAATCTTTTAATGATTTCACAGAAAAGGAGGATTGAGCGAATGAGAAAAAAACGAATGAGAAAAAAAGCGTTTTAAAATCTGTTTGCTGCAATATTTAGAATGAAAATTGCATGACAAGCAATTGCAATAACTGCATGACAGATTTAAAATATGAGTTTCTTCTGTGGCAAAAAATAACACTCAGAACAAAATTGTAAATCCATTTCATAATAATACAACAATAAATAAAAAGAAATTGAATATTTTCATACAAAATTTACCCATGCTTTTCCTGAAAATAGCGATAGTTTCAAGTAAAATACATGACTTATGAAGGCCTTACTTTTTCCTTAAAGTAATCACTTATTAAGGCCTTACTTTTAAGAAAAATTCATCGCTTATTAAGGCCTTACTTATTAAGGGAAATTCATCGCTTATTAAGTGCTTACTTTTTAAGGGAAATTCATCACTTATTAAGGCCTTACTTTTTAAGGGAAATTCATCACTTATTAAGGTCTTACTTTCGGCTATTTCTCGCTTACTATGTCATCGTTTATATTCCTAGGACATCCCTTGGTTAAAGTAAACAGTCCATCGTATGGGAGGTCATCGCTGACATAAGCGAGCTGCATTACATTGGCATCGACGTGTAGTCGTTTACTAGTCGATGACACGTACTGCAGGGAAACGACTACACGTCGATGCCAATGTAGAATTCTACATGTATAATCTACATTTTAGATGTGATGTAGTTAACATATGTAGCAAAAAATGTAAAATGTAAAATTTAAATTTTTTTTTTAATTTTAATCATAAGCTCACAAATTTATATACTGACTGAGTACGGGTATAAAAGTAGAGTCGCGACTAGAAGCGACTCACCGCCTTCTCGTTTATTTTTTACAACGCTCAATGGACGTATTTTTATTTAAATGAAACACTGCACATACCTGATAATAATTTTTCCCAAAATAACAAAACCTGCGTCTCACTTGTTACCGCACAATTCTAACAACTTTGTCGACGCCGACGGAAAAACCGAATTCTGCTACAACGCGTGCTGTAACAGAAACAAAAGAAAGAAAAAGGGAAATAAAAAGGTACCGCGCCTCGATCGCGACGTCGACTTCATATTCTGCTCGGCTGCCGCAGCGGCAGAGCAAAACGCCTGAATGACGCGTAGCTGACATTTGTCATCGCTCACTTCTGGTACTGCAGGGTTTTGTTTGCTGTTGTTTTGCAGCCATCGACCTGAGCTTCCGACCTTCCTCAACATAAATGAGGAATGGGCAGAGTGGGGCGTGGTAAATAATATAAAAATAACAGCTGTTATTTGTTTTATTTATTTGAAATTGTACATTTATTTTACATACACACATCCCTATTTTAGACATGTTTTTTTTTTTCAAAATTACATAAATGCACAAATTCCGTCGGCTTTCCACTTTTTAACTTTGTCAATAAATTTATATTTTTCAGTTTCTATATACATATATGTATATATATAATGCAAGGAATAGGTACATACATACATACATATGTACATATGTATATGTTGATTTTATGCATATGGGCATTTCTCTGACGAGGTCCACCGAGACCAAAAAATTAAAGGTCATTGTAAGCACTTAATTCTTTCATAGTTTTATAGAGAATGAATGATATTTACCTTATCAAAAGAAATTTTGCATATGTTCATAACTCTATTCTAGAAATTCCAATGCAAAGTCACGCAAGTACATTTGTTGTCGTTCTGGTAATTTCATTCTTAAAGGCAGACCGTTTGGATTGATTGTTGTCTCTTAAGTCTTTCAGAGGGTAAGCATAAACAAACAAAAATGCATAAGAGACTGTGCGATAGCAAACAACTGTTAATTTCGCTGTTGTCTCATCGCCTATTTTGTTGTCCCGTGCGACAGTGAAAAGCAAGATTTGTTATCAGTGCGTCCAAAGTACATGCAGAAATCGGATCAAATTTTGTGTGCAAATAGACATTCCAATTATAATAAAGTAACTTAAAAGTTTTTTTGGAAAAAGAAATAATTGTGATTTTTGTACCCATATAAAGTTGGTCCCGTGAAACATCGTAAGTGTGAAATTAAAAAACTTTTTTCTTTATTGTTAACTATTATTTTGAAATTATGTAAATCTAGATGGGGAAAGATAGTGGCGAAAAAAACAAAGAGAGTTGCAAACGGTGGAGAGAAAAGCTGAAGGAAGATAAAATAAAATTGGAAAAGTACAGAGCTAAAAACAGGAACGAATGTCGACTGCTAGAAAAAATTGGAATGCGTTGGCTAAGGGGAATCTTTTAATGATTTCACAGAAAAGGAGGATTGAGCGAATGAGAAAAAAACGAATGAGAAAAAAGCGTTTTAAAATCTGTTTGCTGCAATATTTAGAATGAAAATTGCATGACAAGCAATTGCAATAACTGCATGACAGATTTAAAATATGAGTTTCTTCTGTGGCAAAAAATAACACTCAGAACAAAATTGTAAATCCATTTCATAATAATACAACAATAAATAAAAAGAAATTGAATATTTTCATACAAAATTTACCCATGCTTTTCCTGAAAATAGCGATAGTTTCAAGTAAAATACATGACTTATGAAGGCCTTACTTTTTCCTTAAAGTAATCACTTATTAAGGCCTTACTTTTAAGAAAAATTCATCGCTTATTAAGGCCTTACTTATTAAGGGAAATTCATCGCTTATTAAGTGCTTACTTTTTAAGGGAAATTCATCACTTATTAAGGCCTTACTTTTTAAGGGAAATTCATCACTTATTAAGGTCTTACTTTCGGCTATTTCTCGCTTACTATGTCATCGTTTATATTCCTAGGACATCCCTTGGTTAAAGTAAACAGTCCATCGTATGGGAGGTCATCGCTGACATAAGCGAGCTGCATTACATTGGCATCGACGTGTAGTCGTTTACTAGTCGATGACACGTACTGCAGGGAAACGACTACACGTCGATGCCAATGTAGAACTTCTACATGTATAATCTACATTTTAGATGTAGATGTAGTTAACATATGTAGCAAAAAAATGTAAAATGTAAAATTTAAATTTTTTTTTAATTTTAATCATAAGCTCACAAATTTATATACTGACTGAGTACGGGTATAAAAGTAGAGTCGCGACTAGAAGCGACTCACGTTCCTTCTCGTTTATTTTTTACAACGCTCAATGGACGTATTTTTATTTAAATGAAACACTGCACATACCTGATAATAATTTTTCCCAAAATAACAAAACCTGCGTCTCACTTGTTACCGCACAATTCTAACAACTTTGTCGACGCCGACGGAAAAACCGAATTCTGCTACAACGCGTGCTGTAACAGAAACAAAAGAAAGAAAAAAGGGAAATTAAAAGGTACCGCGCCTCGATCGCGACGTCGACTTCATATTCTGCTCGGCTGCCGCAGCGGCAGAGCAAAACGCCTGAATGACGCGTAGCTGACATTTGTCATCGCTCACTTCTGGTACTGCAGGGTTTTGTTTGCTGTTGTTTTGCAGCCATCGACCTGAGCTTCCGACCTTCCTCAACATAAATGAGGAATGGGCAGAGTGGGGCGTGGTAAATAATATAAAAATAACAGCTGTTATTTGTTTTATTTATTTGAAATTGTACATTTATTTTACATACACACATCCCTATTTTAGACATGTTTTTTTTTTTTCAAAATTACATAAATGCACAAATTCCGTCGGCTTTCCACTTTTTAACTTTGTCAATAAATTTATATTTTTCAGTTTCTATATACATATATGTATATATATAATGCAAGGAATAGGTACATACATACATACATATGTACATATGTATATGTTGATTTTATGCATATGGGCATTTCTCTGACGAGGTCCACCGAGACCAAAAAATTAAAGGTCATTGTAAGCACTTAATTCTTTCATAGTTTTATAGAGAATGAATGATATTTACCTTATCAAAAGAAATTTTGCATATGTTCATAACTCTATTCTAGAAATTCCAATGCAAAGTCACGCAAGTACATTTGTTGTCGTTCTGGTAATTTCATTCTTAAAGGCAGACCGTTTGGATTGATTGTTGTCTCTTAAGTCTTTCAGAGGGTAAGCATAAACAAACAAAAATGCATAAGAGACTGTGCGATAGCAAACAACTGTTAATTTCGCTGTTGTCTCATCGCCTATTTTGTTGTCCCGTGCGACAGTGAAAAGCAAGATTTGTTATCAGTGCGTCCAAAGTACATGCAGAAATCGGATCAAATTTTGTGTGCAAATAGACATTCCAATTATAATAAAGTAACTTAAAAGTTTTTTTGGAAAAAGAAATAATTGTGATTTTTGTACCCATATAAAGTTGGTCCCGTGCAACATCGTAAGTGTGAAATTAAAAAACTTTTTTCTTTATTGTTAACTATTATTTTGAAATTATGTAAATCTAGATGGGGAAAGATAGTGGCGAAAAAAACAAAGAGAGTTGCAAACGGTGGAGAGAAAAGCTGAAGGAAGATAAAATAAAATTGGAAAAGCACAGAGCTAACGAGAAGGAACGTGAGTCGCTTCTAGTCGCGACTCTACTTTTATACCCGTACTCATTCAGTATATAAATTTATGAGATTATGATTAAAATTAAAAAAAAATTTTAATATTTTACATTTTACATTTTTTTGCTACATTTGTTAACTACATCTACATGTAAAATGTAGATAATACATCTAGAACAAATATACTACATCTACCATTTAGATTCTACATCTCCTCCGCTAGGGTTGCTCGCGCATTGCACAGGGCAGAGTGTGTGCGAGCGAGACAGAGAATGAATAGCGTCAGCATCAGCAGAGGAGGGGGGAAGCAACTGAAAATTAATTTCTTCATTCTGGCTATAATAATGATCCGATCTGATTCAGATTCGGCAATCTGATAGATATAGTCATTCTCTACGATACTGCGCTTTTAGTTTTTTCGTATCTTCAAAATTGTGGCTGCCACAGATTTTCGTCCTTTGTGGAGGCGGAAGTGGGCATGGCGAAATTTTGAAATACACTGTAGCAGTGTGATATCACATGAGTCTCGAAACACAATTTGGTTGCTCTAACTCTTATAGTCTCTGAGATCTAGGCGCTCATCAAGACAGACAGACGGACAGACGGACGGACAGACAGACATGGCTCTATCGACTCGGCTATTGATACTGATCAAGAATATATATACTTTATGGGGTCGGAAAATTTTCCTTCTCTGCGTTACACACATCCACTTTTACCACAAATACAGTATACCCCTTAACTCTTTTTGAGTACGGGTATAAAAACAGGAACGAATGTCGACTGCTAGAAAAAATTGGAATGCGTTGGCTAAGGGGAATCTTTTAATGATTTCACAGAAAAGGAGGATTGAGCGAATGAGAAAAAAACGAATGAGAAAAAAAGCGTTTTAAAATCTGTTTGCTGCAATATTTAGAATGAAAATTGCATGACAAGCAATTGCAATAACTGCATGACAGATTTAAAATATGAGTTTCTTCCCTAGCATATTTATCAAATATGGAGGATGAGGTAAACTGGCAGCATTGGCGAAAAAAAGATCACTATATAGCTCTATCCGAAACTGTTGCTACTTTTTCTGACCTCATAGAAGATTTGGAAACAAAATTACCCTCTTTTAAGACTCATTTTTTTGTACAAAGAGCTCAGAAAAAGTATTTTGAAGAAATCAGAGCTAGCTTAGGATCTGGCAAAGTAGCCCTTCAAATAGATTTTGCCGAAAATTATAGACTCACCAATCAAAACGAAATCCAAAGTGCTCACTTCAATTATAAGCAGTTGTCAATTTTTACTTGTGTAGCTTGGACGGCAGGAGCTACACAGTCTTTTTCTATTATTAGTGATAAGCTAACGCACAACAAACACGACGTATATATTTTCTTAATTAATCTGCTAAGTATATTAAAGAAGGCATTTGGATATTTTTCAAAAACAATATTTTTTTCTGATGGTTTTTTCTCTCAGTTCAAAAAAAAATATATATTGTTAAGTTTAAGTGATATTATACAAGAATTAGAATTTTTTCAATAGAATGTAACTTTTTTGCAAGCTCACATGGCAAGGAAGCTGTCGATGGAGTCGGAGCTGTAATTAAAAGAAAAGTCTGGCAGGTGACGAAATCCCAAAACCTAGTTATATCAGATGCGCTTTCATTTTATGAATTGGCACAGAATAATATTAATGGAGTTCAGATTTAGTTTATTTCATCGGAACAGATTGAATGTAGTTCCTTATTACATAAGTTAGATGAAAAATGGAAAAAAGTAAAAAGCATTCAAGGCATATCCAAATTACACTTCTTTTATTGCCAAGGACAAGAGCTAAAAGTAGCTAGAACTGCTTATTCGGAAATAAAACTAATCCTTTAATATAAACCTCCTTATTTTTGGTTATATATGTACATATGTACATTTAAGTTTGTTAAAATTTTTGTTGGCTATTATTATGTAAAAATAAACGCATTGTATTGAATTCCTATTTAAAAACAAGTTTTTGAAGCTGATTTCTTTACATAATTGAAAAAACAAACGCAAAAAAAAAAGAAATCATATGGAAAAAATGTCCCGTGCGACATGTCCCGTGCGAATATGGTCTTAATTAAATTTAAAAAAAACTACGAATCATATTTGCTTATACTTATAACTATTTTAAAAAGACATCAATGCACATCATGTACAGAAATTTTCATGAACATAGTGCCTCAACTTTCGCTAAAATCTGAGTTTGAATTGATCGCCACGAAAATCACTTCCATATTTGTCCCGTGCGAATGGCTTGGTTTTTTGACAAAATCTCGAAAACGAATAGTTGCCCAAAATTGACCACAGCACCACTTATAGGCCTGGTCAAGAGGTATAGCATAAAGTTAAAACCATTTTGAAAATCTGTATTATTTTGACCTTTCTACCACTTGGAATGCGTACGATTGTCCCGTTCGACTTCAGAGAAATGCCCATATACATATGTATATATATCTATACATTTATATATCTATACATATGTATGTATGTACATACATACATATATGCAATTAATTGGTATATATGTACATACATACATTGTTAGTTAATGTGAAATGCCACGGCTTTCCACTTCGTTGCTACCGTATTATCAATACATTTTTTTTCAAAGAATCGATCCATATATTTACATTTTTAGATGTATAATTATAATAAATAGATTTTAAAATATATATACAATTGTAACTGATCTATGAATATATACATTTGTATAATAAAAACATTATTATGAATTGAAATATTACTATTTGTTTTGAATTATGTATTTCGTTTTATTTATTAGCGAAAACATTTGCTCGCCTGTCAGCGGAAACAATAACGAGAGAGCGAACGTAAAACGCTTTCTATCTCTTTCTAGCACTTGCCTCTGAGAGCCGAGAGAGTGGGTTGAAAATATTTATGGTCCGCCACCCAACTGATGGGACCAGCTTGTAAAGTTGCACCATGGGCTAGCCTAAAATAGAATGGAAGTAATAACTCCGCGCGCCCGTACTATGAAGCGTCAAACGAAAGTTGAACGAGCATTTTGCTCCTCATGCAACATCATATTGTTATAGTCTTTGGTAATATTGAATATTGTTCATTATAACACACAAAAATTGACCAGCTTACTGTTTAAGCTGATGTAAATTTGTATGCAAGCCTTTCACAAAACACCTCACACACACACACACACACACACACACACAAATAGATCGATTACACTACTCAACACGACATTTTCGCTGTGGCCCGAAATTACTTTTTCTAATAGATTTGTTTTTATGGTTTATTTTTTATAAAGAATTTTTCAAAATCTGGTATTTTTTTCAGAGGTAGTACTTCTATTTTTCACATAACTTAAGTATCTTATATATGGTTGCCTGGAACTTTGCAGTTCTGAAAAGCTGATAAATGCAGCTATAAATGAGACCCAGACACGTTTTAGCTACAGCTTAAGGTCTGGAAGATATTAAGCTTTTAAGTTCAAATTTAAGTTCAGGAAAAATCGAAAAAAATGTATATCCTGTCCGTTATTATACCCGTACTCAACAAGAGTTAAGGGGTATACTGTATTTGTGGTAAAAGTGGATGTGTGTAACGCAGAGAAGGACATTTTTCCGACCCCATAAAGTATATATATTCTTGATCAGCATCAATACCCGAGTCGATAGAGCCATGTCTGTCCGTCCGTCTGTCCGTCCGTCCGTCTGTCCGTCTTGTTTGACGCCTCGTTCTCAGAGACTATAAAAGCTAGAGCAACCAAATTTTGTTTCCAGACTCATGTGATATCACACTGAATCAAGTTTCTTTCCAAATTGTGCCACGCCCCCTCCGCCTTTACAAAGAACGAAAATCTGTGGCATCCACAATTTTAAAGCTACGATAAAACTAAAAACGCAGTATCGTAGATAATGACTATATCTTCCAGAGTCAGTTCAAATCATTATTATAGCCAGAATGAAGAAATTAATTTTCAGTTGCTTCCCCCACCTCCTCTGGCGATGCTGACGCTATTCATTCTCTGTCTCGCTCGCACACACTCTGCCCTGTGCAATGCGCGAGCAACCCTTAGCGGAGGAGATGTAGAACCTAAATGGTAGATGTAGAATATCTGTTCTACATGTATAATCTACATTTTACATGTAGATGTAGTTAAAAAATGTAGCAAAAAATGTAAAATTACAAATATTTTTTTTTTTAATTTCAATCACAAGTTCACAAATTTATATACTGTCTGAGTACGGGTATAAAAGTAGAGTCGCGACTAGAAGCGACTCACGTTCCTTCTCGTTTTTTTTGTGTATAGGGTCATTAATTAGGCGTCGTTAAAGGTATTGTTCATTAAAATCTATGCAGAAACGGTGGAGCTACAGTTCGTTAACCAAACCCAAAAATTTAAAAAAATGATCAAAAAATACCTTTTTGAAAGTTGCGGGCCCAACTGCCAATTGAGAACAAAGCAAACGCATTCCGGAAGTTGCAATGTAACATGCAACCAAAAATAAGATACTTAAGTTATCTTCATTTAGGCCGGCAAAAATCCTCCAGCTGAACCCTCCCCGAGGGCGCCGGCTGGGCAATGGGCACTGCATTATCCCGAATCGGGTAATGCATTGCCGCTTGCTCTGTCCGGGGTAATGCAGTGTCCAGCTAAGGTCGGGTCCAGGTCTTCCCGATATAACATTGGGGGAACTGAACCATGACCATGGCTGGAGGTGCCTGGCGGGTAGGCATAAAACGCTAGGGGGTGGTTCCCCCGAAAACTATCAACTTATGGACCTTCGGGCCACAATGGAGCGGAGTAAGGAACAAACCGGGACTGGGATGTCAGTCCCAACGTCGGTGGGAAGCGTGACTGCTACCACCGGCGGGCACGGGGAGGAGCAATCCTCTCTGCGTGTCGCCAGCGGTCACAACTCTGGTATGGCGGGAGCAGGCCCTACCAGTTTAAAGCTACTGCCACAAAAACGCCTCAGTGCACGCTGAGACGCACAGGTGCTGTTGTCGAGACAGACTCAGACCTGGAGAGCGTTCTCAGCGTCAGCAAAACCGAAGAGGACAGCCTACTTCGCTCGCCGGAACCAGGTACCAGCTCCCTGCGTAGGGAAGGGCCGAAGCGTTCCAGGCAGGGAATGAAGGCGAAGTCCCAATACAAGGCGGCCCTCAAAATCAAGAGCCGGCTCCAAGGCAAGGTTGGCATCTCCCAGGAGGAAAACTAGCCTGAGCTGAGCAAAAGGTAGAGGAGGGACGTCTTCACTACTCGCAGCTGCCTCAGATGCAGGCGACGAAGGGCGAATTCGCTAATAAGGTTGAGGAGATGATGGCCACCAAAAGGCAACGCTCGATCGAGAGTGCCAAGGACACTCCGGCGAGCAAGCGGCAACGCGGGCCCAAGGTGGTCATCGCCGAACCCAAAGCGAACAAGCCAAAACAGAAGGCCAGGATGAGTGATGTGTCCAAGAGACACCTCATTGTGGCCCTGATTGATCGCAGAGAGGAGAACGGGAAGATGACGGCTGAGCAGTGGAAGCAAGTCCACGCCAAGCTCGTCGAATCCCTCTTCGAGCGAATGGAGGACGAGCCGGACGCTCCCATGCCCACCTTTGACGGTGCGGGATGGTTGAACGGGGTAAAGATCCTGAAGTGCAATGACGACCCGACGAGGAAGTAGTTGGTGCAGGCGGTACCCAAATTGGAAGCGATGTGGGAGGGGGCCAAGCTGGAGGTGGTGGACAGGGAGATGATCCCGTCCGTCCCGAAGGCGAAGGTGCTCTTCCCCATTGCAGTCCAGGGTGACCGAGCACTGAAGCTTCTTCAGCGTCAAAACACGGACGTGCCCACGGCGGACTGGAGGATCATCCACGCTGGTAGCCCATTACCCAATGAGGGGGGCCAGCACATGATCCTGCAGATAAACAAGGAGGCGGAGGACATCCTCTACCCGAGATTTGGGAAGATGGCGTGGAGCGTAGGTAGCGTCTACTCTAGTCTCAAAAAACGCCACCCAGGGGACAAGGATGCGCACACCCTGCAGGCAGGCGAGGTGGAGAAGGACCTAGGTCTGGATACCATCCTGGAGGCCGCCCAGGGTCTGGCGTTAGACGACTCGGAGGAAGAGGAGGAGGACGGAGACCTGACCGTGATAGTCAACCCGTCGATGGAGGTTGAGCCAGCCACTCATGACAGTGAGGGTGCTGCAGCTCAACCTTCATAAGAGCAAGCTCGCGTCGGCGGAGCTCCTTATTGCCTTGGAGCAAGGGCCCGTCGACATAGCTTTGGTCCAGGAGTCATGGATTGCCTCGGGCAATGCTGTGGCCGGACTAAAGTCCCCTAATTACCACCTCTTTCACCCACCATCGGTAAGCAGGACCAGAACCGACGTACTTGTACGAAAGGGCATCCATGCTTATCTTATGTCTCATTACAGCACTGACGACCTAACTGCGGTGATGCTCGAAAGCGAGGACAAGCGCCTGATGGTAGCTTCCTGCTATATGGCACACGACAGACCGGCTCCACCGGAAGAGCTAAGGAGTCTGGTGGCGCATGCCAGCCAGGAAGACCAGCAACTCTTAGTTGGGACGGACGCAAACGCCCACCACAGTGTGTGGGGAAGCCCCGATATCAACGACAGAGGTGAGTCACTTCTAGACTTTATACTTTCAACTAACCTAGATGTAGCAAACGTGGGGGAGGAATATACCTACGTAGGTCCCACCTCATCCAACGTGCTAGATCTAACACTCGTAACGGGAAAGAGTACTTTGGTTTCTGAATGGAGAGTCCTTGAAAGACCATCCTTCTCAGACCACAAGTACATTCAGTTCAAGTGCGAATTTAAACACTCTCCGAAGATAACTGTCTATAGAAACCCCCGGAACACAAACTGGGAAAAGTTTAAAAAGACAGTTACCTCGAAGCTCGCGACTCGACCGGGCACAGTGAAATCTCCGGAAGACGTAGAGACGTCCCTAGAGACACTGTCCAAGGAACTACTGGATGCGTACCACGCATCATGCCCACCCTCGAGAACGAAGAAGAGGACCAAGCCACTTTGGTGGAACCGGGACCTATCGCTTCAAAGGAAAAACCTCAAAGACTTCTTCAAAATAGCCAAACTGGCGAACGATGAGATAATCAATGAGGAATATAAAACCCTGCTCAGGGAGTACAAGAAGGAAATACGCAAGGCACAAAGAAACTCGTGGAGGAACTTCTGCTCCAATATCGAGAAAGTCCCAGAAACGGCTAGAGTTCGGAAGTTGCTATCGAAGCAACCTACCATACAAAGTCAGCTGAAGCGAAGCGATGGACAGTGGACTGAGGGCAGTGAGGAAGCCCTAACAGCACTAATGGAAGCTCACTTCCCAGGCTGCACCAAGGTTGCCGATGCTACAAAGCATCAGGACCTAGCAACCGAGGAACAACTCCCCCCAACAGACCTCATATCGTCTAAGAGAATCCACTGGGCTATAGACTCCTTTGTGGGTATAAAAGCACCTGGACTAGACGGTATATTTCCAGCCATGCTACAGGTGACCAAAGACGTGATCACCCCATGGCTCTCTGCAATATACTCAGCGTGCCTGAGCACAGGCTATATCCCTATCCAATGGAGAACCTCGAGGATTGTCTTCCTACCAAAGGCAGGAAAGTGCAGCCATATGAGCCCCAAGGATTATAGACCGATAAGCCTCACCTCCTTTCTACTCAAAACTCTAGAAAAGCTGCTGGATTTACACATCAGGAATGATGTAGGGGGACAGATGTCAACCAACCAGCACGCCTACACGAAAGGGAAATCGGTAGAGACGGCACTGCATTCGCTAGTAGCCACCATCGAGAGAGCCCTTCATAATAAAAAGTATGCACTAGGAGTGTTCGTAGACATATCCGGAGCATTCAACAACGTGAATACGAACGCGATTATGGATCGCCTAGAAGCGCCCAACACACATCCCGCAATCAACCTCTGGATTAAGAACCTGCTAAGTTGCAGACGGGTGTATTCAGAGTGGGGCACCGCTTCCATGGTGAAAGGGGCGCACAGAGGAACACCTCAGGGTGGGGTCCTGTCGCCCCTCCTATGGAATCTGGTGGTTGACGACCTAATAAAGAGATTCGAGAGGAGAGCCCCAAAAATAACGGCTTATGCGGATGACATAAGCATAATTATTACGGGAGTATGTCCATCGACCCTTAGCTCTATAATGGAATCAACACTCAGGGAGATATGTGAGTGGGCGGAAAAAGTAGGACTCAGTATCAACGCGGGACAAGACGGACCTCATCCTCTTTACCAAGAGATATAAGGTACCGATATGGATCCCCCGGAAATTGACAGAACCAGACTGACACCAAAAACACAAGTGAAATACCCGGCATAGTATTGGACAGCCAGCTGGCATGGAGACCCAATGTATTGGAAAGGGTGAAAAAGGCCACAATTGCGCTATACGCATCCAAGAAGATGCTTAGCAGCACATGGGGCCTGTCACCTGCTCTAATGCACTGGATCTACATCTCGGTGGTGCGACCGACTCTGCTGTATGGAGTCCTTAGTGTGGTGGCAGGCTACGGAAAAAGACATACAACAAGCTTATGGAAAGAACTCAGCGGCAGGCAATGCTTTGCATTACAGGGGCGCTGAGATCAACCCCAACAAAAGCTCTCGAAACATTGCTCGGAATTGACCCCCTGGACATCCACGCGCAACTGACTGCAGGAAAGGCAGCACAACGCCTAGTCGCATCAGGAAACATGTCGCTGCACGGATTCGGGCACAGTTCAATTGGTCGAGACATGATCAGTACAACTGACTACATGATCCCCAGAACTTGCCTGAATGTCAAAACAACCGCATTCATGGGACCCGACGACTGGAAAGAGGGTCGGGACCAGACTCAGCACCTCAACATTTACACAGACGGCTCCAAGATGGAAGGAGGAGTAGGAGCGGGCATATACTGTACAGACCCTGAAATAAGGCTGTCCTATAAGCTACCGGACCAATGCAGCATATTCCAGGCGGAAGTTTTCGCGATACGGAAAGCAGCGGAGGCTGCTCAGTCTACGGATCGCCCACACGACGTGATCAACCTGTTCGTGGACAGCCAGGCGGCGATAAGATCCATGCAGTCGTCGGCGGTCGGTTCCAAAAATGTCTTGGCAAGCAGGGAGGCACTAGAAATCCTAAGCACGACTAAGTCAGTGCGGATCTACTGGGTTCCCAGCCACCAAGGCATCGATGGTAACGAGATTGCTGACGTTCTGGCTAAGGACGGCGTCGGGCTGGAAAACGACAGAACTGAGAACGTACCGGTCTCCCTTAGAACGCTCCAAAGCGATCTAGAGAAGAAGGCCAACAATAAAGCAAAGAACAGGTGGAGCAACACCACCACCTGCAGAATCTCAAAGACCATGTGCAGGGAGCACAATGGGAAACTCAGCCACTACCTACTGCACCTACCACGGAAGGATTGCAGAATGCTAGTGGGAATACTCACAGGTCACTGTCTGGCTGCGGCACATGCTGTCAAGCTGGGCATCACCAACAGTGGCAGCTGCAGGAAATGCGATGAACCCGGGGCTATCGAAACCCTGGAGCATCTCATCTGCATCTGCCCGGCTCTTTCACGGGCTAGGCGAAGATACCTAGGCGCCCCGGTGCTGGCATCGCTAGAGGATGCCTCCAAGAGGACGCCAAAGGAACTTCTTTCCTTCGCGAAAATCTCCTCGATCCTCACGGACTTCGAAACCGCGTGAACAACTCATGAAGGTCCATACTCACCCATCCGGATAACTAAGGGCCATATTGGCCTATGAGAGGCCCCGTGAGGGCCGTCCGGGTTAACCTAACCTAACCTATCTTCATTTAAAAAAAACTAAACCATACAAAAAAAAATGTTGTTCAAAAAATTGTATGTCTCGAAATCTATCAGTTAAATCATTTTGGGCCACAGACCAAAAATAAAAAGTTCAATTTTGTCGAGTAGAGTTATGCTTACATTATCTACAGGTTATTTGGTTATTTTTCATCGAAAATTAATTCAAAACGAGAAGGAACGTGAGTCGCTTTTAGTCGCGACTCTACTTTTATACCCGTACTCAGTCAGTATATAAATTTGTGAGCTTATGATTGAAATTAAAAAAAAAATTTGTATTTTACATTTTTTTGCTACATTTGTTAACTACATCTACATCTAAAATGTAGATTATACATGTAGAACAGATATTCTACATCTACCATTTAGATTCTACATCTCCTCCGCTAGGGGTTGCTCGCGCATTGCACAGGGCCGAGTGTGTGCGAGCGAGAAAGAGAATGAAGTAGCGTCACCAGCGCCAGAGGAGGTGGGGAAAGCAACTGAAAATTAATTTCTTTATTTTGGCCATAATAATGATCTGATCTGTACCAGATTTTGGCAGTCTGGTAGATATGGTCATTTCTTACGATACTGCGTTTTTAGTTTTATCGTATTTTCAAAATTGTGGCTGCCACAGATTTTCGTCCTTTGTGAAGGCGGAGGGGTGTAGCACAATTTGGAAAGAAACTTGATTCAGTGTGATATCACATGATTCTGGAAACAAAATTTGGTTACTCTAGCTTTTATAGTCTCTGAGGACGAGGCGTCAAACAAGACGGACAGACGGACGGACAGACAGACATGGCTCTATCGACTCGGCTATTGATACTGATCAAGAATATATATACTTTATGGGGTCGGAAAATTTTCCTTCTCTGCGTTACACACATCCACTTTTACCACAAATACAGTATACCCCTTAACTCTTTTTGAGTACGGGTATAAAAACTGTTTGCTGTCATATATATGTCATATATTCTTCTAGCGGCCAGTAATGTGACCAGAGGTGTGCACTGCATTCCGTACGGTTACACTGCTCAGACAGATGCTTGGGTTTGTTAAAAGTTAATGAAATGCACTTCCTCGGCTGGGGTCGCTCTTCCCCAGGCATATCCTGAGCTCCCCAGTATTTTATTGGCAAGTTAGTTTGTCAGCAGCAGCAGATGGCGACGCCTCCCGTGCCGACCACCGTGAAGACAACATGTTTTGAAAACCATATTTGATTTATATTCATGCAAATTAATAAAAATAATATATTATAATATCCATATAATTGTCCTTCAAATAACGCTGCATTAATTAGATTCTATTTGTCTTCATTATTTCAATATTTCATTTGGTTTTTTGGTCTCATATTGCAATTGTTGCCTCGAGTTTGCTAGCAACTTATATCAATTTGATATAACTTTACAGGGGGGTAGAAACACACCAGCAATACCAGCAAATACTATCGGATACTTTTCTAGTATATACCGACCCTGTTTTTTCTTGAACTGAGTACTGCCTTCCGTACAGAGCCTAGAAAACAGTTTTCGACCAAACAAAATTTTTATCGGTTTCATACGAATATCAACCCTGATTCTGTTCGCGAGGTAGCGAACTCATGTCATATAATTCGCTAGCGGCCATGTGGTGTGACCAGAGGTGTGCACTGCATTCCGTACGGTTACACTGCTCAGACAGATGCTTGGTTTTGTTAAAAGTTAATGAAATGCACTTCTTCGGCTGGGGTCGCTCTTCCCCAGGCATATCCTGAGCTCCCCAATATTTTATTGGCAAGGTAGTTTGTCTGACTATCAGCAGCAGCAGATAGCGACACCGCCCGTGCCGACCACCGTGAGGACAACATGTTTGAAAACCATCTTTGATTTATATTCATGAAAATTAATAAAAATAATATATTATAATATCCATATAATTTTCCTTCATATAACGCTGCATTAATTAGATTCTATTTGTCTTCATTATTTCAATATTTCATTTGGTTTTGGTCTCATATTGCAATATTGCTAGCAACTTAAATGCAATTTATATAACTTTACAGGGGTAGAAACATACCAGCAATACCAGCAAATACCTTCGGATACTTTTCTAGTATGTACCCTGTTTTTTCTTGAACTGAGTACTGCCTTCCGTACAGAGCCTAGAAAACAGTTTTCGACCAAACAAAATTTGTATCAGTTTCATACGAATATCAACCCTGATTCTGTTCGAGAGGTAGCGAACTCATGTCATATAATTCGCTAGCGGCCATGTGGTGTGACCAGAGGTGTGCACTGCATTCCATACGGTTACACTGCTCAGACAGATGCTTGGTTTTGTTAAAAGTTAATGAAATGCACTTCTTTGGCTGGGGTCGCTCTTCCCCAGGCATATCCTGGGCTCCCCAATATTTTATTGGCAAGTTAGTTTGTCTAATTTGTCAGCAGCAGCAGATGGCGACGCCTCCCGTGCCGACCACCGTGAAGACAACATGTTTTGAAAACCATATTTGATTTATATTCATGAAAATTAATAAAAATAATAAATTATAATATTCATATAATTGTCCTTCACATATGTAATGCTGCATTAATAAGATTCTATTTGTCTTCATTATTTAAATATTTAATTTCCTTTTTTGCTCTCATATTGCCATTTTTGCTTCGAGTTTGCTGGCAAATTATATCAAATTGATATAACTTTACAGGAGGTAGAAACATACCAGCAATACCTTTGGATACTTTTCTAGTATATACCGCCCATTTTTTTTGTTTAAAGCCTAGTACTCAGATCCAAAAACTGTTTGGTAGCGAACTCATGTCATATAATTCGCTAGCGGCCATGTGGTGTGACCAGAGGTGTGCACTGCATTCCGTACGGTTACACTGCTCAGACAGATGCTTGGTTTTGTTTAAAGTTAATGAAATGCACTTCTTCGGCTGGCGTTGCCCTTCCCCAGGCATATCCTGGGCTCCCCAATATTTTATTGGCAAGGTAGTTTGTCTGACTATCAGCAGCAGCAGATGGCGACGCCTCCCGTGCTGACCAACGTGAAGACAACATGTTTGAAAACCATATTTGATTTATATTCATGAAAATTAATAAAAATAATATATTATAATATCCATATAATTGTCCTTCATATAGTGCTGCATTAATTAGTTTCTATATGTGTTCATTATTTCAATATCTCATTTTTTTTTTGCTCTCATATTGCAGTGGTTGCTTCGAACTTGCTAGCAAATTATATGCAATTTATATAACTTTACAGGGGGTAGAAAGATACCAGCAATTCCAGCAAATACTATCGGATACTTTTCTAGTATATACCGACCCGGTTTTTTCTTGAACTGAGTACTGCCTTCCGTACAGAGCCTAGAAAACAGTTTTGGACCGAAAAAATTTCTTATCGGTTTCATATGAATATCAACCCTGATTCTGTCCGCAAGCTGTTTTTTCGGTTCTGAGTACTAGGCTTTACGTTTTCCTGGTGTGTGTATCCAGCAACACGAGCGGAATCCACAGATTTATATCGATAGTTGCCTATCGGGACCGTGTGTGGACTGCGAGAACAGCTGATGCACAGCTCAGGAATATATGTTCAACAATTATTCCTGAAGCGAATGGTGCAAGATGAAGGCAAAAACTGTACGCAACATCAAAAAGAAAGATGAAAATGATTATCGTCAGAGTGCATCTTTTTCATTTTTTAATTTTATTTGAATTTCACAATCGGCACTGTTTACAAAACACAACTGATTCATCAGCCCTGTTTTAGCTATGTTCCAAACCCTCACGGAATAACTAGCAAATTCCTGATATGAATTTTCCGCTGTGCTGGAGAGAGGCCTAAAACGTAAACGACAAATTCCTGCCAGAGTTATTTATATGAAGTTTGATAGGAATTTTTCGATTCCGAGGTGCTGGAAGCTTCCGTAAGGAAGCTAAGATTTTATTTTCCGTCGTTTGCGACTGCGCGCAGAGCGAGGGCAGTAGTCTTGCCCGTTGGGAAAAAGATTACTCTGCTTACTCTTTTTGTCTTTATTCTTGTTGCCCACACCGCTCAGCAGTGTCTAAAAATAGATTTGTATGCGCGATAAGCACACCAAAATGCAGCTTGCAAATTCTTAGAACTTTGGAAAGCGCGACACGTCCGTCATCAAAAAATGCATGGGAAGAACTGAAATTTATGGGGTTATGGGTTATTACGAGTTATTTCATTTTTAAAATTTATGAATTTAAAATATACAGACAATCTCCGGTTTTCCCATTCACTTTGCGTTTTACTTTTCAGCAAAAAGTATGACTTTTCATTTCGAGGCGCTCTGGAATCCACTTGTGATTTCGTTTACTCTTTGTACTGAAACTTACTCCTGTTATACCCACGCGCTAGCTCATACAAAAAGGCCTCTGTTATGTTTAACCACTAACCATACAGTATACTTTATGGTTAGTGGTTTAACAGAACCTTATCGACAGCCAAATCGGACTGCCACAGCTGTTCGGAGCAATTCACTTTTTTGTTTTTGCCCTGACCAATTTTGCTGATCCAATTTTGAGGTTGGTTTCAACAAAAATTTTTTATAAAAAGGGCAAAAGCTCAATTGCCCAGTTAGTGGTGTCAAATTCATTTCAATGCCTCAATAAGTCATCTATTTTTTTCCTGTTGCAATTAAGATTTGTTTAGATGTATAAAACGACGTTTACTTTTCATTTCGGCGAGAAATTTCACGTTTTACGTTTTTTACGTTTTTCAAAACGTAAAAGTCATGCATTTCACGTGTGCGGTAGCGCATAACTTTTCGTTTTGAATAGTAAATCACATTTTGTGGGTGAAAGTGAAAACCGGATCCTGCCTGAATACTCATTTTCCCCATTCTTCCATATTTAATTTTTAATAATTCTAGTAGTCTCTCCTGCAAAAAAAAATAAAAATAAGTTCCTTCCTGTTCCATCCTAAGTTCCAGCCTGTTTTGCCATGCTGTCAGAATTTAACTTTTAGATCCATGTGCAATACACGGGGATATGCACATGTTATAGCCTTTTCACACTGGGCGCGTTTCCTATCGATATCGGAATAGACGCAATGAAGCAGAAAAGGCGTTCACATTAGCAGACGTGCGTCTTGAGAACAGCAGATTTGGGTGCTTCATGAAAAGGAAAGTAACCAAATTTTGGGAAATCAACAGAATTGTGCAAGACGACAAGAAAACGGACGAAAGAGAATTGATTCTCATATTTATTTAATCTTTTCAGACATTTCTTTGCTGAGTTTGTGGGAGTTCTTCTTCAAACCATGAAACCATAGAAATTCTCCACCAGTACGATAATAAACAATCAGTTTAAAGTATTTTATTTAATGATTTTATGTATATTGTTACCTTTTCGCACAACCTTAACATTTTTGCGCCAAAATTTGATTTTTTATCTACAAGTTTTTATTGTTATTAGTAGTGATAGTTGCGCTGATAGGCAGAAAAGCGCAAGGGCAATCGAATATTTCGAATGAAGGCCTGCATCCGCACATGCATCCGAAAGCGACGCAACTTTTTGCCACCACTAGAGCCCTATGCTAAACCTATGTAAAAAAAAACTGCGTCTCCGGCAAGACGCAAAGAAGCATGACGCAGCCCCAGTCTGAACAGCTTATTAGATGTTTGTAATAAATGCGTCTGTGGAAAGTTTGTTGTACTGGCCTGAGTTTAAATGATGAATTATTTCAAAATATCCAGCCCTCACTTGTGATTTGGTGGTTTTCTTTTTGATGTTGTCTGAAAATGTTAGGTTAATGTCTAGTTTCTTAAAATATGTAAACTGTTCAATTGCTTGTGTTTGTCGAAGACGGACTTGAACTTCTGTGTAACTAGTTTTTAACTTTAAATTTATTCTTTTACCATAATTAACTCGATATACTCTCTTCACTTTTGACTTATTACTATACACTCGCTGTATTTGGTTTAAGGACGCAAGTCGACTTGCAAATATGCAAAAAGTAGGGCTGTCAAGGAATGAACGGATACCGATATTTCATCGATGTAATATGCCGATGTATCGAGTATTGATTGTTTTGCCCGCTAAAAGAATCCATACTGACAATAAATAATTAAAACATTAAATGAACAAGAACGTTAATTTTAAAATCATCTTGTGAGGTATAATAGTCGATAGTTGCAAATATGTGACATCAAAGTATATAAATATCGATGCCGCCGACACTTTTAGTGCTGCAAAATGTTGAAAAAAGTGTTGCTAACGCAACAGCATGAAAGTGTTCTTTTCTAAATTTTTCATGTGCGATGAAACAAATCCTGTTGTGCGTGCGTGAACAATATATATACATATGAGTTAAATAGTTAAATTGGATAACAAGTGCACGCACCCATTAATGGGATAGCGTTAATATATAATAAATGGATAAAAATGATACCTGCAGCCGCCGCTGCTTCTTGTGCAAGAGAGAAAAATCGTTCTTGTTCACCACTGTCATACTCCTCAGTGACAGTATCGTCGTCCTGCTGCCATCGCCATCGCCGCCGTCGTCGTCTGCTACCCTTGCCTCTGCCCCTGCCCCTGACCGTTCCTTTGCTCTACGCACGCATCGATTTGGGCTAAACGTTAGATACCTCCTAACGCATTTGTTAGGGTGGAAAAAAATAATAAGTACTTAATAAAGAAAACAAATGCAATGCTGTGCGATCCATTATTTGAGAAAAAATTAAAATACAATATCCGGTCAAAGTGGGCTGGACGCCACTCGGAGGGAAACGAACTAAAGTGCAATACCACACAGGGGCATGGACAAATAAAACGGAATCGAACCAGCCTCAATCGAAACAAACAAATTGAAACAGAAGGCGGCACATGCAGTTTTTCTTAATCATAAACGTAAACGGGTAAACACAATAAATATCAAAAATATCATATCATCATCTTAAATATTTATTGTACACATATGTACATGTATGCAGGTTCATATTCCACCCCATGACTGTGAATGTGTGTGGCTAAAGTACTCTTTTTAGAGTTGTTTCTGAGTGGAATGTGCATATACATGTGTGTATTGTGCGTGTGTGTTGTGTTTTTCCATATTTTTCTTCTGTCTCTACTTCTTCATCTTCTCATACTTTCGGTTTATTTGTCAACAAAAAAAAAAATAGAAAGAAAAATGAATTACATTTATTGCATTTGCTCCTTTTGCAGAAATACAAGTATAAATATACATTTTTGCAACGAATTGGTTAATCAAGTGGCTTCCTCATGAAGACAATGTCGCGCTTCGGCCTGCGCCGGGGCTTTAAGTTGTCCGAGGAGCAGGTCAATGGCAAGAATCCAATTAGACCAATAGCGGCAATCAGACCGTCGGCAGCTAGTTCATCCGGACGAAAGAAACGCCAGCTCAGGCATGAACCAGACGACGAGGAAGTGGATCAGCAGCAGCCACAGCCACTGGAAGGGGAGCAGGAACAGGAAAATGAAAAAGAACAGGGGCCAAGTGCTCAGCAACAACCATCTCTGATCTGCAGATTACCGCTAGAGCGTCTGCCCCGTCTTGTGGAGAAGCTTCAGCTTCTCATAGAGAAGCAGCCACGGGAAAGGGACCTTGACCTTGATTCTGGTCCTGGTTCGGGGTCGGGGTCCGGCCTAAAGAAAGTCTTGTGTTTGTACTGTGATAGAAAGTTCGCCACTGGCAAGCTGCAGGGCAAGCATGTGGAGAAGTTCCACACGGAGCGACAGGAAAGACGGTGCAGCGGTCGCTCCACCAGCAGCTCCATGAGCTCCCATCCGCCCGGAGGATTTCCCGGCTGCCAGCACTGCTCCGGCAACAGGAAGCATTCGATGCTGCCACAAATCTGTCTGCCCGTCAAGCATCTGGATCAGTTGTTCCTCCACCTCATCCAGATGCACGCAGACAAGTACTTTGGCTGTCACCCGTGCCGACTGCGATTTCAGGACGCCGATCAGCTAACAGGGCACCATCGACAGCACCACCAGCTCGAAGAGCCATCATCGCCGAAGCCTGGACTGATGGGAGCCGACGAACCGGTGTTGTTCCGCCTTGGTCTCACCCAGAACCGCTTGCCCAGTCATCGCAACAGGCAGCGGCGAGCAGGAGACGACGAGCTGCCGACCCTGGCTATGCCCCACAAGTCAAGAAGCAGCAGTCGGGCGGCAGCTCAGCGGCAGCACCAGCAGCATATGACGGCGACTACCGTTCAGCCCGGTGGACAAGGCCATGTGCAAGACCATCTGGATGCAGCTCCTGATGTTGTCTTCCGGCAGCCCAGCTCCACAGCCTGTGTCGCAGTCAGCTCCAGCTGTAACATCAGCGCCAGCTCGCATGTGTTTGATGAAAACTTTTACAAGGATGTCATCCTGAATGTCCAACAGAATCTGCAGAACTATCTCGATGGACGGCTCTTCACCTCCCCCATAACGTCAGCATCAACCTCAAGCAGCTCCTCTGGCTCTGGTTGTGGCTATGGCTCCACATCTACAGGCACAGCCACATTCACATCTGACCTGGTCATGCTGCATGGTTCTAGTCAAATGAGCCACACCAGTGCGTACCCAACCTTGCTGACATCGGAACAGTTCGGCTCGAGGGCAGAGCTGTTGCCCCCGGCCAAGTTCCGGCGTCGGCCCCACACGAAGCACAGCTGGAAGTGGAAGTGGGACTATGTGAAGAAGTTTACCATCATCAACGAGGGCGGGCGGCTGGTGAAGAAGCTGAAGCAGCCCACCTTCCTTGGCCTGCGCGATCTCTCCAAGCTGGACATGTGGACGCAGTTAACGATGCGCCAGAAGCACGATGTCTCTCTCGCCATCGCCCGCACCTGCAATGACGGTGGTGGTGGTGCGAATGGGGATGCAGTTGGAGATGGGGAGGGTGATGGTGATGGTAGTCACATGCAACTGGAGCAGCAGCGTCTGCTCGAGCAGCTTAATCTCATTCTGGACCATCGTCTCCTGCCGCACATCATCCTCGAGCAGAACGAGCAGGCGATAATTAAGAACGAGAACGAGGAGGATGCCAACCTGGTGGACTACGGAAGTGTCCAGGGTGTCCAGGACGATCTCCTGGCCCAAAACTTTGCCGACGAGAGTTTTCTCTCTCTGCTTCAGTTGCAGCCGCGGCAAGGGACCAGCCCGGAAAGGATCAGGGACCGAGACCGGGAACGGGAGCAGGACCAGGACAAGAAAATGACATTATCCTCTTTGGTGCTGAGTGGAGAATGGGCGCGACCACGCCTCTATCTGTGCATATGCTGCGGTGCCAAGTTTGACCATCGAAAATCGCTGGAGGAGCACAAGACGTTCCGTCACTCGCACATCTATGCCACGCACTACGAGGTGGTGGGCAGGGAGCTGCTGGCGGGGAACCTGCTGCGCCACCTCTTCATACCCAAGCGTGCGCTGGGCCGGTTCGCAGCGGAGAGCAACAGCATTGGCTGGCCGCAGCACAAACAGGAGGAACGTGTCCAGCCCGAGGAAGAGACTACCTCTTCGTCCACCTCTTCCAGGTCGTCGTTCGAGGCTTCCACACCGACCAACACACCGACGCCGACGCCCATGTCCGGCCTGGAACAGCAGCAGGCATCTCCAGCTTC
The DNA here is from genome assembly GCA_035043285.1 of Drosophila subsilvestris. Lineage (NCBI taxonomy): Eukaryota > Metazoa > Arthropoda > Insecta > Diptera > Drosophilidae > Drosophila > Drosophila subsilvestris. The sequence continues at coordinate 14,880 of JAWNNB010001592.1, read as the reverse complement.
CGGGACAGGGACGACTTCATCTTCGTCCTGTTCATTAAGCTCATCCTCCACCTATCACTCCCATTCCCATTCTACCTCCACTTGCAACACAGCCAACACATCGTCCACGCTGTCATCCTCTTCTGCTCCATCGAGCTGCACGAAGTGCGGACGAAAGTGCAGCGGCCTTATGGATCTCTACCGCCACATGCTGGACTGCTCGGGCGACTACATCTGGTCGCTGGCTAAGAAGCGAAAATATCGCTACTACTGCGGTACCAAGAAGCGTCGCCCCTGCTCCAAGAAGCCGCTCAGACAGTTGTCCAGCAGGAAGAAGCTTGAGGAAAAGCTTGAGGACTCCCTGGAGGCCGAGGGAGAGGCTGAGAACGAGAATGAAGACGATGGTGAGGACGAGGGCGAGTGCGAGGAGAGTGGCTCCAATTCATCGAAGATGAAGAACTCACCCCGCCAGAGACCCAGCGATGGTGAGTACCAAAACCATGCAGCATTGCCGCGAAACTGATTTAACTTGATTCCCATTTCTTAACTCCCTCAAGCTGAGTCCATACGCAAAATGCTGGAGAACTTGCCCCCTAAGCGTGTCTGCAAGAAGATCTTCCCCGTGGACAACAAGGCCAAGCGCAAGTCGAAGAACAAGTCCAAGTCCATGTTGAAGCAGCAGAGGAGCACACAGAGGAAGATATACAATCAGCACCTCCTTCGCAACACCCGGTCATCGGTGGTAGCTGCCGCCTCCGCTGCTGCAGTGGCAGCAGGGCAACAAAAGCGCTGCCGACGCAAGCAACAGCAAAAGAAACAGCAAAAGCAACAGAAACTGCAGAAGAAGCAGGAAAAACAATCCAAAATGGGCGCAGAAGGGGATTGCAGATCAGCAGCCACCCCCCCTCCATTGTCAACCATTGAATCAGAACCGCAGGCTCAGCCAGAGCCACAGGCCCATTCGCAGTCGCAGCCACAGCTACAGCCACCAACACCACCACCACCACCACCACCACCACCACAACAACCGGAGTTTAAGCCAGGAGACACATTCACTGCCAATCTAAGATCTCCCGTTGAGGCCAAGCCAACGCTGGCGGTCCTTCAAGTTGCGGATCCGGATACAGCGTCAGCAGGTGAACAGGTGCCTCCCCCGCCCACAGCATCCAGCCAAGAGCAGTTGGAGCGATGTACAAGGAACGAGAATCGGGAAGCTGCCTCGCCCACGCCCAGCAAGCAACTTATGCCCACGCCGCCGACCACTCCTGCTCCGGTCATCAAGTCCTTGGCAGTTCCTCCTCGACTCTCGGTCAGCAGTCGGCAGCCCAGCTCAAATCAAGGGGTGAAGCGCAGCAAGAGGATTAGCGACTGCATTGCCATGCTCACTGGAAAGCTGGAGGAAAAGCTGAAGACTGAGCAGGTGCCGCCACAACCAACACCACCGCCCCAGCCCCGGCCACAGCCACAGCTGCCGCCGGCCCCTGAAGAAAGAGAGGAGAACAACTGTAATGTGCATACAGAGACGAAGCTTGTCTCGAACGCTGTTGCAGGGAAAGTACTGCTGGAGGCCAAAACGCCCAAGCGGAAGGCTATGTCCAGGCGCATCCTCAAAGTGGATACCGCACTGGGGCCCAGACACGATGCTGAGCTAGCCTCCGAGCTTCTGGAGAAGAAAATGGCTGGAATTCCAGTTCTAGTTACTGTTCCTGTTCCTGTTCCTCAGCCATTTCCTACCCCCCCTCTGGTTCTTTCAGTTCCCTCAGCACTTCCCGCCTTGGGTGCCACTCCGAGGAGAACCCCCACCAAGGCGGCAAGCAAGCAATTGGCAGCCCCGCCTCCACCATCACCGACGGCGGCTGCCCTCAAGCAATATCCAGCAGAACAACCGCAACCACAGCTACAACCAAAACCAAAACCATTGACCGCGCTGGTGCCTGTGCCTGTGCCCATTCCCATGACCGTGCCCATGGCCATGCCCCTGGGATTGCAAGGGATGGGTGCTCCGTTGACAGGTGCGGGTCCAGGTCCGGATTCAGTTTCCGTTTCCGTTCATGGCAACATGAATCTGATGCCAAAGCTCCCCTTGTATCTGTCAAATGCACAGCTCCATCCACATGCAAATCAAAATCAAAACCGAAATCCGAATCCAAACGTTAATCCCAGCATGTACGTGATGGAGACGCAGCCCCTCAACCTGACCAGCCAACGCGGATGCCACCAGAAGCCCATGCTGCCAAGAACCGATCGCGACGGCTGCTACACTGGACTGCCTTACGGACGCTCGAGTGGAATGCCTGCCCGGAGGCAGACTATTTGCGGATTTGAGGCTAGCAACGTGCTGGGCCTGGAGATGGACATGGAGCCGCTCGACTTGTCCAAGAAGTCGGCGAGGAAATCTTCACCAGCTCCGGTTGCGGCACCAATGGGGGTTCCCCAGAAGATGTCAATGCCAATGCCAATGTCAATGCAGCTTCCGATGCAGATGCCAATGCAGAGTCCGATGCCTCTGTCGCTTCCCTTGGCAACAGCTCCTGCCGGATCATCTGCTCCAGGGCCAGGTGCAGCTCTCGGACCGGTTTCATTGGCTTCGCACTACTACTCCAACCTGGACCTGCTCAAGATACCCCAAGTGCGCAATCCTGGCACTGCGACTGCAACGGGGACTGCAACTGGCTCGGCCACTGGTACTAGCATTGGGACTGGCATTGGCATTGGGACTGGCACTGGCACTGGCACTGGAATCCAGTCCCCATGCAATGTGATCCGCAGTGCCGCTGCCGCTATCCCTGTGCATCTGCCAAAAGCAGCAGGCGGAAAGAAACGCTCGGTGGAGGCGTCGGGCGGAAAAAAGGAGTACGGTGGCAAGGGGCTGACAAAGGGATGCCTGCGCATGGATGAGGTGGTCAACAATCACATTGACGACGCAATCAATTCGGTCATCTTGGCGGTCCAAGCCAGTCTCCCTGACGACGATGACAAGGAGAGGAAAAAGGAGAGAGAACGGGAAAGGGAAAACGAAAAGGAGAGGGAGAAGCAAAAGAATTTCAACCTGCCTTCAAAAGTCCTTCATCCGACGAGGCCGAACAATTACATCGTCGCCACAGCTGCAGTCACAGCGACAGCCACCGCTACCGCTACCGCTGGCATGTTATTTACCTCGTCCTCGATGGGCGAGAAGGGGGTTGCAAGTTCAAACGCCCCGGCTGCTCCACCTCAGATCACGACACCAGAGAAGACTTTGCTGACGCCAAAGAAGCGCTCCATGCGCTCCAAGACCATCGACTGCCGCTCCGCTCTACTCGCCATGGAGTTGCTCCCGGTTGAACCACTGCTGCAGTGCCTTCAGCTTCAGTCAGTGCCGCCAGTCAATGGAGAGGCAGATGCAGATCTGCCTGCAGCTTATTCAAAAGTTCCCGTACCCATACCCGTTCCCGTACCCGCATCCCAGGCACCTGGGATGGGAGCTCAGGTGCCGTCAACTGTTGTTCAAAATCCTCCAGCTCAATATATAAATGAACACTTGCCGAAGCTGGAGCAGGAACAGGAGCTGCAGATGGAAGTGGAGGTGGAGCTGCATGCTCGGTCTACTCCAGAACCTTTTGCTGTTGTGGAGACGCTTCCAGGGGTGGCACCTTCTGTGGCCGTGTCTGTCATTTCCATTGCTCCAGCACTGCCTCCGCGCATGGCTGTGACGCCAACACCCACGGTCGAGACGAATTGCAGCTCCCTGCTGGAGGAGCACAGCAGCAACATGAACAACAACACCTCCTCGGGCTTCCACAGCCTGGCGCAGTCCGAGCTGCCCTGTGCCCAGGATCAGTCGGCCACGGTGGCTAGCACTCTGGAGGCGACAGAAGAGCTGCCCCCGAAGGAGGGTAAGGAGGAGCAGGAGGTGGAGCTGCAGGTGGTGGAGGAGTTGGTGCCCGTCACCAAAAAGAAGCAGCGGCGACGCAGGAAGAACGAGCTGGCGGCCATTGTGGCCGACCAACTGCTGGAGAGCTTTAAGATCGACAACGCCCGCCGAGATAACCTCAAGAAGCTGGAGAACCTGGCATACGAGAAGAGCGAGGATCTGCTGCTGACAGGCATGCTGCTCATGTCCAGCACAAAGCGGAACGCAGCTATGGCCACCAGCTCCACCTCCACATCGAAGCTGTCTCGGAATTCGACGGTGAAAGAGGCGGCAGAGGCATCTCTGGCGCCTCCTATCCGAGGAAGACCGAAGCGGCGACAGAGCTGCTACTACCGCAGCCGTGGGAAGGCGGCTGGCGGAAAGGCGACAAACGAGAATATCAGCATGCTCAAGTCGACACTGGAGTCCTTCTCCATCGGGATCGAAAAGCAGCTACTGGCCAAGGAGGCCAAAGATGCAGCTGCCCTGCCGGCAGTCAAGAGCGCCGGTCAGTCGCCGGCAGTCTCCATATTGCGGCCGAGCATCCTGAGCAGCGCCGCCAAAAAGCAGATGTACCAGAAGCGGGAGGCGGAGCTGGAGCTGGAAATGGAACTGGAGAAGGAGAGGACCATTCCGGCTACGGCGGCCACATTCAGCCGCGATCCCCGCCTTAATAAGAACATACACAAAGAGCAGTCTGAGCATGTGCAGCCCCCAACCAGGGCACCGGCAACGACGCCAAACGTGTCAGCGGCGGGCGATAACGTTGAGGAGGAGGACAACTACCTCACGGAGATAGCGAAAAACGTGAACGAGAAGATCATGTCAGCTACCACCAACGAAGACTTCGAGTTTGCCCACGACGAGTTCGACCAGGGGGAGCAGGACGGCCGCATGGATATGGATCCCGACCAGGACAAGTTCTACCGCCCCCCCACGTCCATGAGTGTGCGCAGTGCGCCAAACTTGAACGACGAGCACTCAAACTTCGGCTCCATGTGTGACGAAAACACGAATACGGAGCTCATGGACATGGACCTGGACGACGAGATGAGCGTCTACACCAGCTACTCGCAGGACCTGGGGCGCGGTGGGCGTGGTCGGCGACGCCGGAGGCGGCGCAGCGTCCTCCTCACCCGGCCCAAGAAGCGCACGCAGCGGAGCCACGTCGATGCAGAAAAGTACTCGTGCTCCCTGTGTGCCAAAAGCTTCTTTACGGCCACTTCTCTGTCCAAGCATAACATGACACTGGCCCACGTATCCAAGCTCTCCGAGCAGGAGTACCTTCAGTCCCAGACGGCGCCATCGAGTCCCCGCGTCGTTGAGGTGCTACTGGACCTGGAGCTGGAGCAGCGGCAGGGGCAGCTGCGTGGGTGCGGGGAGAAGCAAATACAAATAAACCAGCAAGCGACGCCACGTCCGACACAACAGATTCGTGCCTCGGTTTTGGTGCCGCCCTACCAAATCATCCCTCATGTGGAGCACCAGCAACAGCAGCAGCAGTTTAATGAGCAAGTGCATCATGTCATTACTGAGGCCAGCCTGCGGCTACACGACAACCAGCACAGTCCGTCGGGAACCTCCGCCGCCCGCCTCAATCTGAACCCAGACGAGCGTCTCTTCTACGAATGCTGCAACATCCTCAAGAGTGCCGAGACGCCTCGCCTGTCCAGCTCCACCACTGCGGCCGCTGTTCCCGGTTCCGCTCAGCCCCCCTCAAGCTCCGTCCCGGCGACGACGTCAGTGATCGTTACTGCCGGGCGTAAACAGCCGCCAATGCCACTGCCACCGCCACCTGCATCACCTCCGCCTCCGGCATCGCCATCGCTATCGCCTCCAGCCTCGCCCTCGCTATCGCCTCCAGCTTCACCGTCGCCACCGCCACCTTCGTCTCCTAAGCCGCCCCCGCATATGTTTCCGCCTTCACATGGTGCAGCAAGAACGCCAGAGGAAGCTGCACCCACTGTCTGCCATCAACCGGTCATCCAGCAGCTGTTCCGCAATCCACCCGCTGCCACACCCACAACAACTCCCACGTAAGTCGTATGCCCTTGCTCCTTCCTGCTTTCTGTTCCTCGTGACTAAATATATCTCTCCCAGCAGGAACCACAATCGGATGTCGCCCAGCTACTCGGCCATCTCGCAATTCTCGGCGACCACCTCGCGGTTCAAGACGAAGGCCGCCATGAAGGGTTATGAGAACGTCAACCTGCAGCTGGAAATTGTGGACTTGCAGATGGTTAAGACCGGGCGTGGCGTCTGCAAGCTCACAGAGCTGGCGGACATCGCCTTGGGTAGCGAAAAGCCCGGCGGTGACTTTATGCCGCACATTTCACCAGGGACTTTGTCCGGTACCGGCGTCCCAGTTGTGGCTGTCGCCCCGTCAGCCAGTCAACAGCACCAACAACGACAGCCCCTACCCCATCATCATTCACAGCCGACGCCAACCCCGACACCAACGCCAACGCCAACGCCCACTGGTACGCACACCACAGGCACTCGGACAACGACGACGCCGACGCGGCCATTGGAGCAGCAGAGCTCGACTTCATCAAAGACGATGATGCATGCGTCCATCATCAAGGCAGGGGCGGCCGTTGGCAGCTCGGCGACACTCCCGCCCGCTTGCGGTCGGATCATCATACCGGAGCGGCCGTTCAAAAATATCGGACTGGAGGAGAAGGCCAGCATTACGTTCCAGAAGCCGAAGACGTGCGTGAACTTGCTCCAAGAGCAGGACAACAACAGCGTTTCCACCGCCAGCTACTCGGACCGTGACGACTATGACTTTGGCACTCTGAGTTGCGACGGCGACGTTGACCCAGAGGCGGAGCAGGAGCAGGAGCCGGAACCAGCGGCCCGATGTGGAGTCAGGAAGGTGGCTGGAGTTCCTGTGGAGGTGCCGCCAGGTGCTGGGGAAAGGGCTGTGTCCTCGTCTAGCTCGTCGACGTCCTCATCCTCGTCGCCTGAGAACACCCGCAGTAGGAGTAGGAGCAGCAGCAGCAGCTCCAGCCGAGCCACGGCCAAGACATTCGAGAACAAATCCCTAATCATGGGACGCATCTTCAAGCACGCCAGCACAAAGGCAGCATTAGCAGCAGCATCTGCAGCAACTCCTGTGCAGCAACTCCCCAGTCCGATCGCAGGACCGGCGTTGGCCAAGATTAAGGCGTTGCCGAAGAACCAGGCCAATCTTGACCAGATCTTTGATGAGCTTAGAGGTGGAGGTGCGGCCAAGGCATCAGAGGTAGAGTCCCCAGTGGGGCTGGAGAATTGGGATAGGGATCTTCACCAACCAGACACCCAGCCCCACCCACAGCATCAGCAGGAGCCCATGGCAGCGCCGGCAGTACCGACCGTCCCAGCAGCTATGCCCGCTCCAAGCGGACTGCCGCGCAGCAGGACTAAAAAGGCCAAAATAGGTCCTCCAGATAATTTCTCCAAAAAAATTGTTAAGTTGCCAGTGACCTCGGCCTCGCCTTCGATCTCTGCTTCGGCTTCAGCTTCGGTCTCCTCCCCATCAGCGCCTCGGAAGCCCCGCAAGGATCTGAGCAAGCTGCAGTCGGAGCTAGGAATGAGCCCGGAGGAGATCGAGCAGCTGATCGACGAGGGCCAGCGCAAGTCGAAGCGCCGCTGTGCAACCAACCGTCCCAAGAAGCTGGTGGAGACGTGGAGCTCGGACGAGTACGAAGAGTTCCTTTCCACCAAGGACATCATAGCCCTCATCGAGCAAAAGGAGCAGCAGGAGCAGCGGCGCAAGCGCAAAACCAGTGAAGCAAACTTTAACCAGCCAGAGCCAATTTGGGCGTCAGCGGCACCCAAGAAGACCCCAACGCCCTCCGTGATCGCCAGGCGAAAGAAAGGCGCCGCGAAGAAGCCACCTCTGCCAGTTCCTGTGCCTGAGCCAATGCCTGTGCTGGATCATCCAAAGCCGGCGACTACAGCTAAGGCACGGCAGCGAGCTAACCCGAATCCTCGGCCTGCCCCTGCACCCAAATCGAAACCGAAAGCTCCCACCAATGTTAAGACTCCAGCAGCGAAGTCTGCTAGCTCCAGGAAAAGGCGCAGCAACGGCATAGAGAACGACAAGGACAAGTCGATAGAGGCCAAAACAGAGCCACCTGCTAGGACGCGCAGTTCAAGGCAGCAGATCAAGGACAGGCCACCGCCACCACCACCGGCCGGAGCCCTCGAAGTCCTTTTAGTGGAAGAGCCATTACAGCGGCAGCCTGAGCGTCAATCGCAGCCCCAGCCCTTTCCAATGTCAACCACTCAGCGGACTAAGTCCCGCAGCAGCAATAATATAGAACCACCTCCTCCACCGGCAGCCAAGAGCAGCTCCTCCTCAACCGCCACAACCAATAGTAACAACAACAATAACAATAGCAGCAGCAGCAACAAGAATCTTAAGACGAAGCGGAAATCAGAGACGAACAAACAGTCACCAGCAAGGCGAAAGCGGCCGGCGAGCGAGAAGCAATTGTACTACTGGAGCAGCTCCAGCGACGACGAGTTCGGTCGCGTGGAGGCCGATGGTGAGCCAGATGCGGCGGTACTGAGGGAGCAACAGAAGCAGGAGCGACAGCATCCAGATCCGCTGGCGGGAAAGCACTTTGAGGAGAGCGAGCCGTACCAAAAGCACGGATGGATCGTGGGGGACTCGCACAAGAAGCTGGTCAAGCTGCTTGCCATCGCCAAGGGCAGTAAAAAGGCCGAAAATTGCGGAGTGAAGCGTCGCACGCCCAAGCGCAAGTGCTAGGAGCTGGAGTGCTAACACAAGCGGGAGCGAATGGGTTTCAAGGCATAGCCATTGGCCTAAGAGGCGGCATCGGCTGCAATAAATGATCACATACTGCCATTATGTCGTCGCTCATCGTTATCGTCATCGACATTGCCATCTCGCCATCACCAGGATAACAGAACAGCAGCAATTCCTCTCCTCTCCATTCTCTTTTTGGCAGGGGACCGGCCTCCTCTGTAACCGCATGCGGACTGCGAGTATATACAAAATATTTGTTCTTTATTTTAAACATCTAAGCGTTACATTATTTAGGGTTTTTTTTATTAAATGTATTTATAATTAATAAAACAAACAAAAAAGCGAAAAGAGAAAAGCGACAAATACACCTACATATTTCAGCACAAGCAAAAAAGCAGAATCTTCATACATATGTATGTATGTACAGCTATGCATACATACATACATATTTATAGCCATGTACACATTTATGTACTTATGTACATACATATATACGCATTCATCTTCGAGCTATAAATTCCTATCCTGTTTTTATTGTTTTTCATTTTTATTTTCTTGGAGTCTGTGAATTGAAGCACTTTTACTTTTTGTCGCTTACGGTCATTTCGCAAAAAAAACAGTTCGATATGCATACATACTTTTGTACAGATGTACATATGTACATGCATGACACATCGAAGGGAGATCCAAGCAGAGCCAAAGACAAAACAGGGACCCTAACTAAATTGTTTAGGTGTCATTCAGTGAAAACATAAATATATATATGTATTTACATGCAGTTGCGGTCAAAATAATACTAGTGCCACTAATGGATTTACATATTGCTCATTTTTTCCGCTATTCCTTTAACAATCGATTTTGTTTCTTTACTCGTACAACTATCTAGCATTGCTGTCCTTGATTATAAAGTTAAAGTAGCGTGTCTCTTTTCTTTCCGTTATATTTCGACATTTTTCGATAAATATCACCATTTTGATGCGGTCAAAATACTATTAGTGCTACCGACAATTTTGAAAATTATTAAATCTACTGCATTTTTTTGCAAGGCTTTCGTTGTTAAACAATACATGAATTGTTTATTTAACAGTTTCAAGCTTTTTATACCCGTACTCAAAAAGAGTTAAGGGGTATACTGTATTTGTGGTAAAAGTGGATGTGTGTAACGCAGAGAAGGAAAATTTTCCGACCCCATAAAGTATATATATTCTTGATCAGTATCAATAGCCGAGTCGATAGAGCCATGTCTGTCTGTCCGTCCGTCTGTCTGTCTGTCTGTCTGTCCGTCTTGATGAGCGCCTAGATCTCAGAGACCTTAAGAGCTAGATCAACCAAATTTTGTTTCAGACTCATGTGATATCACACTGTTACAAGTGTATTTCAGAATTTCGCCCCGCCCACTTCCGCCTCCACAAAGGACGAAAATCTGTGGCAGCCACAATTTTGAAGATACGATAAAACTAAAACGCAGTATCGTAGAGTATGACCATATCTATCAGATTGCCGAATCTGAATCAGATCGGATCATTATTATAGCCAGAATAAAGAAATTAATTTTCAGTTGCTTCCCCCACCTCCTCTGGCGTTGCTGTCGATATTCATTCTCTGTCTCGCTCGCACACACTCTGCCCTGTGCAATGCGCGAGCAACCCCTAGCGGAGGAGATGTAGAATATTTGTTCTAGATGTATAATCTACATTTTAGATGTAGATGTAGTTAACAGATGTAGCAAAAAAATGTAAAATGTAAAATTAAAATTTTTTTTTAATGTTAATCATAAGATTATAAATTTATATACTGAGTACGGGTATAAAAGTAGAGTCGCGACTAGAAGCGACTCACGTTCCTTCTCGTTTAGTTTCGTTTTTGGTCATTTTGTGCAGGTATCATGGGGCGTGGCAAACACTCTAGAGCGAAAAGCGTTCATGCTTAAAGCGCTCGTTTCAGAAGAGGAGTAATAATAATAAAGATAATAAATGGTAAATACTATTGGTTGTTTAGCTATTATGAACAGAAAAATACGCAATTTGAATTTTCCCCAAAATATACTTAAAAACTGTAAAAACTGCGGCACAATGTATATAAGTATATGAAACTTATTTGAATGTCCCAGGAGGACAACGATCCGAAGGACAGCATCAAAGTTACCAAAGAGTGGTTCGCTGCCAATAGAGTACATTCATTAGAATGGTCGGATCGATCCCCCAATCTCACTCTGATAGAGAATTTATAATTTATTTATCTCATAAATAACACAATCAATTTTGGGACGTTTTACAAAGGTCCTGGAGGACGATTTCTTTAAAACGGGAACCAAAATTTAGTTAGCTTCATGCTAAAGCGTCGCGCAGACGGAAGAGCCAACATAGGCTATTCAAATAAATTTTAAAACTTCCTACGAAATACATTATATTGGATATAAAGAACACGCTCAGAATATTTTTGTTAGACCGTAGTCTCTTATGAAAAGTTACACTACGATTAGTTTGACTGACCCGTTTTTGAGGTACTTCAACATTCAAATTTTTTTCTGAAAATGTTGATATATAGTTAATTCTGAGTTGTTTTCTATTATTATAACCTGCAATTAAGGTAGTCTCTAAAACAACCAAAATTATTTTGGGGAAGTGCTTGTAAGTCCTTTTTTTTAAGGGTATATGAAAATTCATACTGGCACTACTATTATTCAGACCGCTGCTGTTTATTTACATATTTATATGTATAAATCGTTAAAAATAACAGGAAAAGGCGGCATTGCTTTCGAATTAACAATACTAAAAATGAATTAAGTGAAATAAAATGCGACGTCTAGAGTTTGATTGAATGAGTTCGTTTGGAAGCGCCGGAACTGCTATCGGAGCCGATTACGCCGCATGCTCTCTATCTTCGAAAAAGGGACGAATTGAATAATTGGTTCATTGGGAGTGGGGATGTCTTCGCGATTCTATTTCAGAGAAGGAGAGCAACAACGACCACTAGTAATGTTCTAATGCTAATTATTGCACTTCGTTTTCACATTTCCACCTATTTGATCAGAACTTTTAAATATTTTACCTCTTTATATTTTTCCGCTATATCTGTCTCCCTTCTCACACCAACAGCCGTACGGAGGAAGAGTGTATGAGCAAGAGAGAAAATGAGTATGCTAGTAGAAGGGGTAGCGTAGATACTGAAAATTGATTTGTTCATTCTGGCTTTAGTGATCCGAATTGATCCACAAACGTTTCTGCGTTTTCGGGTTTCTTGTATATATATCTATCAAAATGTAGATTACACAGATATTCGCCATTTGTGTGGGCAGAAGGGGCGTGGAACTTTTTGAAACAAACTTGAAACAGTGTGATATCACAGAAGTCTCCACAGATGGACAGACAGACATGGCTATATCGACTCGGCTGTTGATGCTGATCAATGCTAATGATCAATGATAATGCATACATATGTACATATTTACCCATGTGTGTATACTTTATGTCGTTGGAAACGCTATCTTCTGGGCGTTATGGACATCCACATCCAGCAAAAACCACAAACGAACTCCAACAAATCGATTAGGTTGCCTGTTCATGCGGGGCTCTAATAGATACATATGTACATACTAGAGCCCTGCATGAACGGGCAAATGAATCGATTCGCAGTGATTCGGGATTCACTTCGTCCGATCAAATTGAATCAGCGATTCGGCTTTCTCAGTGATTCGAATCATTTGCCCAAAATGAACCGAACGGATCACGATTCATAATTTTGTACTGTGAGATCCGAGCAGTTCAGTTTTTTCTCTCTTTTACTCTCCATTTGATTTTCAGGTAGAGAGAACGAGAAAGCAATACACAAATTTGTCGGTTTTTTTGCCTTGCTTTCGGGGTGGAAATCTGTAGTTGTGTGTGTGCCTTTCTGTGCCTGTGTGTGTACGTCAACAGTGCGTGCTACGCATACTTACGTATAAGATCTTGCCTTTGAGCAGGGCTCGCACACACACTCTGACATGTTTTTTTAGTGAGGCCTGCGGAAGAAACTGGTTTGTTGCTTTTACACTGCGACCGCAAGAGCCGAAGTCGCATTGCCGAAGCCACACCACACGAAGGGTCGCTGCATTTTGGTACGTGTGCCGGCAGCGACGTGGCAGCGCCTGTTCCTTTGAGTAAGAAAACAACAATTTCGGTTACAAATACAGTCAAAAAATGCACAAGTATTTGGTTCTGTGCGTCCGCTTTTTTTCGTAATACTGTACATGTGCACGCATACAAAGGAAGATTCTTCGTAGTATGTTTTGAATCAGTTTTTGAATCATGCGACGAATCTTGCTGATATTGATTCGCAGTACTCTGATCCGGTTTTTTAGTGATTCGGGTGATTCGAATCGGACTGAAGGGGTGATTCGTAATGATCGAACGCATTGAAGGGGCATGAGTATACTGTGATTTTTTGAATCATGTGGATTCGTGCAGGGCTCTAGTACATACTAGAGCCCTGCATGAACGGGCAAATGAATCGATTCGCAGTGATTCGGGATTCACTTCGTCCGATCAAATTGAATCAGCGATTCGGCTTTCTCAGTGATTCGAATCATTTGCCCAAAATGAACCGAACGGATCACGATTCATAATTTTGTACTGTGAGATCCGAGCAGTTCAGTTTTTTCTCTCTTTTACTCTCCATTTAATTTTCAGGTAGAGAGAACGAGAAAGCAATACACAAATTTGTCGGTTTTTTTGCCTTGCTTTCGGGGTGGAAATCTCTAGTTGTGTGTGTGCCTTTCTGTGCCTGTGTGTGTACGTCAACAGTGCGTGCTACGCATACTTCCCTGCAGTTCCAAAAGTCACTTTTCAGTGGTGATTCATTGGGTGAATCACTCATCCCATGTCCGTTGCCTTCAGTGACTCACTGGTGAAACTCCAGATGAAATTTGTATGGACGTGTCCGCATTTTTCACTAATGAAAATTCAAATGAAATTGTCACTGAGTTTTCCAGTGACTTCACCGGTGGCTTATACGTAGAAGCGATGAGTGATTTCACTCGGGACAGCCACCAGTGATTTCACCCGGGACAGCCACCAGTGAATTCACTCGGGACAGCCACCAGTGATTTCACTCGGGACAGCCACCAGTGAATTCACTCGGGACAGCCACCAGTGATTTCACTCGGGACAGCCACCAGTGATTTCACTCGAGACACTTCCAAATATGTCCAATATGAAATCACTGGTGACTCGAAACGAAATGTCACGGATAATTTCATATGTGAAACCCACCCGAAAATTTTTTTAAACACTTCATTCAAATAAAAGTAAATATATTTATTTAACTTAGTTTTCTAGATTGTTTGTTGTTTTAATTATTTTAAATTATCTGTAGGGCCTTCGATAACCGACTCGATCGGGTTAATAAGCACCAATGCTCCTGAAATGTTATAAAAAAACAAATATTTAGCCACGGAATGTAACTTCTGAGTTATGTTGTGATTTGTATAAAGCAATACACATATGAAATTGGATTTTACCTTTGAGAACCGAATATAGTCCGGCTCGGCATTTTAAACATTTTTTCCGCAAGTCCCGTCCAGGTTGAACTCCTGGAGTACTTTTTCGTCCAGCACACTTTTGGGGCAATGAGTCCTCCAGCAACTTCAGAAATTTTTTGATCTGTAAATGATTAAGTCAAATTGCACATATATATTTTTTAATTAAAAATGCTGTATTTTCAGCTACATGGGTTTTCTCGAGCAAAAACAAACACGCGCAGCGACGCACTCGGTTAACGAGACCACGCGGCTAGAATGTTCTAGAATCTACATTCCAGACATATTTTTTCTTGCGAAACCCATGTAACAATTTAATTTAACTAACAACGCGCACTGTAATCACTTTAATCCACTTACCTGACTTTAAAAACACTGAAAAACCACTTTTGAAAGGAATAAACATGTAAATAGACGCGCAACTACAAAAAATCAAAGGCGCCCGCAACAAAATATTTCACCAACTAATCGGTTTTTCTCTTTTCATACCTTTGAGGAGACGAAATGAGCGAGAGTAGAAGAGTTAGGGTCGAATGTAGGTAGAGAAAACTAAAAATATGAGAGAGAGGGAAATATATGGATATCTGCTTCTCTTTCTTCCGCGTCCGTTTCGATCTGCAGCAGTGGAAGCCGGACAGAATTTCATGCTGACGTCGACGTCGCTGCCTTTGTCGACGTCGAGCCTGAACAAATTTTCCTATGACAATTTCATGCGGTGACAGCCAGAACTGCAGG